>BSAI01000162.1:1746371-1763623 GCA_036245035.1 Adrianichthys oophorus
GCTTTACACAAAATAAAAATAAATAAAACAAAAATAATAATGATACTCATTCATTCATTTTCCAATCCGCTTTATCCCTTTCGGGGCCACGGGGTTGCCGGAGCCTAACCCGGCTACCCATGGGTGAAGGCAGGGTACATCCCTGGACTGGTCGCCAGTCTGTCGCAGGAGCCACAATCACACACCCACCCACCCACACATTCACACCTAGGGACAATTTAGAGTAACCAATTAACCTGTGAAGCATGTTTTTGGACGGAGTACCCGGAGAAAACCCACGCATGCACGGGGAGAACATGCAAACTCCACACAGAAAGGTCCCCCAGCCAGGACTTGAACCGGGAACCTTCTTGCTGTGAGGCAGGAGCGCTAACCACCGCGCCACCGTGCAGCCCTCACTTATATCTAGTAGGACTAATACTGAGATCTGACCTGAATCCAAGGCACACCTGATATCATTAACGATCTTTAACAGGGCTGTCTCAGTACTGTGGTTTGTTCTAAATCCAGACTGGTTTGTCTCAAAAATGTTGTTTTGTGCGAGAAACTCATTCAGTTGAATAAAAACAAGTTTTTCTAAAACCTTGCTTAAAAATGGCAAGTTAGACACTGGTCTGTAGTTATTAAAAACTGAGGGGTCCCAGTTAGTTTTCTTAAGTAGTGGTTTCACAACGGCAGTTTTAAAGGCAGCAGGGAAAATACCCGTCTGAAGAGAGTAATTCATTATATTTAAAATCTCACTCTCAAAAGACCCATAAAATGTTTTAAAAAGGGATGTGGGGATGGGATCTAGAAAGCAGGTTGTTGGGTTAACTTGGGAGAAAACTCGACCAAGTGTTGCAGCTTCAACCAGGTCAAAACTGTCCAGTGCTTCCCCGGGTAAGATCAAGCCATCATTTTCAATAAAAAGGCTTTTTTGTTCATTTAAGATACTGGATCTGACTGAATCAATTTTGCTCCTGAAGTGGTCAACAAACTCCTCACACAATGACGCGGTAGCTGGCATTGTGTTTGTATTTACGTCGGGGTTGATCAAAGATTCAATTGTGGAGAAGAGGACTCTGGGATTGTTTTTATTCTCAGAGATGATCTTTGCAAAGTATGCGTTCCTGGTTTGTTTCACCGATTGATTATATAGTTTTAGTTGGTATAATTGGTAATTTAATTGGTAATTTATTTCAAGTTTCTGTTTTCTCCAACGTCTTTCAGCGGATCTATATTGTCTCTTCAATTGTTTCATTCCTTCAGTTCTCCAAGGGGGTGTGTGTTTAATTCTTATCTTTTTAGACTTAAGTGGAGCAACTGAATCAAGATTGGATTTTAATTTGCTGTTAAAACTTTCTACGATTAGGTCACAGGGGGCTGGTAAGACAAGTGGAGCATTAGTACAAACAGTTGAAATAAATTTTCTGACCACTTCAGGAGTTAAGTAGCGCTTCTTCACCGTTCTCACAGAGGTCTGTTGTTTTATAAAACAAGTGATGTTAAAAAGCACACAGTAATGATCAGATACAGCCAGATCCACAACAGTGGACACACTTGTTGGTAAACCATGACTGATTACCAGGTCAAGAGTGTGCCCCCTGTTGTGAGTTGGCTGCATGACATGTTGTTGAAAATCCAGAAAAGCAAGTAATTCCATAGACTGAGTAGCGCAATGGTCAAACTCCTTGTCTACATGCAGGTTAAAATCACCAATTATTAAAATCATGTTAAAGGAAATGTGGACAGATGCAAGGAACTCAGAAAACTCCACAATAAAACCAGTGTTTGGTTTTGGTGGTCTATATACTGTGATGCATAAAACTGGAGAGCTGTTAAAAACAAGGGCATGGTGTTCAAAGCTGGGGTACTGATCTAAAGTAATTTGCTTTACTGCAAGGGAGTTGGATATAATGGATGCAGTACCACCACCCTTTTTGCCCTCCCTGGTTGAAAAAACAAAACAAAAATTTGGTGGGGAGGCCTCTTTGAGAACAGTGGATGCGTCTGTGCTCAGCCATGTTTCAGTTAAAAAGAGAGCATCAATGTTTTAATCTAAGATAAAATCATTCATAATAAAAGTCTTGTTGGACAAGGACCGAGCATTAAAAAGTGCCATGTTAAAAGAGGGTGGTGGATTGTTTATTGTTGAAACTGCTTCCTCCTGCTTTGGTGCTTCCTTTAGTGGGCAAAGGCAGTGGATGTTTGGTTTCCTTCCAACACGTCCTCTCATGGAGGACCTGTCTGTAATAATGGTCTCAATGGTATAGAGTAACGGGACAGCAGGTCTTTGACAGGAAGCACCGGGAAAGGTTGGAGCAGTTATGAGTTGGAGATTGTGGGAGGAATGTACAGAATCCAGCCAGTCACTTCCACACATGGATGTTTGTGCAGATGAAGATCCACCCATTCCATCTCAATGGCAACAATTGTTGCAATAATTTCTTTTAGCTTCAGGAAGCCCTAAAAGTGTTTTGCCTTTGGACAGAAAATCCAACTTTTAGAATGTTTATTCTTGAATGCCACAATTTGTTTTTTTCAAAGTAGAGCAGCAGCTGCAGCGAAGCGCCATGGTGTCAAGTGTTAACAGTCTAAGAGGGAGGAATGCTGGGATTGAAAGCATGCGATTTAACTGGTCCAGATGGGGTACAGCTCCGGCTTTTACGCTCTGCTTGAGGTGTGAAGCCGATCTTTTCCAGCTGTCCAAAGCTGTGGTGGCTGACAGTCCACTTTACCCAGTCTTTTGTGTTAACGCAACTTTAAAAACAAAAGCCAGAACCAGTCGTCTTGCTTGTGTCTGTGCCAAACCCAGAATGGCAAAATGTTGCAATTGTTCCAATAACCACTGGAGGCTGGTTTCACAAAAAGCAATTTTGATTGTCTCCAATATTAAAAAAATAAAATAAAATTCACCAAAACAAACGTATATACACTCTGGTTTCAAAACCTTTTTTTTTTTTTTAAATAATGAAAAACATTAAGATATATATTTTTAAACCAGCTCTTTCTCTTTTATCAAAACTTGTGCAAAATTAAAGTTATGTTTCTTTGGCTGATATAACCCATCAGTGGTCTCAAAAAACTTTTAATTTACTTGATTTCACGTTTTTAATGTTGTTGGTGTTGGCTTATTAAGTCATTATAGATAGAAATTTACTGGCGTATAAACAGGTTTTTCTTTCTTTTGGTTTTATCCTTCATGTTTTTGGGGTAAAAAACTAATAATAGTCATTTTTGGTTGTAATTATATTTGAAAATGCATTTGAGTAAATATGTTATGTCGTCTGCTCTCCTTTTTGCTTCTCCATGCTTTTTTTCATGTTTATTTATTAAATGTTTAGGTTTCTGCCACTGAGCCTGGTCTCCTGCATTTTGGGTTCTTTACCGCCAGTGAAGACAGGAGGTGTTAGGAGCTGCAAATGGAGACCTCTCAATTATCTGTGACACAAACAGGGACAAGGTTAGTCCGCACCAATGGTCCCAACCTCAACTCATAGGCGAATTTCTAATGACCTCCTGCCACTTTGCAGAAACTGTCCAAGAAAAACAGCATAATCATGACTAAAAGACCACAGGGAACACTTTTACAGCAGATCAGGAGATGCTCTGAGTGGGACTTAGAGAATCCTGCCATCGTACAGTGATTCAAGCACGATACACCATCCACCTTTATTTGGAATAAATGACAGTGTTTCATTAGATAAACTAAATCAGACAAAAGCAGGTGACCCCCAGTGTGACACACGTCTGTGTGGGATGGCCTATGATTCACAACTTCTCTGATTAAACTCTGTAACACGCACACTTGAAAGCAGCAGCCAATTAGTGGGGATTGCTGTTGTTGTTAGATGTTTTTTTTTGTTTTACGAACAAAGAAAAAGGTTAATTCCCTTCTTCAGAATGGGAATATTCATTTCCAGAACTCAAGCCAAACAAAATTAGCATGCGAGGCCTCGGGGTGCAACCATGCTGTACCGGAAGCTGAGAGGCAGGAAAAGGTTTAAAATAAATCTGACGTGCAAAATTGTTTTATGTTACTCTTACAGAGCCTGCAGGAGTGCTAAAGCGTTCTCTGTGCAACAAAGGCTAATCATTTCTTACCAAGGCAGGTTTCACGCCTAAATTCCTGTATGCAAAGCTTTGTGTCTGTGTTTTCATGTGCTCCACTGTCAGATATATGCTGTCTACCTGTGACGACAGTTCTGCTGTATTTAGGGAGAACTTTCTTTCCTCTGATTTGTCAGAATACTCACAGGCTTACCAGACCCCTTTGGAAATGCTGTCTGCAGTGCATATGGCTGCTGCTGCAATACTGAACTCTTTTTGGCAGAAGAAGAAACACATTTGGAGATTTTACTTTACTTTCTTAACTTTAAAGGGAACTTGAGTCATAAAACACCCAGAGTAAACTCAATGCCCTCCTGCAGCCAGACAAAACATGCTCACAGCACCAACTCTGATGAAGAAAAGGCTAAAACGAATCGATTTTCTACTATAAATGAAATTGCAAAAAATATCAGACACACTAGAGAAGTCGATGACATCTAAAACACACTTTTTTAAAATCTATTCTTCAGTGTTCTGGGTCCTTTGGATGAGAGATATGCCTGAATTCAGTTCTGGATAAAAAAATGGACCAATTCACATCTAGCAGTTTCTTTTTTCTTAAGCTACACTTTATTAAAAAAAAAAAAAAAAAAGGTTTAAGAAATGTATAGCCTATGTCATCCTGGAAACACCTGATCAGAACATCTGAGCAGAGTCTGCCTTTTCAGTCTTTGGGATGGAATCCAGAAACTACTTCGGGGCAATTTACAGTATTTTTGTGCCCCAGTCCCAAGTCCAGATAATTGCAGGGGGTTAGGTCAAGAAGCATATCCATTGCGTCAAACCCCTCGTGCCGGGCAGAGTGATTCGCCTTGGTATTCCCTTAGGGTAAAAGCTAAGAGGAAAAAAGACAAACAGCAGCTACGACACCAGCATAGCTCAGAAAAGACTAAAGACATCAAAAAAATACAATGTTTCATTCACTACTCTGTTCTAATAAAATATATGTCTGAGAAGGTAACTTAATGAACCACTCTGATGAAAATTGTTTTTAACATGTTCTTTGTAGTATTTTGCTGATAATGGAGGAAACATGTTAAGAAATATTAGCCTAAAACTGTATTTCTGAGTATTTCTTTATTCAAATTGTTGTGAATCTGGAGCAGACAAAAAAATGTAGTTTTAAAAAGCTTGTAGCAGTGACGTAGCAACTACAGTGGGCGGGCCACAAGCTCCCTGCTCCCAAACAGATCCATGTACGTCTTCATTTTCCTTGTTAGCTGGCATCTGGCTAAAAACTGTTAGGCTGGGGTTCTCCAACGTTGCTCGCCATTTTTGTTGCACTGCCAGTGTTAGGTTAGAGTGTGAGGGGCTGTAAAAGGGCTCCATGTCAACACTCCCGCCCACGACTCAGAACTACCGCTCTGCAGAAACTATGCCTCAGAAAACGACACAGGTTTTTGAGGTTTACACAACTCTGGCAACAGTGGGTTACTCAGGCAGCTCTGTTCTTCTAGCAATAATGATTCGGAAATGTTTCATTAATTTTTTTTAAACCTCTGTGTCAGACAAAGTGAAAAACATAATAATAATGTTTTTTGGTTAGATTTGTTTACAGCATTATTCTTATTGTTAGTCAATTTGCTTTTCAGCAAAAAACTGTCATTTAAATTAACTTTTTTTAGTCATTTTCTCCACACCATCCGATTAGAATCTGATGGGGTTTTTACATTTCACATCTCTGCAATCATCCCAGTTTAACCTCTTTAGACCCAAGCTAATATGTGAGCTAACCTTCTATGCACCACTTCTAACCCTAATCTGATGCAGGTCTCCATATTTTGCACAAAAATACCAGAGTAAGGGGAAACAGCTAAATGTGGGATGCTGTTTTAACGGCTGATAAAGGCGTTTTACCCCAAGCAAACTATTCAATCATAAATTGTGTGTAATACTTTTTTTTTTTTTATTATTTTCTGAAAATGCATTTGTAATAAAATTATGTGTAAAATGATCCTTCCTTGGATGTGTGGCTGTTGTGTCTTGATTTTGAGTCTCTTTGTTAAGCCAAGTATCTTTGGAGGATGTGCTGATGTGTCTTCTTGCAGACTTTTTACGGCTTCAACCTCAAAATGGGGATCTGGCGACAGAAGTTCTACTGTTTAGCCACACAAAGGAACATCTCAGTACTTTTCCAGCACAGCTGATATTTGATCCGGCCTGACTGCTGCATGCTGAGCATGAGGAAACTCACTGAGATCTGGCTCAGGGTGCTTATGCTGTTTCATGTAGCATTGTCATGTTAATGTGATCGGACACTGGAGATCTTCAAAGCAGGATTATTTTGTACCGCTCTGCTGAATTTACACTTCTGTGAGAGAGGCGAGAATCTGAGGATTACTAAAATACATCCCAAAAAAAAGAGAGAGAAATCAATGCATGTGCATGTGGAGAGGTGGGGGTGGAAGGCAGGGTTGCTTCAGCACTTAAGCTCTGAAACAGCAAATCACAGGAGTTTGCACTCTTTGCAAAGGAAGGGTGGTTTATGAAGTAGGACTGGCCTTTCCCATCCTCTGCTTGTAGCCCTGGAGTATAAAGTTCACCATGAGTTACTTTAATGGGAGCAATAGCCTTCACCTAAAATGAGCCACGCAGCAGAAAATTTCGCAGACAAGGATAAAATCAGAAACATCCATATTCAGCTGCAAAGCCCTCTGTAGCATCAGCAGGGAGGGATGTCCAATTAAGAGTGAATAAACACTTGGATCTACTTTCTTTAAATCCTGTTTTCAGTATTTCACAACACAAAGCTGTCATGTTACTGACTCACTCACCAAACTTTTATGACTGAAGTGTCAAAGGTGACTCAGAGGAACTCTTATACAATGTTGGGAGCAAAAATGAGTACTGTCATCCAAACGAAAAAGGAGGGTGACTGCAAAGGAGGAGTGGCGCGCTCTGATCACCTGCTCCAGCTCCTCCCGGCGCGTCTCACACGTGCCAACAGCAGCGCTCCTTCCGTTATCAGACTGAAGCCCAGCTACGTCAGTCAGCGGGGGGGGGGCGGGGTCCCGCAAGCGCTTCCCACAACAGCTGACACTCAAAAAGCAGGGGGAGCGTCCGGAGCGCGCCACACACCGACGAGGCGCGCCGAGGGAAGTTGCGTGCAGGTCGGTTGCAAGTTTTGCAGGCTGCGCGCTCGGGAGGACGCGCTGCGCAGACGGAGGGGAGAGCGCGGAGACATCCACGCGAGCTCCGGACGGCTGGAGCGGAAGGAGGTGAGATCCAGTGCGTGGAATGATGGATCGGGGAGACAGAAGACGCAGTTAACTAAGATAGATAAGCAAAGCAAACGCGGGCTTTCTTTCAGCGTCCTCTAAGATTTTCCACCTTTATCATATAAAATGTGTGTTTTTTATTATAGATTTTATCTTTATCCAGGCTTTAACCTCTGTAATTGGTTATTTTAATTTTAAATATGGTTCCAAAATATTATTTTCAGAAGCTAAAATGGGACTACTTCCTTATTTATGACTAATTTTAAGAAATATTCTGTTGTTATGACAACTCTGAATGAATGACTGGATCCATTTGCATCTTTTCAATATCAACTGATTGTTTGCCATCCAAAATCCTGCTGTTCTCTTGCTGCCACATGTCCTCTCATCACAGCTGTTTTTGTTCTGTGCAGTTGCTGCTGGCGGCAGAGAAGCGCCAGCTCTCTGTGCATTTCACCCGTCTCCTCCGGCAGCTGCTCTTTCAATGTTGGATACAGTTTTGCTGCTCCCGTCAGGCTGAAATCGTCCAGGGTCAGGACCTCCCTCATGGCAGCCGTGCTCCTTGGGCTGCTGCTTTTTGCGTTGCAGTCCCCTCCCGTGCCCTCCAGGCCGCTGGCTGTTGGGGGGACATCTCCGGCTCCCACGTCCTTGCTGGCTGACAACGGCACCATCAGTCACCCCAATGGCACCCTTCAGCAGCTCCCTCAGATTATAATCATCGGTGTAAGGAAGGGGGGAACTCGAGCGCTGATTGAGATGCTTAGCCTGCACAGCGCGGTGGTGGCGGCTCAGAACGAGGTGCACTTTTTTGACTGGGAGAGTCACTTTCAGAGGGGCCTGCCGTGGTATCTTAGCCAGATGCCTTACTCCTTCCCTGAGCAGCTGACAGTAGAGAAGACGCCAGCGTACTTCACGTCCAGCAAAGTCCCCAAACGGATCCACAGAATGAACCCCAACATCAAGCTGCTGCTTATCCTCAGAGACCCCACCGAGCGCGTTCTCTCCGACTACACACAGGTCTTTTACAACCGCCTCCAAAAGCACAAGCACTATCAGCCCATCGAGTCGTTGCTTGTGAAGGATGGTGAGATCAACCTGGGATACAAAGCTCTGAACCGCAGCTTGTACTACCGTCACATGCAGAACTGGCTGCAGTTCTTCCCCCTGGAGAGCATTCATGTGGTTGACGGGGACGAGCTGATCAGAGACCCCTTACCGGAGATGAAAAAGGTGGAGCGCTTCTTAAAGCTGGAGCCTCAGATAAACACGTCCAATTTTTATTTCAACAAAACAAAGGGATTCTACTGTTTGAGAGACCACGGACGGGAACGGTGTTTACACGACTCCAAGGGAAGAGCTCACCCGCACGTGGCTCCAGCGGTGCTGCACAAACTCCACCTGTTCTTCCACGAACCCAACAAAAAATTCTTTGAGCTGGTGGGAAGAACGTTCACCTGGAAGTGAACTTCCGGCCTTCCGTGTCGACTCAATCGGGGGAAAGTCGGTCCAGTTTCCTCGTTGTAAATGAAGAAAAGGAGACAAAGCTCTCGTCACGTTTATTCATAATCTATTTTTGTATCTGTTGGGTAGTTTTAGAAGCGTGATCGAGCCATCACAGCAGACTTAAGGGTTCTGCAAACATTGGTGAGAACACTTCATCTGTCAACTTGCTAAAACAAAGCCAAGCTAAAACAAGCACTGAGCAGATTTCCTTTTATTTATGCTTTTGTTTTACCCTAAAAACGGCATTTGGAGACATTTACCTGCTGTCACCATTTAGTAATTTTCCCCGTCAAGCAAATGCCAAACGAAATGCATTTTTGTCTGTTTTTTATTTACTCATGACTTCTCTAAGAATGTGAAAGTGTCAGTTATCCAGTGGGCGTGTCCTGTAAATATTTTTTAAGCAAAGAATTAATACCCTAATAAAATCGTATTTTATTTTTTAGGATGTCTCTTTGCCGGCTTTTCCGTCGACGTCATTGTTCATTCATTCATTCATCAGGATCATCATTCATTTTCCCATGAACAGAATGCCTCCATATCCTGAACAGGTTATGCAGAATATCTGATCTGTGCCGTCACATGCACGTCTGAGAGTTTGTCATTTCTGATCTTTGCAAAGTTTTGTTTCCTGTTGAGCCGCCCGCAGCTAACTTTGACCACAGTGGCACAGTTGGCTGCTGTCTGTCAAGCTGACGTCTGCTGTGCTTCAGCTCAGAGCAGCACTCTTTGCTTGTTAGGATGACATTCTATTATCTTAATTTGTGTGGGATTAAGTTAAATTCGAGCTCAATCTGAAGTTGTTTATGCCCGAGGGTGCAGCGCTCCTACTCAGGTCTCTTGAGAAACGAGGCATTACTCATGTAAATCATATAAAAACATTAGCAACAGGGGTTCATTGACATTAAGCTCCAAAACCAAACCAAAGCTGTTTTTGAACAAAGCGTTCAGAGGCAGGATGTAATCTCAGATGACCTTTACTCAGAATTTTTTTCTTTGGCTTTTATGGTTAGTTGTTTCCTGCTTTCGTCACAGTTTGCATGCATGAGGACAAGCCTACCTTAGCTGGAGGCTGATCTCTGCTGATAACACTGTCAGGCAGTGAGTTACGTCACATCCCATGTGCAGACAAAGCGCCTGCGCCCCGGATGCTCTGTGTCTTCGGGTTTGCTTGGAGGGTTTGCTTGACACACAGCAGGAGATTCCACTTCAACCAAAAACCACAGGAATAGCAATGTCACCTTCCTCTGCCTTCAAGAACACCTGATGCAGTTTCCAGATTAAACCCGCCCCCATCCCACCCACAACCCAGCCTGGAAAGAGACTAATTTAAGAGCAAGTTGGGGAAAAAAAGCTGCGTCCAATGTCGGACTTTAATTGTGATATTAGAATAACATTTGGCTGTGCACTTTAGGGAATTGTTCTTTATGCTTTCCTTCCTCTTTGTGATCATTTTTTTCCAAACAAATCATTCATTGAGCTCATAACAAAATAATATATGAAAAGACTTTGTTTCAGTAAAAGTTTGCTTACTTTAGGTCCTTTTCGGGTAAAAAAAAAAAAAACAGTTTTAGGGTCTAAAAAGATTTTTAAAAAGATATATCTTTTTGATGAGGTTGAAAAACGTATTCAAATTATTGGCTTCAATTCAAAAAATAAAAACAAATACTTTTATATATATTATATCTACATATATATTTTCTAAATAAATCCAAAAACTGCTCACAGGCCTTCAGATTTGCCATTTTTACGCAGAATTTGAGTAATTCACAGCAGTGGCTTTCATGTGGCTCCGTCCTGACGGGGTCAGCCAGGTTCAAACATCCCGGGAAACTGATAAGATTGAATCTGACGAAGGCTGTGGGACACCTGCTGAAGCTTGGCGCTCACACGCTCCGTTCCAGAACCTGGGGGGCTCAAACGACCTTTTACTAACAAACCTGCTCGGACCAGACACTCCGGGAATCCCCCCGTCATCCTCAGCATGCAATTCCCAGCTCGTATGATGGCAAGAGGTGCAAGAATTTCAATAAGGACACTAACACTGAAACATGAACGTGTGTGCTGTTGCAGAGGCTCTATGGTAGAAGTCCGAGGAGACACAGGATGATAACACTTGACAGGACAGAGGATGAACTCAGATTTTAGTTACAGATAGTTTCCATTTTTCAATTTTGAATAGCATTTTATATTTTTGGGGTTTTAAGAATGTGACAATTTTAAGGGGAAAATTGTCACAGCTCTCCAATTTGATGCTTTTTATTGTTCGTTTCCTTTTTTATTTTTTTCTTATTTATTTTTTCATAAAGCACAACTGGATGAAAACATCTTCCAACAAGAGTCTAAATGACAGTGGATTCATTTTGCAAATGGTCCTACTTTTGAAGGATTGTGGATTTATTTTTTTTTGGCGGCTATACGTTCCCTGCCAAAACACAAAATAATACCAAATATTTTGTATAGTTTCTAGTTCAAATATCTTGTTAAACTTGATATGATAAAACTGAGTAAATATTTAGTCGATGAAACGACTGAGTCACTTGATCTTGAAAATGTCTTATTTAAAGCATCATTTTTGAATAATTAAGGTTTTAATCTACACGTAATTTTTATAGCTTTATGTTAAAATGTGTAATTCTAGTCTTATTTTGATTGTTATTAAACAGGGTCTGCAACATTTCACAATAAGAGTCTTTTGGCTCAGTTTTCTGCAGACCAAAACTCAACCCCCAAAGTCTCCCGTCTGTTTAAAAAATACACTATTTTTCTTACTGTTGAGCAATTCATTTTAAAATGTAACTTTTAAAAATGTACAGTTATTGAATAGTAGTTATAAATAAATTTATTGATGAAGTGATGTTTTGCTTTACATAAGTTTTCTTTTACTTTAGAGCAAGAATGAAAGTTTTTATCATTCCATTTCCTCCTTTTACTATAATATATAAACATGACAACATTGGTATAAAATCTTTTTTTTAATAATGAATATAAATTTAATAATTTAAATGCTATTCGATAGTTTAAGAACAGCAACACTGAACAGCAACTAGACAATGATATTGAGCGGAAATTCAGAATAAGTGCCTAATGTGCATCATTTTGCTCAATTATCTGAATTGTTAATCTAGAAATAACATAAATAACTTTATTAAAACAAATTAACCAAAACTACAAACCCACTTTGGTACATGGTGTAGGCTATATTTTGCCGATTATGCCTAAATGTGTGTTCAAGAATCGAGGTCTGGAACGATTTTGAGTTTTTCCACCAAAAGATTTATTCCTAACATGTAAGTGGGCTGGGTCTTCATCTGTGATTGGTCTCTTCCCCACCTCCTTCCTCACTTGTAGTTTCTTGTGGACTCCCCAAATGAACTGTTTTTTTCCACTGAGGTCTGTGAATCCCATCCTCCACATGAGCTGGTTTAATGACACCACATTCCTTGTTTTAAGGCCTAATATTTCCAATTACCGAAGCAATAGACCCAAATATGAGTTTTTATAGCTAACTTCATGAGTTTGCTTTGTCTTCAAAGGAGGAGATCACAATTTATTTTAAGAAATCTCACCAAGACAAATTCTACAAGTTCCATTGACAACTTTTTCACTTTTAACAAGGAAAAATGTCTTGGATTCTAGATTTATTTTACTTGTTTTGAGGACTTTTTTTCCAAAGCTTTAAAGTTGGGGTTTTTTGCTTGAGTTATTTTTTCCAAGTATTTCGCTGAGATCACCTTCCTTCACATCAAATGTAGTAATTTGATCCTTTTTTTGAGTGAAATATTGATTATACTGCAGCGATGTAAAGATAATGTCAAGCTGGATTCCCAGTGTGCCTGCCCCAGCCTTTCTGAACTTAAACTGAGTTGGAGGCCTCCTCTTTTTGCTCTGTTTCTCCACCCTCGCTGCTCTCCTCAAAGAGTATCAATAGCACAAAAACAGCTATAAAGAGTTCATAAACGCCCCATTAGTCTACTCAGTTGTGCGTCCCTCTAAAGCTTCACACTTAAATATTTTCTTTAACATCGGCTAATTAATCTCAGCTGCAGAATAAATTTGTGTCCTCTCCTCACATGCTGACAGAGCAGGAAAGCCGAGATTAATGACCTCCTTTGATTCTGACACTCTCTGCTGCATTAGCTGCAGAACTTTCTAGACTCGGTCTGGCTCCTCCTCTTCCTCTGCTTCCAGCAGCCACACTAGTTGCTCCTGAACAGGCTGCTTCCCCTGCAAATCACAATCAGGCTTTCTGGGGTTTTTTTTCCTTTTTTTGAAAGAATTACGTGATGAGCTGAAGCACAGCCCACCCTGCAGTCTCCAGGGCTGCAGCCTGCTTTAATTGGAATAGATTGTCCAAATCAATTCAAGAAGCTCCACAGAAACACCAACAGGCAGAGAATTCTTCTCTGTTTGAAAGAAAGAGCAACCTGCACACAGCGTCCACCTGTCAGCCACAGTCAAGTGTGAGTCAATTCAGATTACACTTCAGTTTATTTGCAGAGCAACAGTTCCCAACGTGAGTCATGGCAGGAAATTTGACAGAGAATGCACCTGGACTATGATCCACCTCAGTCTAAACTACTTCCTTGTGTAAGGTAAATAAAAGTATAATGGTGTAATACCCCAAAAATGACACTTTTTATTTAGCCCACATTCAGTACCTGGAGGACGGCACTGAAGAACACCGCAGACTGATGTTCTGTGACCCAAAAGAAAAAAATCAAGTAAAACAGGTTGAGCAGTTCACTGAAGAATAAGGCAAACAAAGTGAATGTAAGAAATGTTTTTATCAAGGTCGCAAAAGGGGCCGCTGAACAGGGATAAAAGCACACATTTAATGGAAAGTGACTTTTCAAAATACATGCAGCTAGTACTGGACATTTTTCTTGGCCACATGGACCCAGAGTAAAGGTTTACTACGTACAATGACATCAGCCAATTTAAAAACACAAGGCGCTTGACAAAAAGACTATAAACAAATCTTAAAACAATAAAAGTCATCGAACACAAGAGATAAAAAGCAACAACAATCAAAAGATGAACATAAGATAGATGGAAACACTGCTAAACCATTGAAAAGTATGTATAAATGTATTAAATGCATAAATGAAAAACTATTAATGTCATAAAATACTTAAAGGTCAAATAAACAACTTAATTGAATGAGTTATGCGGATAAAAAAAATGCATCTTTAATTTAAATTTGAAAGCATTTTTCTCTACAAAGAGTACAGCTTTGGTTATAGAGCATGATATTATTATTACCAAAGATATTCAGGACATACTGTAATTTTAGCAAAAGTTTATGGCATCTGAGGTTTATCGCTTAGTCTCAAAGATTAAAAGGCCTATGCCATGCTATTCTTGCTAGCCTTTGATAGTAAACAATCCACCTGTCTTATAATATATTACCTTTGGCACACAAAAGAACACATTTTTTATTAAGTATTAATTATTAATTACTGAGCTCTTTTCAGCCTGGAAGTAAAATGCTTTGATCTCTGAGGCACCGCCTTTCGCTCCTTGTGGGGCCGCCCATCTCATAACGTCATCCTATAGAGCTGGTCTCAGCATCGTATCCACACAGTAATACAATTAGCAAAATAAAACAAGCGTGTCTATACGTGAGGCGCACCGTGTATGAAAATGTAGCATTAGCTCATGCATTATATGCTATACTGCATAATTTCAGCTAGTTGTATGATTTACTTACGGGTCTGGCATCTTCATCAGGTTTGATTGCAGGAATAGCGCCAGCTCTGAGGATCAGTGTCCCATCCAATCCACTTTGATACAGGGCAAGATTAACAAAACAGTCATCTGCGAAGTGGTTGTCGCAGACAAAAAGTTGCTGGAGTTTTCAAGGAGTTTTCTTTTTTACTCAAAGTAGCCTTGAAGTCAAGACTTTGCTAAGAAATGTTTTTTTAGAAGAAGCTTCAAAATGAAGTATCAAAGACATCAGAAAACTAGTCCATCATTGTGTCACTTCTCCCACAACTTTTTTTATCTTAAGAACGTGAACCTAAAAACTCATTCAGAATGATTTATTTTTTACAAGGCTTTTTCCTCTTGTTCCCATTTTAAAAGCTAGAACTTATCACAATCTTTCAATGTCGATTTTTGATTTTTTCCAGCACTTTGCTGGATGACATTTTTATTTGTATAAATTGACTAATAATTAGTCACGTTTCAAGCAATGCTTTATGATTAAAGCATTCAAACGTAGTGTGTTTTGTGCATTGACTGTACATGAGAACTGCACAGAGTGAGTGTGACGTCACCCATAGAGAACAGCTTACTTCTGGCTTCAGCGAAATGAAGTCTGTTCGGTCACCATTACTTTGCAATATGGAGAATATGCAATTCGCAATACTCCATCTACATGATTATGGCTACATGAAATCTGTCAGACGATTTGAAAACTCAACATGAGGCCACATACTTTTATTGATGCATCTGATTGGCCTGATTAACTTGCACTACAAAAAGAATAATCTAAAATAAAATAGGATAAGGAAGAACATGTAAAAAAAAAAAGGTATCAGAACTGCAATGTAACAGAAATGTATCAGAGCAAGAATGCTTAACTGAGTTATAGTTGGAGGCTGGAAAGACTTTGCAGACCTAAACATACTGTGAGTGTCTGCTATGAATGTTTGGCTGATTCTTGTCAGGGAGGTCTTTAACTCCCATATCCGAGAGAGCTTCAAACAGGTACAGAGGGAGGCTGGTAACATTAAATCCTAGTGGACCATGTTCTCCACCTCCATTGTCTCTGCTGCTTTCCGGAGCTGTGGTCGCGAGGTGTTTGGTGACTGTCGTGGCAGTAACCCCAGAACCCAGTGGTGGACACCAGAAGTAAAGGACGCTGTCAAGTTGAAGTAGAAGTCCTACCAAGCCTGGTTGGCTTGTGGGACTCCAGAGACAGTTGACAGGTACAAGCAGTCTAAGCGAGCTGCAGCCCATGCTGCTTTGGGGGCAAAAACTCGGTCCAGGGAGGAATTCAGTGAGACCATAGAGAAGGACTATTGGTTAGCCTCAAAGAGGCACTGGCAAACCGTATGATGCCTCAGGAGGGGGAATCAGTTTTCTGCAGACACCCTTTTCAGTGCCAGTGGGGAGTTGTTGACTTCAACTGGGGACATTGTCAGGCAGTGGAAGGAATCCTTTGAGGATCTTCTCAACCCTGTTGAAACACCTTCCGTTGAGGAAGCAGAGGCTGAGGACTTTAGGATGGGGCTGTCCATCGCCCAAGCTGAGGTCACTGAGATAGTCGATGAGTTTCTTGGTGGCAAGACTTCGGGAGTGGATGAAGTTTGCTCCAAGTACCTCAAGTCTCTGGATGCTGTGGGAGTGTCTTGGCTGACACTTCTCTGCAGTATTGCATGGCAGACAGGAATCGTTCCACTGTACTGGCAGACAGGGGTGGTGATTCTCTGTTTCAAGAAGGGGGACCGGAGGGTGTGTTCCAACTACCGGGGATTCACACTCCTCATCCTCCCTGGGAAAGTCTGTGCCAGGGTACTGGAGAGAAGAGTCTGGCCGATAGTCAAACCTCAGATCCAGGAACAACAGTGTGGTTTCTGTCCTGATCCTGGAACATGGACCAGCTCTACACCCTGGATGTGCTGGAGGGTTTGTGGGAGTTTGCTCATCCAGTCCAATGTGTTTTGTGGATTTGGAGAAGGAGTTCAACACCGTCCTCCGTGGTGTCCTGTAGAGGGTGGTCTGGGAGTATGGGGTCCTGGGGGCCTTACTGAGGGCTGTCCGGTTTCTGTATGACCAGAGCAGGAGCTTGGTTTGCATAGCCAGCAGTAAGTCAGACCTGTTCCCAGTGCAAATTGGACTCTGGCAGGGAGACTCTTTTTCACTGGTTCTGTTCATAGTCTTTATGGACATAATTTCTAGGCACAGCCAGGAACCAAAGGGGATATGGTTTTGCTCTGCTCCGTGCAGATGATGTTGTCCTGTTGACTTCATGGAGCCAGGACCTCCACCATGCATTGGAGAGGTTTGCAGCAGAGTGTTAAGTGGCTGGAATGAGGGTCAGCACCGTTAAGTCTGGGGCCATGGTTCTTGATCGGAGAAAGTTAATTTGCCCTCTCCTGGTGGGTGGAGTGCTCCTGCCCCACGTGGAGTAGTTTAAGGATCTTGGAGTCTTGTTAACGAGAGAGGGTAGATCGGAGCGTGAGATTGACAGGCAGATTGGAATGGCATCCGCTGTTATGCGCTCGCTGTACCAGTCTGTTGTGGTAAAGAGGGAGCTGAGCCAGAAGGCAAAGCTCTCAATTTACCGATTGATCTTCGTTCCAGTACTCACTTATGTTTTTTTTTTTTTTTTAACTTGTCCTGTCCAACAGCTGAGCAAACAGATATGAGCTGAGAGCCTCTTGTATTAGACAGATTTTACTCTTACAATTGGGGGTTATAAATCATAGCGAA
>BSAI01000162.1:1768623-1872015 GCA_036245035.1 Adrianichthys oophorus
ACACGTCTCGTCGACTCTCGCGATACTCACAGCATCTCACGCCCCTCCTCCCCCACTCACTTATGTTAATGAGCTCTGGGTCATGACAAAATTAGGTCCTGAATCCAAGTGACCAAAATGAGCTTCCTCCGCAGGGTGGCTGGGAGCTCCCCAGAGATAGGGTGAGAAGCTCGGTCACCCGGAGAGAGTCCAGAGCAGAGCCGCTGCTCCTCTACCAGTTGAGGTGGCAAGGGCAACTGGTTCGGATGCCTCCTGGAGGCCACCCTGGGGAGGTGTTCGAGTCCCACTGAACGGAGGCCCCCGGGAAAATCTAGGACACGCTGCAGAGACTATGTCTCTCAACTGGCCTGGGAACGTCTCGGGGTTCCCTCAGCAGAGCTGGAGGAAGTGGCAAGGAAAATGGAAGTCTGAGCATCTTTGCTTAGACTGCTGCCCTCAGAGAACTGCAACCCCGTCCCAGATGAGTGAAAGAACATGGATGGATGTTGTTTCCACTTATTAGCGTTTCTAGTATTTCAAGTGTTTTCTGATTGCCTTCCAAGATTTATTTTTCAAGCTCAACAGTTATAATTGAATACTTAAGTAAAAACACTGAAGTCACACATACTAACACACAGGCAGTACATACTGTTAACTGTAGATGAACACACAGGTTTAGCATCTCGTTGGTTTGTATTTTGCCATTTAGTCTATTTCAGCTTCAGGGTGGTCATCTTCCAACACATCCACTGAGGCTGTTCTGCAGTGGATGATTTGACACAAACACCTGTCACAGAAATAATTTATTGAGGTGAATCACAAACTTCCATCTCAAATCAAATAATATGAAATGTAGTAAGACAAAAAGTTCTAACACTAAATGAAATGTGTATTCTTGCATTTGTCTGTTCTGAGGTTGTAATTTTATACCCTTAAATGTATCAGCGGTTGCTGAACTGACCAGGCTCCAGTTTTCTTATAATTTACTAGTTTCAAACAGGAAGTATTCATGTTGCCCTGCAGGGAACACAAGATGGGAATTACTGTGAACATAATGGCCAGAATAATGATAAAATAAATCATCCGTGTTTAATCATAGTTTCTTAGTTTCTTTTTTTGTTTTTTGTTTTTTTTGGGGGGTGGGGGGGGTTAATGTCAACACCCAAAAAATGTTGACAAACTGAGTGGCAAATGATTCTCACGTTACGTCTGGTTTTGTCCGTCTGTCACACTGCGGTGCTGACAGCCAGTCTACACAGCAGAAACTCTGAAATCCAATTTCAAACAGCGACTGGCTGTGGATCAGTGTGCTCCCATGCTACCATCTGTGCCTTGGTGCTGCGGACTGGAAGTGTCTGTTAGCCCTTTGCATGTTTGTTTCTCTGAAAGAAACCACTACTTTCTATTGATCATGTCTGTTTACTGATCCTGTTGTAAAAGAAACCTGCACTGAAATGTGGTTTGTCAAAGGAAGGTCTTGGTCATAAACTTTTATCTCAGTGGCGTCAGCAAAGCACTCAAGATGCATTTTAAAACACTGGCATCAAGTAACAGAATCCTTCTCTAAATAGCCCAAAAGCTGTTGTTGTGTTTACTTTTATAAAAGCATCATTCAGAGATGAACGTGACGGCTGCTCCGCTCCGACAGTCCCTGAACTCTTCCTTGAAGGAGTCTTGTTTGCAATAAATCCACACACTGAAAAGCACTGAGACAAAAAACATGGCATAACATGGTAAATGTGAAAAATGTGTTTTGAAATGTGAAACATTTTCAAGAATGTCACTTCTTTCCATCTTACAATCATTTACAGAGAGGAATGAGGAGCAAAGCTTAAGTGTTAAACTCATATATTATATGAGTCTGAAATGTACATTTTATCAAAGAAAAGTCTGTAACTGATTGACCCAGTTCCTTGGAGGAAATCGCTTCCATCTCGTTGTGTCCTGTTGCTCTCTGGAGAATCACAGGGATATTTCTCCTCATACGAACGTCCTGTGAAAAATGAAATTGCTCGAGTCTCGTTCCCCAGCCGTCCAGAGCTATGAAGGATTTCCCAACTCCCCCCCTGATTCTTCCTGGACTCACAAAGTGCTTTTGGCAGTAAATGACAGCATTACAGTGGATAAACTGAATCACTTGAGTTAAATACCCCAGCAAATGACGCAAACGTATGATTCTTTCTCAGGGAATCATGGGAATCATCAATTTCCCTCTGTGCCTATTATATCAATGGGCATTTTCATTTAGCATCTCGACAGAGAAACAAATATAATTTCAAGATTACATCAGAAAAATGTGTGCCTGTCCCTTAATGAGCTGCCTCCTCAATCCTGTTTGACCTTTCAGAGCTAATGGTACATAAACACAGTTGTCATTAGGGGAAAAAAAGCCAAAGGGGTGTGGGGGATTCCAGCCTTCTCTACATGTGCATGTGCTGGCAGCTGTGCTTCCTCCTGGTCTGGTTCCACATGAGCGGGTGTGAGGGCCGGTCATAGCTGGGCTGTGTCATCACTATTACTGCACAGCATGGCGTGTCTTCTGGCAAAGGAGGAAGCCTTCGTGGCCAACAGTAACCAACCCTTCATCTGCATGGCTGGAGAAGCATGGCTGAGCTCACAGATAGTCCTCCATCCTCTGTGTGATGGGGGAGGAAATTTGAAGCTCAAAGGGATTATTTTGACCACACATGCTGAATTTTCCACATTATTGGGTTTATAAAGCACACCATCAATGAATGGTCTATTTTTTAACTTATGTTATATATAAGGCACACCGAATCATAAGACACATTAAGACGGTGGTCATAAATCCCAAAATGCCACCATGAGGCGACCTAAAAAGCAAATTTTTCAGCAAATTTGGAAGGTGGCCGCACTGAGGCATTTGTAATGAGTAGGCAATAATAGCATTTTTACGCACTGCATGGTGGCTGTGGAAGTTTTAAGTAAAAGTAAAAACTTTAAGACCACTGGATGATTTTTTGTAATTTTGTGGGCACATTGGAGGTTGCATGGTGGCAGTCCAGTGTCAGGCAGGTGGCAGGAAGGCAGCAGTGAGATACTTGACTGATAGGAGAGTTTCCAAGGTCCCTAAAATTGTCTGATGATCAGACGATTTCAAACTGCCACCCTCCAGACATCCCTCTGCCCCTGTGCTGCTGTCCCACTTCCACCATCTGATTGTTAGAAATAGTACAGTAGCAACGCGGGCACTCGGCGAGAGCTGTTAACATGGGCTGGGGCTCTGCGATGACCAATAGTCAATCTGGCAATCCCGGCCATCATGGGTCCAAATGGGGGGACGGCACTGATTCTGCACTAAGCTCATCATGGCATTGATAGCACAACAACAACTCCAAGACCTGAGTATTAATGAATTGTGGTTGATGCTGTTAAGGATACGAAGAAGACAAAACATTGTGCTTCTGAGCTTTACCTTGCTAAGTCTCTTGGGATGCATGTTGTCTAAAAAAATTGTAAAATCTGATATTGAATATTTGGGCAATGTGACCGGAACTTCTTTTTTAGATATGCGTCAACACCCAGCAGCCAATCAGATTTGAGTATTCACCTGGACCATTTTAAGTGCAGAAAAACTGTGTTTGTTTCTTATGGCTGTCTATCAGCATCTTTGTTTTGTTGGAGTAATACTGCAGACATAAAAGTCTTTGTAATTCTGTTTATTTTACTGTTGATTTCTTCTGTGCACACAAATTACATTTCTGGGATATCTGAGTTAAGCCTTTACAAATTAAAACATTTCAGACAATAACAATGAAGGAAACATGTGCTCTCTGGCCCTTTTTTTTGTTCAAAAGCTGCATATTGTTGTATAAAATTCACCTAGTAAAACACTGTGATTAAACGTGATTACAACAGACTGAAACAAATGTTATAGTAAATACAAAACAAACTCCCAACCTTGTTAGTAATACATTAAAAAAGGCTGACACCACTACACAAGGTGTACTAGACACATTAGAAGCACTGGCCGTGTTAACGTATTCACAAAAACTGTAAATCCCAACCTTGCATGCAACTTTTTAAAAACAGACTGATACTGCTGAAACAAACGTTACTGTGACTATGTTAACTCCAAACTTTGTGTCTGAGACCGCTACAATAGCCTCGTAAGCATGCTCACAATGACACCGAACTAAATATTTTGACAGAGTGTCGTGTACCTCTCAAAATCACTTTGACATCAGTAAGCATAACCAGCATAACACTGTCGTTACTTTTTTAAAAGACAATTGAGTGTGCCCTATAGTGTGGAAAACACAGAGCTTCTTAAACTAAAAAAGTCAACAGATTCCGATGGATTCTTCCCCCAACGACAGTGTTATTTGTGCTTTTATCTCCATAAAGTTTGAATGGATCCTTCTGCTTGCTGAAAAATCCTCTCATGTGTGCAGACAAAACATCAATTCTGCAGACGTGCCAAAAAATGTTCTGTTTGCACTGCATATGGTCCAAATCAAAATCACATGTTGTTAGGTTAGTATGTTGTAACACATCTGGGATTGTTGTGTTTATGCTTTTTTGATTAAAACAAATGGAGCTGCAGCTCATTGAAACCAGGTGTTGGTTTGTACTGCAGTTGCAGTCTCACCTGCCGCACACAGCTGATTCCAGTTAAAACAAAGCACAGTGGGCTTTCATCATTTAATTCACTGTTCACTACCTTCATTGTGAAAAAATAGAATGTTGAGTAATATGTTTACTTATAGTAACACAACCCTAAACTGACATAACAATCAAAACATTTACTCTTTGCTGGCAATAGCTCATATTTTTTTTTGTTTAAAAAAACTAAGGAATGTCAGAGAAAGGGAGAGAAGTTGGAGATTTTCCCAGAACTCAGTGTTTATGGAAATACTTCCCAAGAAGAGATTAGACTTAGTTACATAATCTAGTGAGGTTGAAGGCATCCACAATACCGAGGGTCTCTGTATTATTATTGTATTTTAAAGTCTTTGTATCTATTGTGTCATTACCAACTGTTTCTTGCAAACTTTGCACGGAGGATTGGATGTGTTTTTTTTTTTTTTTTTCTCTTACAGAGAAAACATACGCAAGTTGGGTCAGATGACGACTGCAAACTCGGTGGGGGTTAGTACAAGCCTGAATGACTTCTACTCAGCAGCCCTGAACTGGGAGCACACTCCCTCTGATTAACAAAAACATGGGTCTACTTCTCTGGAACCAAGTAGGAAAATGACAGTGCTGCAGGAAAAGCACACAGAGGGAGTCAACCAATCAGAGATTGTAAGGAAACAGCTATAATGTAATGCTAAATATCTATTATATGATACAAGATAATCATAAAGAGATGTAAAATGACTATTAAGTGTTGTACAAAATGTACAGTACACTACTAAGACTTGTAATGAAACTTAGAGAAGAAAAAGAACTTGTTACAAAGGGACAAAAATATATTTAGAGTGGATAGAGTAAGCTTTCCAGGCTAACTGATGTTACCTGTTTTTTTTCTTTAGCTCCCCCTCTCAAATCTCTACAAAAAGCTACTTCAAAAAACTCTTTTATAGCAGTCCATAAAAAGACACGAGTGGAAAAAAAACATAAAAGCCAAAGGAATTGTGTCAATAATAATGGATTTTTTACAGTGAAAAAAGAAAAGCAAAAGATGCAAACATGGTAAAATAAAATGGGAAAATGAGCATAACAAAAACTTGGGTTGCACCAAAAGAACATTTTACTATTCATAGGATCCTTTTTTTTTTCAAATTGGGTTCAGAGTGTAAACCAGGGCTGGTGACTTTTTACGATCCGTGGCTTAAATAACTACGTTAGATAATGCCAGCTTTGGTTTTAATGCAAATACAGGTCTAAAATGTTCATATATTTTTGCATACACTATGAATTTTACAGATTAATCAGGATAAAAAATCCCTCTCAGGTGTCTTGAAAATCCCTCCATCCATTTTCTAAACCCGCTTTGTCCCTTTTGGGGTCACAGGGGTGAAGGAGCCTAACCTGGCCACTTCTGGGTGAAGGCAGGGTACACCCTGGACAGGTTACCAGTCTGTTGCAGGGCCACAATCACACACCCATACACACTCACATTCACACCTAGGGACAATTTAGTGTATTCAATTAATCGAAGAAGCCTGTTTTTGGATGATGGGATGACGTGGGAGGAGGGTGGAGTCCCTGGAGAAAGCCCATGCATGCACAATGAGAACATACTCCACACAGACATGTCCCCCATTGGTGATGACATTACAAATCCCTCAGCCAGGACTTGAACTCTGATTCTGTATTAATGATCCAAGTAGATGTCTACTAAGGATAACAATCATTCTCAATGGCTTCATGTTTGTAGTCTTGAGTCACTCTGAGGTGAAGCTGAAAAAGAAACAAGAAGTCCACTTTTGCAGTTTGAATTTGTGAAGTTTCAGAAGCTGTTTCCAGTGATATTTTATCTTAAAGCTGTTTTGTCGATGAAAGTTTTCCTTCACAGTCGACCGATGAAGCCACTTGGATAAGTGTTGAAAGAAAGAAGATTCATGACTCAACTTCAAAATAAAACTGAGCTCCTAAAACGGAAGCTTTTAACCCTGACATTGAGTACTGTCAGGGTGACATTGATCCCACAAAAGAGGTCGGTCAAACACAGATCTGAAAATGTGTAGAATGATGCACAATCAATGCTCTGTCACAGCTCTCAGACTAATTGGGAACAACAATGGCTTCTTGAAGATACTGTAGCTGTTCGTGTCTGTCCTCCATGGGATTGTGTTTGCACTCACCTGAAGCCTTCAGAGAAGCAAAGTGATGACTTCTGCTTCGCTGATCTGACAGCAGTAGGGCTAATTTAGTTCTTCATATCCCACCTCCTTTTTTGGGTTTATTTTTAACCAAATGATGTGATGTCATATGTGGTGTGTTATTAACCGTCTGAGGTTTTTTTTGTGCCTAATTTTAAACCCTACTGGTACTTGTTCTCTTTGAAAATATAGTTCTGCAAGTAAAAACTAACTAAAAAAATAAGATCTTTTTTCTTTTTACCTTTTCAATTGCATATCAAAATATTCAAAATGTCGTCGACATTTACACATTGGACTAATTTATGTGGGAACTTTAATATTCCATACTTTGATGCCAAAATCCAGAGTGCAACCCCACCCCCCCATTCAAATGTTTCTAAATCCATCCCTGATGTTGAGCCTGAAATTCAGAGATTACAGAAAGACCACTGACTGTGTTGAAAAAAAGTTGCTTTATAAATAAAGGCTGATGTGATTTGATTTGACATTTGGCACACTTCAAATGTTTTTTCATCATAATCTCCTGAAAACACTAAAGCTCCCATCTCGCGGGAAAAAAAAACTCTTTCCAGCCAAACCACTCCGTTCTTTTTTTCTATGCTATTTAAAAGGTGTTTTTTTTATTTATTTATATGTTTTTTTTTCCCTTTAGCGTTTCTCAAATGCATACCATATCCACACATGTCAACCTGAGAAAATATAAGGCAGCAGGTAAGTGTGCTTGTTGTGTAAAGATGAAATTACATTCAATCAGTGTACCCAGGGAGAGACATTTTCCTCTGCCTCATGCCAGGCTGAGCAAATAAATAGAGGAAAATCAATTGGCTGCTCCATGATTGACCAAATCCTTTCACCCGCAAGTCGTGAAATCCAATGACCTGCATGGCTGACGTATCACCTCTCACCTGGAGAATGATAATGCAATCCCTCCACTAATTGAAGCACAACCATTCAGACTTGGTCCTCATTAAGAGCTGTGCACTGTGTTTTTGTGTTCCCTTTGGAGGTCATTTTGTTGCTTTTGGTGCCATAGTTGTTTCCGGAAGCTAAAACTTTCTTCCCAGCAAGGCAATCACTTTTTAATAGAATTTCAGAAAAAAAAGATACTCAAAGCCATTTTAGACATTTCAGAACAGTTCTAATGCTGTCAGGTGTGGTCCAGAAAGAAATCTCACGATATTTTTTTAATGCATACTTTCTGGTGAGTACTTACAGTTTATACCGTAGTATTTTCTACCTTTATTAAAGGATAACACTACAGGACAGTTGGAGGCTGACTCCACTCTCTGACCAGATTTAAAAATGCCAAAAAAAGGCCGGGCTGAGCGGTGGAAGTGTGGTCCCGGTCTGTGATTGAAAATAAAATAATTGTCAAAAACTTTTGATCATGCGCCAAGCAGTAATATTGACGGGCATCAAAAGAGAGGCGTCCAATGCGAGTTTGATGTATAAAGCCTTGTTTCCACTGAAGGGTCCATGACGGTACGGTCCAGTCCGGTCCGCTATTTTGAGCTTTTCCGTTGTAAAATGGACCCATTAAACAGTACTGATCCGCACCTCTAGAGGGCCCCCATCGGTTGTAGGTCCATAGAAAGTGGACGCTAGTGCCATCCGTTGATTGGTGGAAAGTGTTGACGACTTATAGAAGGCGCCAATATAGCGCTCATAAGATAGCGTTCATAAGGTAAAGTTTTTTTCCTTTTTACTGAGGTATTCCTCTTAGCTGCCTGCATATTTTTTTCAAACAACATTTAATTCTTGTTATACACGCCGTACCAGAAGTACAGTGTTCCCCCGCATATTTGCAGATTTTTTTTTCAGTCACGTGACTCTTCCAGTTTGTCACAAAAACAAGCAGCTGAAGAAAATCCTGATATGCTGAAAATAATCGCAGAGGATAATTATCATATGGAGCAGGTATTTCTTGTTTGATGAAGGAGGAAACACGCACTTCTGGTTTGAAGGCACAGAGAGACTGAGTGACCTTCCTTATCTGTGTCATAAAGTATGTTGTTGTTTTGAGTAAAAAAACAGCGAGCTCTCTACTCCAATGTTCTGTAATAAATGTTTTACAAAGCATGATCAGAAGTGTTTTTGATGAGTATGGATCGGTAACTGACATTCTTCGGTCGCGGGGGATGGAGGGTGTGAGACGGGGGCGTGACACAAACATGCTAGTGGTCGACACCATGCACGCACCACTCAGTGGAAGCAAGTCTTAACTGAGTGGAAACGCTCACCAGAATTAACTGGACTGTACTGAAACACTCCTTACTCGACCGTACTGAACCGGACCACTCAGTGGAAACAAGGCTTTAGTGTTTGTATTCCCATTTTTAATTTTGAAAGAGAATATATCTGGCAGGTTTTTGGGCCGCCCATGCTCTCCTGCCTGAGGTTGGATTCCAGCACACCTGTTCATCATCTCCTCATCAGGCTGACCTGTTATTAGGACGTCCACGCCCACCAGCCTACGTTGGTTCATCTGCTTCTCACTGGTAGCGGACTCTGACCCTAAGCAACTGAAGCCTAGTCCTCAGTCTAGTTGACTCATCTTGCTTCGCTATCTTCTAACCTGTTCTATGTTTTCAGGACATCCTCCTCCTGACGCCTGCAGCCTGCCCCGAGATCACCCTCCGGGACCTCTGCACTTCCCTTGCTGCCTCTCAAATAAACCTTTGGTCTGCGCTCTCCGTTGTTCTGCATTTTAAGTCCACCAACCCTAAGCTGACAATATCAGTGCATACTATCATACTGTACATACAGTAAAGTGTTAGCATTTTTCTGGTTCTTCAAAATACAAAAAGCTGACTCTTTCTTTTATTCATTTATTGCAAAAACATTAAAACAATATATTGTTATTACCCCAGTTTTACAGATCATTTAGAAATGTTGGCCCAGCACAGTCTTTTAGTTTGGAAAAGCTAAACTCAATTCATTCTTGAAAAGCAATGCGTGCAGAGTGACATTATGAAATCTCTCTATTTGTTGAGAAAGACCTTCATGTTCCTCACAGATGTTACAGGAAATGTGTTTGGCTAAAACATACAATGAAAAAGAAATTCTTTTTTCATGGACCCTTCGTCATAAAACAGAGGAAAAAAGTATGTTTGGTTACTTTAAAGATTCGTTTTGGGGTCATTTCAACCAGAGGAGATTTTTTGGATTTTGAAGCTGAATTCCTGTTTCCCACATTTTGCACTTCTCTGCCCTCACATTCAAGTCCTTGTTTGATCAGCAAGCTTCTAAGCCTCATTTCAAAGCAGCATTCACAGTGTCACACAAAGAGCTACTCACTATTGTGCTTCATTCAAGCTCTATCTGCACTGTACTTCTGTTATCACAGGATTATTTAAAAGTCCTGGTGCGGCTTTTCTTCTTTATATAAAAAAGGTTTGTACCCACATTTCCTTTCGACTATGCAAGTACACACTTTTAAGCACTTCTGTAATTATTTATTACATTTATAACAGATATTATACTTCAGAAAGTTTGTCTTTCATCAGAAGTTTTAAAAAACTATGAGAAAAGTAGAAAAATTTAGATTCACAAACCACATTTTTGTCTAACAGCCCATTTTTTGCCATAAGTTTACTGCCGGATGCATCTTTTTGTCTTTTTATTCTAGCAAACAAGCCAGCAGAAAGTGTTGATATGGTACGTCCGTCTCTGCCTGCCTCCAACTCATTTCCTCACAAAGCTCCTTAATACAATATTCATTGTTGGTAAAGCCGGCACTGACAGTTCTCCTTGCATGGCCCAGTTCTGTCCTTGTTTAAGGTGGTTTTATGCCTCATCTATTGTTACTGAGGATCATTTGAGCTGAATTTGAGAGATGAGGGTGCTCTGTTTATTTTTTCTTGAAAAAAATATTCATGGATTTGCATTTTTTCAATCCAGGAGGATTTTTTTTCCTTGTTCTGTTTTAGCTTTCCTTGTCAGACTGTCAAATGTTTGTACCAGGTCCATTTACTAAAGCTACTGCCCCTTTAGTTATTGTTAGCCTATGTATGTGCTCAATTTGTGTTTGTCTTAGCATTTTTTTATTTTTTTTTCTGCTTTCAGTTAGTTGTTTTCTTTCATACAGAGGTTTGTTTTTGTCTTTGTCATGAACACCGTCTCCACTGTCAAGCATGGAGGTGGAAGCATTATGCTTTGATGGTGTTTTTCTGACAGGGCTACTTCACCGTGTTGATGGGAGGATGGAGGGAGCTGTGTACCATCAAATCCTGCACCTCAGTCCTACAGTATGGAAAACCTAAGGAAAGAGCTGAAGCTCAAAGTTACCAAAGAACAGCCACCAAATCTAAATTCTAATGATTTAGAATGTATTTGCAAAGAAGAGTAAAATTCCTCCTGATCTGTGCAGAAACCCACTCAGCAACTGCAAGAAACCTCTAACTTCTGTGATGCTAATAAGGATTTGGACACAGACTACTAAGGCTTTCCAGCAAGAGGGTTAAAATACTTGTTACTCTCAATGAAATGCAAGCAACTGTATAGAAATTATTAAAGCCAATTTCTTGATTTTCTATCTCTCACTGTTCAAATTAACCCGCCATTAGGATGACCTACAAAATCACCAAGAAATCAAATGCGTACTTGTTTCTTGAGAAGACGATATCTCATTTTTAAAATCAAACCTTACACAAATAAATTCACATCATATATTAACATGAACTGCCGGGATCTCATTGTAAAACACATTAAAACAACAAGCAACAACTTTATTGTGCAAATTGCCTCTTAAGTGTTGCAAATTTGGTGAAACTGACTCCTATCCTACATCAGCAACACATTTTTTATGCTTCAAAATATCATTCAATGATTTATTGAGATGACAAAATCCGCTGTAGGCAAAATATTTGAAAGAAAAAAAGTTCCCAACTCAAATGCTTAGAGCTCGGGATTCATTTTGCATATCAGCAGACATGAAACTCTGCCATCATCTTTTTATGCTTTCTGCAAGTTGGTAATGCTCACCCAGCAAGGATGCAGTTACACTCACAGCCTCAGAGCAACCAGAGGGATTTAATCAGATGCTTTCCTTTGCTGACCTTGGTGACGGAACACAAAGGGCTGCATGTCAACAGCATTAATACAAAAACGTCTCTTTGAGCCACAAAAGCATGTGCAGCATAAGTACAGGGTCTTCTGCATCACACAATCTCTCGATTTTCTCCATTTTCACAGAAGTACAGAACAGCAGACGAAACCTTGGCTCGCTATCCATCACAAAACAGATGAAAAGAGCAAACCAACAATCCTGAGCTGCCTCGCAGAGCCTGCTCACACGCATCTGTCAACACTTTGAGAAGCTGCTCTGCTTTGCGATTCCCCAGCAAGAACAAGTTTGAGCTTTAAAAGTCCCCCAGAGGGATGCGGATGTGGAAAGGAGGGAGCAAGTGCATTGATCTGGTTGTGTAACACACGGCCGTTTGCCATAGGTCAATGAAATTCCATCAGCTTTAACCCACCTTCGGTCAATATCCATCTGAAGAGTCTCCACAGACATTGTCTTCTCTTTGCCCGGAGCCACTTGAATTTGTCTTCAGCTGGCTGCTTTCAGTGAGAAGTCAGGATTGAGTTAAACAGGAAGAAACACTTGATGAGTGAAGCGTTCTCGGGAGGAATGAGGAGACAGGCGAGAGTGAACTTTTCTGCATGTTTTACTCCCCTGACGTTTGACCTATTTCAGTGAATAAAGTATATCTAGGAAACATCAGGGGGATTTGATCCAATATTTAGAAATAACTCTAAAACAGGTGATCCATTTTTAAATGTGTTAAGATAGCAGATTCTTTTATCAGCCCAAAAAATATGCTAAACAGTTTATATAGTAGATAATAATTAAATAGAGCTGTGTGAAAAATGGCCCTTACTCCAAAAAGAGAATCAGAATTCTTCACCAGAAATTTGATCAGAAATTTACTGTTTTGTTAATTACTTGGAAGAAATAATAAATTTAATATTTCTGTGTGTTTACAGTATACTCCATACGTGAAATGACACACAGGAAATGTTACGAGTCTCAACTGCCCTTTTGGGTGGATATGGGCTGTACAGGGAATGCAAGTGGCTCGCAGGAATGTTTAAGACTGCAGACCACTCGGTGAGCCTGTAGAGCGAAACTGTTCGTGCACATGCACGATAGATTGTAGACTTCAACGACACGTAAAGGTAATTGAGGGTGAAGTAGGCGAAACACAGGCAGGTCGTACGGATTTTTCCTTTTTTCAACTCCCCCAAATCTAGCCTGACTGCTAGAAATCAGGAAACTAGACGATCAGAGAGCAGTTTGTGTGGACATTCTACAGGCGTCCTTCGGGCACCTACAGATCATCTGAACACCTTGAGCGTGCAGTATTTGAGCACGGTCTGTAAGAAATCAGTTCGTGCTACTACTACTACCTTACTACTTTAGAGTGTGACATAAGGACAACGTACGACAGCATCACCCGTACAACATAAGTGCATGAAACTGACATTATCCTTACAAATACTTCACAGTTTTCATGACATTCCTTGAGGTGGCCTCACGAGCCTCAAGTGAACTCCAAGACCAACCTGTGCTCCCTTTAAAAATGCAGCCGCTCCTCTCTATAAGCATCTACAGGTCCGGACAACCCAAAAGCCTGCAGCACCTGTACAGGTCAACCCCCATGTCATGATAAACAGTTATCATTTAATAATAATGAGCAAACACAACGTGATGTCTTCTCTCGTTGCACAAACACATTCCCAGTTGTGCTGTTTAATGATAGCTACAAACAGGATGGATGAAATCAGAAAATGGTAAATAAAACAATCAAATGTAAAGGAGTTCAAACATGCCGGACACGATTTCCTTTTTCATCGTGGAGTTTTTAAAAACATGAAAGGCAGAGAGAGGACTAATGACAATTTATGGAAAGTGTCATTTTTTTAAAGAATTGAAATACTAGATGTAAGCGTCAGCATGCTAATGACCAGCCCGAACATGTTAATAATGGCTGTTCCAGCCTCTGGCCGCTCCAGTGGCTTGCCTGATTAGACTCGCGAGTTTTCTCATTTTCCATCATCGGCCTCTCTGTTGCCAGCTCCAGCCCTTCATTGCCCACATTACCGTTTCTGCGAAAGGGACTGGCTCTTGCAGGTTCTCATTAGCCTTCATTTTTTCCCACATCATCTGCCATGGACTGTACTGAGAAGTGGGCAATCAGGAGAGGTTTAACACTCAATTCAGTGCTGCTTGTCTGCCACACAGAAGCTGTTCATCAGGGTCATCTCCATTACCCAAGTGACAGCTGCCGTCTATTAAATGTGTTCTTCCAGCTGCTTTTGCACTGCACAAGAGGAAAATACAGATTTATTCAGCAATCAGTTTCGTTTCAGCATCTTGTGCTTGTCCTTTCATGCGCTGATGGTTGACAGAGTTTATGATCCAAAAAAGCTCATAGTTGATGAAATCCGTCACAAGTGTTTTTCTCCTGTTTGCATCAGAAGTAAAGCACAGGTGTTTATCTCGTGCATGTCAGCTACTATGATCAACTTTTGGAAAAAACACTGTTTTTATTCCTTAAAAAAATGCAGCTTTAAAATATGCATAACAGAATTTAAGCTAGAAACTGCTGGAGATTTTCTGTCATGCTCATTGTGTTTCAGCTTCACACTGTCTGCACAGAAGTGTCCCTGTGCTTTTTACACTCCACCAACTATTGTTGGTAGTGTCATATGTGCTGTTATCAAATCCCTCAAATTCAAATTCCCTCTTTGTCCAGTATAGTTATGGGGGATGATGGAGCCTATCAGAGAGCACCCTGGACAGATGCCAGCCAATTGTAATGGCCACGTCACAGACACTTACACACTGATTCACTTCCAAGAGACTATTTTAGAGTCACTAATAATCATATAGGACATACTATTTTGGGCTGGAAGCTTTGGGAGAACCTATCCAAGCTCATGGAGAGCACGTGGGCTTCACACAGGACACAGCTGCCACTTGAACCAGGTGACAGTGCTTAAGCCTTAGAAAGGACTGCCCTCACAGGGGGTGATGAGCTGTTTGTGGGGGAAAAATAGGCAAATTTGTATGGGGCATGCAGGTAGCCTGCACAAAATATCAAGGTTGTAGACCGCTCAGTGAGCCAAAAATGTTCATGCACATTTTTTTTCTACAGGCATGCTGTGGGCGACAGGTTGTGGTGAACACTTAAATAACACATAAGGGCATGTAATGGTAAAGAAGGGGAGATTCAGGCACATTATATGGATTTTTGTTTTTTTTTTCAACCTGCAGGCTTCCCAAGGAGCCCGTTAGTGCTGTTCAATTAAAGGGTGTGCACTCCTTACATGCTGCCTGGTGTTAGAAATGAGGAAGATATATATACAATCAGAGCGTAGTTTGTGTGGGCATCCTACAGGTGTCCAACGGGCACTTGCGCAAGACGTGCACACCCCATCCTTGCAGCATTTGAGTTCCGTCAGTAAGAGGACAGTACCCAGACCTTGTCTTAAAAAAAATGGTTGATTGAATTTGGAATATTTTACATCTGATATTGAAGCAATCCTGACAATAAATTCTAGAGGGGGATACAGAAAAACACCCAGCCTATAAAATAAACGTGTAAATCAATGTAAAGTTAGGAAAATGATGCGTGCAAACATTTCACAATGTAAAATCAAATGTACAAAAATCTTTTCCTGCATTCCCGATCATGGATTCGGACCACCAGTGGCCAGACTGACACCACGTGACCAGTTCACTCCACATTGTCCAGCGCAGTAATGAGAGCGCTGACATCAGCTCTTGTTGTTCTGTCCATCATATAAACCAACTTGAGAAGTTCCTCAGAGTGCCAGTCAAAGTCTCATCAACACCTCTAATAAATATGCAGTTGGGTAATTTCTGTGTTGTCGGTGCTTCCATCAATAAACGTCTGGATTTTGTCCTTCATTTGGCTGCCGAAGCCTCCTGAGAGATCGTGCATCTGCAATCGTAATCCTTGACAGAGTTCTATTGCCAAAGGTCGACTGCTTTTTGGGACACGACTTCTGTAGCCTTCAGCGTACATTTTTTCACAGCTTCACCATTTGAAAATGATTTGGATGTTTGTCACAACTTGTTTGCACTAATATAGCTAGATTTCAATGCTCCATCACTGACGTCACGGCTGCAGTAAATGCAGACTGCTGGACTTTTTCCAGTCCAGCTAATTGTTGGGTAATCTTCTCTTTTTCTTAACTGCCCTACAAATGGTGAAACTTTTCTTTATGGTGAGTCTCATGGTACTGAATGTAATATTCTTTGAGCACTGCAACCTGTCGATGACATACCAAGCAAGCAGGTTTTGCATTCAGCTTCGTGAATAAATAAAACTTTCTTCTTTTTGACAACGACATTTTGGTAATTGTGGTGTCATATCAGATCATCTTGTGAGGCTCGGGGAACCAAACTACATCTTATCCAGACAAGGAACGCAACAAGTTTATTTCTGGATCTTTTGTACTGACAGTCTTGATTTTCCTTTACTCTAGTGGCGGAATTACACATTTCCCACAGGAATGCGAAATATGCCTTTTTTTAACATCCTTATATTTTTTCTCTTCATGACTGGGCCAGATTAAACATCTGGCGGGCCAGATATGGATACGGGCCGTAACTTTGACACCCCTGTACGAGAGTGTTGTGCAAGTATGATACCGTCGCTCATAACTCATATTGAATGCAGATTAAGTGAATGCAGACATTGGCTTTATCAGTACTTCACAATACACTTACCACATAAGACAATGGTACATTCCATTTTCATGACGCCCCTTAAGGTGCCACACGAGCCTCAAGGGAACCGCAAGATACACCTGCACTTCCTTAAGATGCGGTTGCTCCTCTCTACAACCCTCCACAGGAACCTGAACCATACGGGTTCATGTGATTTTGGTTTTAACCACCACACCACCATGCTGTCCTGCTAAAAAAATTAAAAATAGAGATCAATAGGTAGAACCTTTTTCTGCCCACCAGAAAGGTTGGTGGTACAGCTCTTGGCTATGGCAATGTCTCCACAAGAGTAAGTTGTAGCACAAACTTTATATGCAACACTCAGACAAAGTTAGTTTACAGATGTCATGCAACGAGTCCTTCAAAAACTGAAGTTGACTCTGTTTTTCAACCCCAATGTCCACACATGCACACTGATCTATATGCAGAATAGATATATCAACGTACATTTTCAGTAAATGAAGCAGAAGTTTTTAGGTTCAGAAGCAGTCCTAATAAGTAGTGTGGACAGGTCAATCACATGGGTAATGTCGCAGAAACACAGCAGCCACAATTGCTGTCCATTTGGTAAAAGTCTTGGAATACTAGGTTTATCAAAGAGAGTCTGTACTTGGCATTTTATTTTGAAAAATAAGCAACTCCCCCTGAGATGATTGCCTTAGTGTTCCCGCTCCCTCAAAGATGCATTGTCTGTTGAATCCGTTTTATTTGCATTTATATAATTCCTCTGCTATAGATTAGTCTTCGTATCTATCTTTAGTGCAGCAGCAAAGTGTTTTGTCCTGATTGCCTCTGAACCACAGCAGTGATTGTCCAGTGTGGCACAGCCATTGCTTGGAATAAATCCTATTGGCAGCCACTAACGCTAGGCCCCAGAACCACACCGTGACAGAACAATTTTGGGCACCGCTGGATTAAGACAGAGTTCTACCAAATGAGAACTTCCCTCAGACAGACAAAAATGGTGAATCAGTCAAAGCTGGTGGCAAAGCAGAAATGGCAGAAGCCTGATGTGGCCCCAGTCCAAAAAGAAAGCAGGTGAAAGCTACTTCATTTTAGGACATGTTCAAACATTTGCATGTTATGAAAGTCAGCAATTGTCTATGAGACTTTTTGAATGTAAAGTTATCTCAACATCGCTACCTTTGGTGGTTCTGGTTCTCTTAGAAACAGAGGGAACCAAGAAAAACCTTCTTGAAATATACTGATGAAATGGTTTTCGGCCATTTCATCTAATATCTATATCATTTACAAATGTCTTACTCCGTGGCACGTCACCGCTTTTATTCATGTTGACAAGTTTGTCCACACATCTCTCACTGGGGCAACCGTGGTGTAAAGGTAGAGTTGTGGATTGCAGGTTTGCACCTTAACCGTCCATGTGTTGAAGTGTTCTTGGGCAAGCATACTCCATTCACTATTTCACTTTAGAATGACACAGATTGTAAAACAAGGAAGAATTCACTGCCTAAAAATAGAATTATCACATCATTACAAGGTAGATTTGTAGATTTTTTGAATAGATCAATAACAAAGCTGACGAAATAATCTTTCATCAAAGTCATGACATCACAGGAGTACATCGGTTTTGCAGCTTCTTTAGTTGTAATTTCTGGTATAGTTCAGCTTCTTTATATGCTGACCACTTCAGAGAAGTGGCACAAAAGCTAAACAATTACCTTTTCTTTTACCCTTTGACACCAGAGATGTCCCAAGCGACAAGTAAGTAAAAAGTGCTCTTTGACATAACATAACTCTTCGACTGTTCTCATAATCAGTGTTAGCTGATTCTGACGGAAAAATAAGCAGCTTTTCCTATTAGCTTTGCACAGATATGTAACATGTTACTAACAAAGTGTTGCAAAATTGCATTTCTCTTTGACCGAATCAGCTGATTTACGTTGAGTACCTCACTACTGTAAAGTGTTGCACATCATTGCGAGGCTGTTTTTTCATCACTTCAGAATCTGCTGCATTTATGGTAATTCGGTAAACGGTTGATGAGACGGAAGTCGAAAAGATGTCTACACGTAAAGGGTTTAAGACACATTCCATGCTAACTGCAGCTTTGTAACTGACAATTACAATGATCACTACTGAGTAAGACTTTACCAACTTAAGGCATAGAAGCAGCAAGTTGTTCATAAACCCTTTCAGTGTCCTCTGAATGATTTTAAACCCTATTACAGCATGACAGCTCCAACTTCACTGGAAAGGCTTCTCACAGGTCCAGGAGTGTCTTTATGTTAGACCGTTCTTCCAGAAGCACATTTGGGAGGTCAGACTCTGAATGTTGGATGAGATGGTCTGACTGACTGTTCAAACTGCGCTTCTCACATGTGCTTTATGCCCCTGCATTCCACAGTAAATGTTTGTAGAAGCAGTCAGCATGACAATGATTTTATACACGCGTGACCTTGGAAGTGATTTGAGCACCTAAGATGAATCATCTGAAGCGCTCAGGGAATAATTTTGAAAATGTGGAATTCCAGTCACCTCTGTGTGGGAAATATTGATTTATGGGGGAAAGTGTGTGTTTTTCAATCAAGATATAATCAGATATGTAATCAGAATTGTGGATAAGCAGCACATGGAGTGCAGGTTTTAGAAGAATAGTAAAACCCTATTTGCAGCTTGTTTTCCAGGATCTGCTCTGACATGACTTTTTTTCAGTCTGCATTTCTAAACTCTGGCCTCCATTTTGGAGCTGTTCCTCACAGCTGAACTAACCATCACTGAAAGAGTTTGACATATTACCTTGGCAACTGCCTGTTTCACCATCAAGTCACTGCTCAGAGTTTCCTTAATGGCTTCATTCTAACACAGACATTTGGTATGGAAATGTGACCCCTCCCTGCTATGACAAAATGACTCTGTCAGCATGAAGGATTTTGTTTGAGACACAAAAACAAGACCTGAATTAACATATCAAGGAGGTTGAGAGGGGAAAAGGAAAAATGGGAGCTATTCTAAACATCTTCCCAGTGGATATCTGAAGACAATGGCTGGCTCTATAACAGCAGTAATAGCTATTTCAGCCATGTGCATTTCAAATGTAATTGCCTTGATGTTTGTTTCTCCTTCAGGTGTCTGAAGTCTGCTCTGTATTTTTTTTACACAAACTGCATTCATTTGTCTTGCTAAACAGAGCCTCATCTTGCAGAGGTGGATGCTCCTGCCGCCGCGGCTGCATGCGAGGATGTTTACACTGCCTTTCGTCAGGTTTTATTAAACCTATAACTCGCAGAAACAGACACTGGTGAAATTTGTCTCAGTAGGATTTTTACATTAATACTGTCAAAGGGGGTCAGAGGAGCTTGTGGAGTCTTTTTGAGGAGTGGATGACAAGAAGTGGAGCGGCGGTGCTGCTGGAGTGAGATAGCAGTGTGTGCGGGGGGTGCATTAGCTGCTGTCTGCATCTGAGAGGGTGAGGGGAGGTGGGAGAGAGGCTTAATGTCTGTCTACTTCTATTTCCCTCTTAATTTCACACACTGTTGAGTCAGCCTATTGACTGACTGCTTATGGAGGTGCTGGCGGTCCACCAGCGCTGTAGAGGAGGTGGTGCATATAACTCTTCCTCACAGCTCCATCTCACCATGCAAGACCTCCACTTATTTAATAAGCTGGTACGAGGCCCATTTTCACCCATCCGTGCATTTGTGTAATCTCCCTCCTACATGGGAGAGAGTGTGTTCGATGCTCTTCCCAGGTTGTAACTGAGGGCATTCCCACAGGACTGTGCTCACGCTACAGCTTTGTGTGAGACTGGTAGTCAAATAAGAGGAAACACGCAAGCACTCGGAAGGCTCTTAGCGCTTCTTTGCCCCATGTGTCCTCATATCTCCAATCAATGCTCCTTTACTCTTTATTCCCACAGTCCCTAAACTTTTTAGATCTCACTGGAGCGGGTGGTTGTCTTTTCCGCACACAAAGCTGCTTCTCTGTGGCATATTTTCTGCAGCACAGAAATTCAGATATTTTCTGAGTCCACCTTCAATTTTTGAATGTATCTGGAAGTTTCCCAAAACAATGTTATCTTTTTGTTCTACAAACATCAACCTTTAAGGTGCAATTAATCCATCTGATTTCATTTGATCCAGCTGTCCAGGTAGTTCACTTTCTTTCAGGTTATTTAGCCATTCCATTCATCGATAAGGAAAGATTGGGAAACAGGTAAAACGCTTATACAGCAAGGGTAAGTAAAGCTTAAGTAGGTGACGGCACGTTGAACAGATTTTTCATTTCTTCAGCCTCCCCAAACCCTGCGCAATGCACAAGGAGCTCATCAGTGCTGTCCGAGTGATAAGTGTGCACTTCTTGAGCCCAGCCTGACTGGAAAGGTGCATTCACACCGAACATGATTTGCCAATTCGCGTGTCCCTCTGTCTCTGACCGAGTTCAAATGCTTACTGTCACGCATTAACATAAGAGGGAAAAAAAAAACAAGAATAAAATGATGGGATCTTTTTTTATTATTGTCTCAGTGAAAATAAGAAAACATCATAAAGGTCAGGAGGCCTGAGCAGACTGCTTTCCCATCCAGCAGCGGCCCTCTGTCTGGCAGCAAGCTCCTCTCCCAGAAGCCGGCAAAGTGAATTTGTCCACTACAGCTCCATAAGTCATGTGACAGTCTGTCTAGAGTATACCCGCCTTCGCCCAACAGTAACCGGGATGGGCTCTGGAAACCCCGCTGCCCAGAAAGGGATACAGCGGGTTAAGAAAATGAATGGAAGTTCAGGAGAACTACGGATTGATTCACCATATTGGATGTTTTCTCCCTGCTGTCACTGAAAACGTCACGTACCCGAAGTTGGGTCCCTGGTTGGTTGAGGAGACGCAGCCACCTCCACAGAGTTCCGATTTTTTTTAACTCTGGACAGCTGCGGCGGCCGCTCAATTTGTGCTGTTTCCAGACTTTCACATCACACCAACAGCTTAATTCGCGCTGCAGACCCTCAATTCGCGTCTAAGCCATTGACTTTACATTGAAATTTTCCGCCTCCGCCGCGTGAAAAGTGTTCGGTGTCTAAGAACCTTAAGAAATTGGGAAATTAGATAGAATGTGTATGTGCACTTACATATCACTTACACACGCTGTGCATGCAGCACTTGCACATGGTCAGTAAAGAATCAGTCCCTGCACCTTACTAACGACTAGAGTTTGCCATAAGAGCATCATATGAAGGCATCGTCCACACGTCATACTTCATAGATCAATTGATGATTGTAAATTGTCAATTAGATGTGGAGTGTGTGCATGGTTGTTTGTCTCAGTGTTGCCTAATGATGACCTGATGAACTGCCGAGGGTGAAACCTTTGGTTCTAGCTTTCCTGTGACCCCATTGGCAACAAACAGGTTTAGAAATTAGATCAACGGATAAATTAAAATAAGTAAAATTATTATGTGAGGCAACTATATACCGGTGTATCTCATATCAGTGACCTGATATGAGATACACCTGGCCAACAGCTCGTTGACGCAAATTTCTAATCAGCCAATCACATGGCAGCAACTCAATGCGTTTAGGCATGTAGACATGGTCAAGATGATCTGCTGCAGATCAAATGGAGCCTCAAAATAGGGAAGAAAGGTGATTTTGGTGACTTAACGTGGCATGGTTGGTGCCAGATGAGCTGGTCTGAGTGTTTCAGAAACTGTTGATCTACTGGGATTTTCAGTCACAACCATCTCTAGAGTGTAAATGCCTTGTTGATGTCAGAGGAGAATTGTCAGACTGGTTCCAGCTGATAGAAAGACAACAGTAACTCAAAAAATCACTGGTTACAAATGAGGTCTGCAGAACACACAACACGTCCAGCCTTGAGGCAGATGGACTACAGCAGCAGAAGAAGAACACACCGGGTACCAGTCCTGTCAGCTAAGAACAGGAAACTGAGGCTACAATTCACACAGACTCAACAAAACTGGACACTAGAAGATTGGAAAAACATCTGGTCTGATGAATCTCCATTTCTGCTGCAACATTCAGATGGTCCGGTCAGAATTTGGCATCAATAACATGAAAGCATGGATCCATCCTGCCTTGTATCAACGGTTCGTGGTGGTGGTGTAATGGTGTGGGGTATTTTCTTAGGACATTTTGGGCCCCTTAGTACCAACTGAGCATTGTTACAAAACCATTGTCTATCTGAGTATTGCTGCTGACCGTGTCCATCCCTGTAAGACCACAGTGTACCATCTTCTGATGCTACTTCCAGCAGGATAAGACACCATGTCATAAAGCTGGAATCATCTCAGACTGGTTTCTTGAACATGATAATGAGTTCACTGGACTCTAACGACCTCCACAGTCACCAGATCTTAAGCCAATAGATCAGCTTTGGGATGTGGTAGAACGGGAGACTGACATCCTGGATGTCAATCAAATCAAAGACAAATCTGCAGCAACTGTGTGGCATTATCATGTCAATATGGACCAAACTCTCTGAGGAATGTTTCCAGTACTTTGTTGAATCTCTGCCACCAAGGATTATGGCAGTTCAGATGGTAAAGGGGGTCCAACCTGGTACTAATAAGGTGTACCTGATAAAATGGCCAGTGATCATTTATAGTTTGCTCAAGGCATTCATTAAGAAGTTGCATATTTTTGTTTGGCAGAAACTCTACATTCAATAGAACAATAATCTCCAAATCTGGATTGTTTAATTCTCGTCAAACTCTTGGGATGTTAAAAACATAACAGCTGACAAGTGCTTTCCACAACAATTTCAAAGCACCCACTAACCAACCAGCTGACAGCTGCTCCACCCCTCTGATCTACCACCATACCATGATGAGGACAAGCAGATGCTTCTATTTATGAAAGGATACTTTTCCCTTTGTCTTCTAGAAATTTCTAAGAGCTCTTTTCTGTGGAATTCTCCATAATTGCAGTGAAACAAGCCCTGAGTCATTTCAGTTCATTAATGTTGTTAAAGTGCTGAAAATAAAGTTTGGTTTGTGTGGTTGGTTTAAAGCTTCCTTCTTTTTTGCTTGTTGTGGTCAGAGAGCAGCTGTGTGACTGAGGAATCTCTTTTTGTTCTGTGAAGATATTTTTTTATTTCACAAGCATATTTTCAGTAAAATACCACTTCCTTTGGACAAAATGCTTTTGTCTGTAACTGGAACGGTTAGGGATAAGTTAAAGCAGCAGCTAAACCCAAATTTAAAGACCTTCTTTCTCAAAAATTATAGCTTCTAAAAGTGGAAATTCTTCAGATGTCTGAGAGGAAAAAGTTACTCACTTTGTTTTTTTTTGAGTTTATTCAGACAAAACTTGATATAGGTGGTTCTGTCTTTGGAGCGGAGAGACTCCAGCTGAGAGATGGGAATTTGGATCCACTGTGTGTTGAAGTGTCTATGGGTAAAAGAGCAAACTCCTCGCTGCTTCAGGGTGAGTCATTGCAGAGTTAAAGTGCTGCTTATTTTAGAAGATAAGAAGGCCGAATGAGAAACACGCTGTACAGCACTTTTAAAAATCCAGATAAGGCTGAATAGTGGTTACATCCATGTGGATCATTTAATATTGTTAACAATCTCTCATTTGCTCCTCTTCTCAGCAAAGTCAACAACCTACAGTTCATTATCAGAGAGAGAAAATAAAGTCTGGCGGGCCTGGAGTTCAACACTAATGTAAAACCCCATCTTCTGTGCAATTGAAATTCTGGAAAAGTTGGAACATCAACTTCCAATCAGGGCTGTGCAGTGGTGCAGTGATTAGCGCTCTCGCCTCACTGCGAGAAGGGTCTGGTTTGAATCTCAGCTGGGCCCTTTCCGTGCAGTGTTGGCATGTTCTCCTCGTGTATGTGGGTTTTCTCCGGATACTCCAGCTTCCTCCCATCCAATTGATGGCTCTAAATTTTCCTTAGGTGTGGTTGTGTGGCCCTACAACAGACTAATGACCTGTTCACCAACACCCAAAGTGGCTGGATAGGCTCCAGCAAACCAATGACACCAAAAGGGATGAAGTAGGCTCTGTAGATGGATGGATGGATGGATGGACGGATGGATGGATGGATGGTTGGATGGATGGATGGATGGATGGGCTTAAAAAACAAGGTATTTGGCTTTTTCCTAACACCCCAATATTTCTTCAATGTCTTTAAAATTTTTGACATCAGGTAAGATGTACAAAACCTTTGTATTTAGTGGCTTATCGGAACATTGATTTGTAGATGCTTCACATCTTTTGACTTTCTCCATAACAGATCAGACAGAGCTTCTCACAGACAAAGATTGGTAGAAAGGCTTCCTCTTCCACATGAACAATGTCAATGACTTACAAGACATTCACCTGCTTTAGTTTTTACAATTTTCACCTTTTTTCTTGTCTTAACTTTTTAGGGATAGGACATGCAAAAGGTAGCAGGAATAAAAATGGGAATTCTGCACAGAAATGTGTTAAATTCTTAGCACGGACATGTTTTTCCATTTAGTTTATCTTGATTTAATACAGACTCGTGTGATTTGTTTTTAGCTTTTCATGTTGTCAAAAATATGTAGAAACAAATTAAAATATTAAATAAATAAATAAATAAATAAATAAAGAGACATTTTGGAAAAACTAATCTAATTTCTAGAAATCAAAATAAATTCGTAAAATTTTTTTCTTAACATTCAAAAGAACTTTGCTATGTTTGTTTAATTTCTAAAGCATAATGTTGTTTTCTTGTTATTGTTTTGCTTTTTTAATCAATGTAGTGATCTTTAGATATTTTTTTGTTAGAAGATTCGTTGATGTGATTTGCTTTTCAGGGCCACCGTAGTTTTATATTTTTGTTGTTAAACATTTGCACAAACATTGCATTACATTAGTATTTATAGTCTTTCAGAGGTTTTGTTAACAAAGTTTTTTTATTTATTCACTTTTTGCAGAAAACCAACAACTGCAACATTCAGTTGTCAGATTTGCAAAAATAAAAATCTGGATTAAGATTGAAAGAATATTTTTTTATTAATTTTATTTTAAAGCACAAACTAAAATAAAAACAATTAAACGTAATAAAACAAAAATGTTTTAAAAAGCAGTGGGTAGAAGAAAATATTATTAATATTAATAAAATATTATTAATTCCCACCACCAATCTTACTATACTTTATGTATCCATTTTTCAAATTCAACTAATTATCAATATTCACATAGACACAAAACTATTCAAAAACAAAGATAAGCATCAAGGTACCAAGGCAAATTTACAAGTTATGTTCCAGTATACATTATCCTATTAGGCTTCTCATTTTCTAATCCATACCTGTCTAAGTTTGTCAGTTTTTATCTTTTACTTGAATCTACCTTTTACTAGCAAAGCATATATGTAATTTAATGTTCATCTTGCTCTGAGTTGTAACTTCAAAGTGTTTTGTGAAAACCGAGGAATTCTGTCTGCAAGCAAATGTCCCCTCAAATCACAGGAGTGATTCTTGAATAGATTCTTGGGCGAATTCAATAAAAAGACCTGGGTCAGTAAATTGAGCCTGCAGTGGAACAGCAGCGTCTGCTGAAATTGCTCCTCCTTTCTGGGTTGTGTGAATAAATATAACGTAAATCACCAACTTGTAATCTTACCGCTGTCACCTTTCTTCACCGTTAAAGGCTCTTATCAGCGTCAACAGCGCCGAGCCCATTTTGTCCGCAAGACATAAATAACTTTACATTGGTGGTGAAGCGAGATAAGGTGTTTGGTGAAATGTGAGCCTTAACAAATTTTGACAGGAAGCTAATATTCTGTTGGTTCAGACGGGAGAACATTGGAAACGAGAGGCAGGATAATGTGTGGAAGCTGTGTGAGATCAAGGAACAAATGGCTCGCCGTACTTTTTCACACTCCATGCAGACAGAGTCATTGATATTGTGAACACCAGGGAGAACTGCCTTTCTACGTATATATGGGGCCTCATTATTTTGTTCAAATGGAAATATGTGTAATTTATCGTACTGCTGGGGAGGAAGAGAGGCAGAGAAAGAAAAACAGATCCGTCTGTGTGTGTGTTTGGAGTTAAAGCGTGTGCTTGTCAACTCCCCTCTCTTAATAATAAACTCCTGGTGTTACTTTTCCCCATAAAGGAGGCTTCCAGCTAAAGAGAAAGCCACGTCTGCCCTCACGATTTCAGTGAACCGCATCTCTGGAGAAATGGATTTACTGGCGTGCCCTCTGCAGAGGGATGAAGGTCAGGCTCTGCCATGGAGATGCCATTTGCGGCACAATGCAATTGTTAATACACAGCTCTGAGAAAGCAGGCAGAAAAACCTTCATACTCATTTGGAATTCCGGTGACGGAGAGGGATGAAAGCAGAGGGTAGAGGGATTAGAAGGGCACAGGCAGAGCCAGGCTTGTGGCTCCTCTCTTTTCTCCACAGTTTTTGTGCCCTCACCATTACAACCCTCTGCTGTTTGGAGGACAGATCTCGCAGCCGAGGCTCATGCGGCACTGCTCACATTCCTGTCGACTCACATACCTCGGAGAGAAATTTCACCTTTGACCGAAAACATGTGAAAGACCTCGAAGAAAGAGCACAAACCAAACACAGCTGGCTTTAAACCAGCCAGAAATCTAGATCTGCCTACAAGCTTTTCTATCAGCATAACACAGATTTGTGTGTCTTTATAGAAAAAAGTGGCTCCACAGTGACTTCAGCTTCTGCAAACGACTGATTTCTTTCATCAAATTGGATTTAATAGATTTTTTAAAATAAAAATTCATTTAGAAGAATAAAATGGCATTGTTTAAGAAATCTGACTCATGTGGTCTTTATAGAATTTTTGCCTTATTTATGTAAAAAAGGGAAAAAAACAACAACAATTTTAATAATTGACTAATTCTTTTTGTGGTTTAGGTGCAATTCTTTTGTCAAAATCTTTTTCTAAGGGAAATTCTTACACCTTTAAATGCACTTGCACAGTTTTTTGCAAAATTACTATAGACAGATTTTTTACATGCGCTTACATTTAAATGCACGAATTGTACAATTTAACACTTAATCATAATTTTTTTTTTTAAGAATAAAGTATAAAAATCTGATGTTTTATGTACATGCTGAACAAAAGATAAAGAGTTCTCCTATTGTTCTTGTGTTTGGGTGGGAAAAAAATAATCTCATGAGTTGGTACCTGTTTAAACTTTTTCTGAAATAATGCATGATGAAGAAAAAATGACAGTTATTTAGAATTGTATAATACTGCAACTTAATAGTCACATCTTTGTTTGCGGTGGAAACCGAAGAAAAAAAAAAAAGTTTCCCTAAAACCTTCCAAAAAAGTAATAAAGATTTCACCTCATGCACCAGCAGTCATTATTAATACAAGTAAGTGTTTAAATATCCGGGAAAACAGTCAGAAATACCAAATAGATTTTATGTGACTCCGTATAGGTATAGCTAGGTAAAAGCTGGGGGGGGGGGGACAGTCCAGCCACCAGCTAGGTTCCAAATGACCATAATGTCAGATTCTTTAAAGAGCAGGAAGTCAGGATGAAAATATTCTTCTGATGGACAGCAGGGGGCGCTGATAGACACAACAAGTGAGCCAGTTTTTCTAATTTTCAATCTTAAATAATGTTTTTTCAACCCTTAAACGACCCTAAAATGAAATAAAAAAATCAATAAAACACTTTTTTCTATTACTTATTCCCTTCAGTGAGTAATACCTAATCAATATTCTTTTATAAAGTGTTCAAAAATGTGCTCTTTCATTTGGTTGGGAAGTTAAAAGGATGGTATACTGATAATCTCATCCACTCTTAACTGTATTTATTATGATAATATTAATGAATATTTTTACAAATATAGACCTTTTTGTGAAATTTATCTTATTTAGACAAAAATGATTTACATTTGGACTCATTTTACCAGTAAACTACAACATCTGCTTTTTATAAATGTCCCTTGTGTGTAGCCATACATTCTGGCTTCATACATTTTAATTTTAATTACATTTTTATTCACATGGGTTTGATGAAGTCCTGAACATTCTGTAAGTTAAAGCAGCATTTAGCCAGAATATGTCAGGTTTCAATAATCTAACATTGGAGAACACCTTTTTAAAAAAAAAAAACCTGTCATTATAACAGTGAAGAGGAAGAAAAAGTGTTGACCTAAATGCTGTGATGATCCTCCTATAGAGTTTGTGAGTTTTAAACAAACTTACCTTCAAGCAGAGCCAGGTTTATTATTTTGTCCTCATGACATACATCATGGGAGCCACTGTAGGTGCATGCACTGAAACTACTTTGAATGTCCCCATACGGCTTCCTCCAAGGAAAATAAAATAAGCATACATTGAACTGCTCCTTTAACGGAAGTCCCTTTGCTCCTTTTGCAAGCAGGGAACAGAGTAAGAGCACAATGATGTCTCAGTTTGATGTAATAATTTCAGCTCGTTGCACAGAGCTGTTTCCAGTATGTAGGACAAGGATTTGCATGGAAGACTTCAGTATGAAGTCAGCTTCAGAAACTCTTCTTAAAGTTGTCAAGTACTCATAAAGCCATCGTTGAGCTGCCATCATTTCATTTATTTTTTATTGAAGCCCACAGTGTTCCTTCAATCTCACAGGGAGCAGATTGGGATCTCGTAAAGTATTAATTCAAGAGAATTCAGTAAAATGCAAAAATACGTTTTCTTCCGCGGCTGTGGGATTGTGTTTGGCCCTTTTTTCATAGAGAATTCACTTCCTGCTTAAAACAAATATTGCAGATGGTCAGTTGGGGTTCTGTTATCAGATGTGACAGTTTTACAAAGGCTGCAGGCGTTTCAAGCATCTCCATGCTTTTATTCTGTGGTCCATGAATTCTATACGTTTTCTTCTCCTCTGAAGTATTTCCCTTTCCAGGAAGGTGGCTTGAAGTTATATCGAGATCGATGTTGCAGTTTAGTTCCTTTGAACCGTTACCTGTCTTTAGTGAAAAAGGGGCTTTTTTATCCTGAGATGTGACCAAAATAGCTTTGAGACACACATTAATCAAGCTGGATGTTAGTAAAGTCTTAACTTTTCACAAGTTCTGCTCTGAGAGCCGCAGTGTTCAATCATTGCTTATAAAATGGAAAACCGGAGCTTTAGGAAATCTACATTTTCCATTGAGCTGAAGTGTTTTTAGTTCGACCAAGCTGCAAGTGTTATCATGTTTATGGCTTTAGACAATGTTATCTGTCCTGTGGTCCAGAAGGGGTTTTCCATTAGCTTAGGATGTTTAGATTCATGATCCCGGTACTACCACCAAACAGCTGATAAGACTGATACCCTGCTTGTTTCCTTTCTATCCATAACTCAGCTGGTAACCAGACAAACGTTTTTTTTAAAACTTCTATATCTGAGTTATTTTGCCATTTATACCTGTTTCGTCTCTTTTCGTGAATTCACAAACAAGTCTATTTCTGTTTGTTTATCACCAGGTGTGAGTTACAGCGGATGCAAAACAAACTTTCCCTGCTGTTCCTGCTCCACACAGCCAGTGGGAACCTTCATCGCTGGTTAAAAAGAGCTCATTCTGTTTGAGTGTGGTGCAGCAACAACCAGGACTGTTGTAGAGGCAGCATGACACAAACAGGTTTCAGAGAAAATGACAAACACTCTCCAGGTTTATCTCAGAGCCTCACAGAAAAATACACCACCGGTTTATTATGGGACACGTTTAAACCATGTTATGTCCAATCGATATGTCTTAAATTATGTTAAGGCAATCCTTATCTGGAAATCTATTCAGTCTGTATCCAACCTTCACCTGAGAGTGGCTGGGTTGACTCCTGCAGTCCCATAACCCCAAAAGAAATTCAGTGGGTTCTGAGGATGGATGGATGGATGGAGTTTAGCAAACAAAGTAGCAGAAGAGTAAAACTGATGTCTCTGTTTGTAGGGCTGCTTGGAGCTTTTACCATATTTTAATGTCTGTTCATTTTAATACAGTAAAAGAAAAAAATTGTGAAAAAGTAAAAAAGTGGTAACAAAAGAAATCTCTGAAAAAAAGTTCATTTTAATTAATAATTATACCACTATGCACATTTCATTCAGCTTTTGAATTTTGGTCAAATCTTAAGCCTTTTAGTCTGTGCTGTTATTACATGAATGACCTTTATAAATCAACATTATAATGAAGATTTTTAAATTAATTTATCAAGAGCTCTTACTAAAACTACCAGGGGAAAAGTGGCTCAAGTTGCAGTTCAGCTGCATCAAAAAGCACCTATCCAGACTTCATTTAAAGGTAAAATGTTACAGAAGGCTGTTTGAATCCAGGATTAAAGTCAGTGACCTGATAACAAAAGCAGACGAGCCACTTTTTGTCTCCTTGACTCACAATGCTTCAGTTCTCCCACAAGGAGATTTAGGGGAATAGCGGGGTAACCTTTTCAACTAAAGCTGAAATAGTGGAAGCTGCTCCACAGATTACAGAACTGCTTTTCATCTCTGGGATCAGACATCTCAGAGGAAGAAAGTCCTCATCTGGTCACTGCAGAAAGATTTTTCTGAGGTTTCAGAGCAGACACGGCTGCTGCATGTCAGAAACAATATGTCCGTCACACACTGATAAATACATTTGTTTTTCAGTGACCTCGACTAACTCTGAATGTGATTTTTTATATGCATTAGAAAGACTGAGATGTCTGGTTGAACGTTAACATCATTTTTTACTCCTACCGAAGAAAAAAAACTGATTTCCTCACTACAAGTTTTGAAAGAGATTACATTTTTTGAAGAAACAAATAAACATCCTCCTCAGCCTCCCTGGGAAAGTCTATGCCAGGGTACTGGAGAAGAGAGTTCATCCAATCCAGGAAAAACAGTGCTTGTTTCTATCCTGATCCTGGAATAGTGGATCAGCTCTACACTCTCTTTAGGCCTGTGGTGCCCTGTGTTGGGTGGTCTGGTAGCATAGGGTCCTCTGAGTCTTACTGAGGGCTATCCGGCTTCTCTTTGATCGGAGCAGTAGCTTGGATTCACCTACACATCCTCACTCCAAATGTCGTCACATATTGATGCCCGGATAAGGAGCCCTCTGCGTCACTCTTCGATGCTTTGGGTGCCCCCAACTTGTCATTTTTTTGGCGCGCCGGCTGTTCGTTTTTTGAAGCGCAAGATGTTCGATTAAAAAAGGGCCCAGTCATTTTGCCGAACGCGGTACAGAACTCGGACCGAATCTCGGGACGCGCCCAATGCCGGTACCCTAGCCCAGTCCGCATCTGGACCGGTACCGTGTCCAGAACCAATACCAAACGCTGATCAGTACCGGTTAGGGTTGGGGTACCTGGTTAAGGTTGAGGGTTATGGTTAAGGTTGGGGTTAGGGTACCAGTGCGGTCTGGTACCCCACTGGTACCCTAACCCCAACCTTAACAGTAACCCTCAACCGTAACCGGTTTGCGACCTGGAGGTTGGGGGGGCCTTAATTTAATCGGTTGAGCCAGCATGTCAAAAAACGAGTTGGGGACACCCAAAGCATCCATTTTTGACCCGGAGGGCTCCTTACCAATGCGTCATATGTGAAGACTTGGGAGTGAGAATGGGTTGGGTTCACATAGCCCATAGCAGGGCTGCCCTTTATCACTGTTTCTCTTCATAATCTTTGAGGACAGAATTTCTAGGTGCAGCCAAGGGTCTGAAGGGGGTCTGGTTTGGAGACCACAGGATTTTGCCTCTGTTTTTGACAGTCATGTTGTCCTGCTGGCTTTATCAAGCCAGGACCTCCAGCTTGCATTTGTGCAAATTGGTGCATTTGCTACAGAGTGTGAAACGGCAGGGATGAGAGTCAGCACCAATAACTCTGAAACCATGGTCCTTTACCATAAAAAGGTAGTTTGTCCTCTCTGGGTGGGTGGAGTTCTCTTGCCCAAGGTGTAGTTTTTTGTTTGTTTGTTTGTTTGTTTTTTGGAGGAGTTTAAGTAACTTGGGATCTTGTTCATGAGTGATGGAAGATTGGAGAGTGAGATTGACAGATGGATTGAAGTGGTGTCCACCGTTATACAGCCTCTGTACCAGTTCATTGTGGTAAAGAGAGAGCAAAGCTCTCAATTTATCAGTTGATGTGTCATTCCAATACTCATCAGTGATCACAAGTTCTGGGTCATGACTAAAGAACAAAGTCCTGAAGACAAGCAGTCAAAATGAGCTTCCTCTGTAGGGTGGCTGGACGCTCCCTTAGAGATGGGTGGAGCTTGGAGTAGAGCCGCTGCTCCTCCACATCAAGAGGAGCCAGTAGTGAAAGCTCGGGCATCTGGTCCAGATGCCTCCTGTACACCTCCCTGGGGGTGTGTTCTGGCCATGTCCAACTGAGCAGAGGCCCAGAGGAAGACCCAAGACATGCTGGACTATATCTCTTGCTGGCTTGGGTATCCCTACAGGATTGTGTCAGGAAGGGCATCCGGTGTAAAACACCAAAAGGTGATTGTATGCTGTACTAGTAAGATATCTGCATTTTGAAGTGTTGGTACAATGCTGTCCACCAAAATCGCGAAATATGATGCCCTGCAGCGGTAGATACTCACAGCTATATGTCATCTTCAAGTCAAACAACTTGATTAATATCTCTGTTTGCTGCTTATCCAAGCAGCTTTCACAGTTCTAACTGCTGATGGGAAATTCAGATTAGATCACCAAATAATCTGGTTTTCACATCAGTGGTATGAATTAGGGAAGCTACTCAGATGAGCCGCAAGATGTAAGCATTTTTTATTCTTCATAGCAAAAAAGGATCTTTTTGTTATTTATGAAAGGTTTTCAGTATTATGGTGGTAAGCACTCTTGCCTCATTGCAAAAAGGCCCCGGTTCAAATCCCAGCTTGGCCCTTTTCTGCTTGGTGTTTGCATGTTCACTCTGTCCATGCGTAGGTTTTCTCTGGAAACTCCGGTATCCTGCCGCAAAAATATGCCTCATGGGTTAATTGAAAAAAGTCACTTTGGTATGATTATTGTGTGGTTAGCTGTGGTGGACTGGTGAACCTTCCATGTTTCCATAGAGCTGCAAGTCTTTGTTCAGTTTTGTTGTCAAAGGTTATATTGGGAGAACTGGGTGGATGGAGGGAGGAACTGAGAGAGGGAGAGGTGCTTGTTTTGTGTAAATGTCCTGTTTTCTTTGTGTGTATTTGTTTTTAAAAACTCTGCATTTTTAATGTGAATTTTAATTGCTTTTATGTAAAGCACTTGTAGTGACATGTACTTCATTCATTCATTCGGTCATGGGCTTTTGCACACACATGACATGACTGGGTTGCTAGGAAACACAAATACTTGCTCACTCTCAGTTAGATTAAGGTTAGGAAAATGTGGGAGAAAATAAGAGTGTGTGTTTTTAGTGAAAAGTCATAGAAAGTAAATGTAATGTTTAATACCTCACTTTTTCAAATATGTCATGCACCTTATGTCTAGGAGTGCAGGGCCAGGGACAATTCACTGTTCAAATCACAGAAGAGTTTATTGTCCCAATTTTAAAGTTGACAAAAGAGAATTGATGCATTTAACTTCAGGGTGAACCAAAGGCTAAAATAATAAGCTAACTAAAATGTCCAAACCCTCTGTCTGATCTGCAACCAAACAAAGAGGAAAATAAATGACAGTGTGTCTGACCTGTCTCTCTGAACCTAACAAAAACAGTAACAAAATAGCAGTACACCTCTACTGCTTCAACTAAAGTTTGTCCAAATTAAAGTTACCAAATTGTCCACAAACTTCACCAAAGGTTTTCACAGCCAAAGGCCTCACAAAAACAAACAAGGTGGAACCTAAAAAGAAACATGAGGAACCTACACACATACCAAAAGACCTTTCACACTCTACACAACCCCCAAAATATGAAAAATAAATAAATACGGCAATGGTTGTAACAATTGCCCAGATGAATGACAAAGAAGTCCACAAATTGTGACAAGTTCCACAAAGACTGAGAATAAATAAAACCAATGAAAAGAAATGAGCTCTGTGTCAGGTCTATGAGCGACAAGTCATTCATTCATTCATTTTCCAATCCACTTTATCCCTTTCGGGGTCATGGGGTTGCCGGAGCCTAACCCGGCTACTCATGGGCGAAGGCAGGGTACACCCCTGGACTGGTCGCCAGTCTGTCGCAGGGGCTGAGCGACAAGTGATGTGGGAAATGTAGGAATGAGTTAGGGAACGCTGATCAACTTATCTCATCCTACTGCAGACTCTACAGTTTCAAAACAAACTACCAACAGGCGCTTTGACAAACGTGATGTAATACTTGGTGAACTATATTAAAAATGCTTGTCTTATACTTGATTTCTACTGTTTAACTTTCTAATAGCATAGTGGGAACAGACGCAGTTACTGCTGGCAGACGGCATGAAGATCACATAAATGACTAAAACTACATATCATTTGTTGACTTCTTTGAAATTATTTTTAGTATAACAACAGCTCTAATTGCATTACCGTCAGTATACCGAGTAACACATTTCATGTTTCGCGTCACAGCTGATTTTTTTTTTTCTGACTGCAGCTGCAGCTTTGAGTGTACAGAAACACTTGTGATGGTATTCACTTTCAGGCCGGGATCAAATTATCACAGCCATCACACAGTCAATTAACTTCAATTCTCTGCCCCGTCATGTCCTTTAAACTACTTGATCCCCATGAGCATGGCACAGCATATACGATTTGTGAATTACGTGAATGGAGTGCCTGTCAGAGTTGGGCACAATGAGGAGGAAATAGCTTCTGGCCTAGTTAATGGAGATGGATTGTATCCAGAATGATGGAAAGTCACATTTACTGAAGGCCACAGCCAGGTTGAAGTCCTGAACTGTTAGTGCACTCGGGGAGGCTGATGGTTGTTACACATGTGACTGGCTCAGAGGTGAAAACGATGGGCCAGCCTTCTGCAGTCGAGCAGTTACAATAATTAGGCTTGACCATGCTCCCGCTTATCCATTATTCCTAGCTTGTCCATTTGAGATTCCTCGCTCTCAAGCCAGTTTGCATTAAATGTCTGAAATGTCTACCACAGAGTGAACACTCCTCTAGTTTCAAGAAAGTTTCCTTCCCTCTAGGTGATCATCTAGGACCAGAGGTAAAATAGCAAAATGAAGATATGAGGCGTTTGATAGAAGCTGAGGTGACCTTTTTCTGCAAGTTAGCATGAAGCTTTGGACACACTGGGCATGTGACACGTGTTCAACAATGTGCTAAATGCATATAGCATTCTTGATCGCGCGTTTAGGTCTGGGGTGTTCACACTGGACAGGCAGGGAGTGGATTCTTCTTCTTTTTCTACTGTTTTCTAGCGCATGAACGCCACCCACAGTTATAAGAGGCTTGGGGTGAAATCTAGAAGCGGGGCTAGTCTTGCGATTTGGGTGCGAAATGGAAATGGTTCATTGCTCACGTCCTTGCAATGAGAATATGGATCACCATCATATGAGGAGAGTGGCCATGGTTTATTTTTACTTGAAAAAAATAACACAGATACTGTTGCTGTGTCTGGGTTCACCAGATAAACCAAATCTACACGTCGCTACCAAATTTGAGTCCCTGATTCGACAAAGTTCAACCTGGTTTAACTGGCAGCGTGCGTTCAATGACAACACCTTTTTATGCAGAGCTCAAAAATGGTTGTAAACATTTTTTGTAGCTAGCGTGAGAGTAAGAGTTTTTAACCTTTAAGAAGCGTTCAGTAGCTGCGCGTAGCGTGTAGAGCCTAAGAACAGTTGAAAAAACTTGCATAGCTATTGTTGAAGGCAAGACTTTTGAACGCTGAAGCCCGAAATGATTTTTCTTTGAAAGTGGTTGTTAGAACACACGTTGCTGCTCTCTGCTTGTAAGTAAATTCATCTGCCAGCTTATTTTTTTTTGTTTCAAGATAAATTGTGGCCCAAAAATTCATTTCAAAATTTAGACAGATGTTTATCTTAACTCTGTCTAGAGATACAAGTGTATTAAGCACAAGAAGAAGTAATCAGACACCCCGAGCAGAACCAGGTTCATGAAGGAGAGCCATCTGCATTGATTTGAAGCACAGGAAAACACAGCAAGATGGAGAAAAGACACAGACAGAAATAAACGGGTCAGACCAACAGGGTCAGTGACTGCGAATCACAAACATGCAGAGGTGCATGAACAGAAGCACAAGGGACCACCGGACAGGTACAAGGTGATGGCAAACCATCACACCGAGCGCTAGAGGAAAGTCGAAAAAATATGTGGTCAAAGCATGATGGCAGGTCCTGCTGTGACTAAAGTTATAACAAATGGGGTCAATCAAAAACCCAGCAGGCAAAACATCTGAACATTTCAGCTTCTGTGGTTTTCGTTTGTGATTTTTTTCTAGGTTTCATTTCTTCTATCATTTGTCCCCTATATTCACATCAACCAGATATAATTGATATGGAAATTTGTTTCTAAAATTTCTAAAATTACATCATGACTATGTTTCATTTTGTGTTTTTTTAAAACTAAATAACATTTTTGTTCCATTTACATTTTGTCAGTATTTACTACTCTTGATAAAAAAATCAATTATTAAACAGAAAAAACAATGTAACTGGAGTGAGATCAATGTTTAGAAACACTACAAATATTCTTTAGAAATTCCTATAATTGTTGGAACACTACTGACTTACTTTATTTTGTCTGAACACGCAGGCTGATCTTATCAGGATTTTTAACCACAGACAGATGTATGCGGCCTGAGAAGATTGGTGCTGCGTGCCAGAAGCACCGTAAAGGGAGGAAAACATTCACGAGCTTTGCTTCTCGGAAAGATATGTTTCTTTGAATCTCTTAAACAGGATGCATATCATCATTAAATTGTGACCTTAAATAGATGAACACCTAAAGCACCATTAAATGTGGGTGGGTCTTCCTTCATGTTGAAAGTGTGTAACTTCTGAACAGAACCCTTCACGCTCACTAAAACCGAAATAGGTTTAAACACTATTCTTAGATATCCTGTGATGTTTCATAGAAAAACTTTTTTAATGTGAAAGTGTTGCATTATACTCTTGGTTTCCATGTTTGTGTGTTGCACAATTTGATGATTCACTTTTTGAATTTTCTACCAGCATGTTTGTCCCATTGAATAGGATGTGAGGATGGTTGCCTCTTGTGTTTTTTTTACTTTAATTATTTTGTTATTTATTTTACTGTAACGTGTTTTTAGGTTACCTTTAGTTTCCCGTCTTTCTGTTTTTGATACCAGATAATTTGTCCCTTTTGGATATTCAAGCTCATACATTTTAGTCACTTTAAGGTGCTACAGGTTTTAAGAAACAGTTAAAATTGTAGGGCGACTGGACAATTTTTGACATGGAAGTCGCATGGTGGCAGTCCAGTTGCAGGAAGGCAGCAGCATGAGAACTAACTGATAGGAGGGTCTCCAAGTTCTCCAAATTCATCTGATGATGGGCCAATTTCAGACTGCCACCATCCAGCCACGCCCCTGTCCCCATGCTGCCGATCCCACTGCTAGAAATCATACACTAGCCGTGCGGGCACTTGCTGAGGGTTGTTGACATGGGCCAGGTGCCCGGCGATGGCCAGATGTCTATTGGCTATTAAATTACAGGAACATTCACAGTTCTAATGAAGCAGATACCGCAGAACAAATGACCTGCTTCAGGCCTGTGTCGGCAGGCGTCTGTCCTGCACGTTGGGTAAAGAGCAGCTCCTTACCTGCCAACATTCAGCAGGTTCGCTCAGCTCATTAGCCCTGGCTCCTCTCGTTCAAACACACATCTTCCTGAGACTCCACATCACAGCAGGAGTCATGGCTGGGATAAATAAGGAATAATAAAGGTACCATTCTGGCTGTGAGTTGACCTGGATATGAGGCTCCTCGGAGGCTCTGCCGACACACTGCAACATTACAAGGAGAGGAGCACTTTATGGAGGAAGTTGAGATAAAATCCAACTTAAAGAGGAGTAACACCAGTACACCGGAGGGGTGTGGCTCTTAGAGATGCTTATCTCAGTACAACCTTTGCATGCTTTGATTTCAGCTGCTATATTTAGAGCAGCTAAGATGAAAGATAAACAATGAAGTTTCTGTTACTCTAAGATTCAGACCAATGTGAGCAGAAACTTGGGGGAAAAGTGTAGGCAATACACAAAGACTAAAACATTGAGTTAATATATAAGACTATACAATCATTTGTGTCATATTTGATACATGCATTTCTGAGACCCTTTCACTTGGCCCATGTTTTCTGCGCTGTAATTCTTCATCATTCCACTGGAGGCAGAAGAAAGGCTTTTTTTCCTGCTCTTTTCAAAATGGCTACTTCACTGAATCCTCAAAAATACTTGGTGGGAAAAAATGGCTAATTTTCAAAATTTTTTGGTGAGAACAACTCCTTTGTTGTCATTAATTTTTTTAAAGAATACTTGTTGCATTAAAAGAATGCAGAATATGTTGATAATTAATTCTTTATAACACAGTTACACTCTTAAAATATGTGAATCAAATTTGAGACGGTGGGTAAAAATAATGATTTTTTTCTTGAACAGGCATCAATATTTTTACATCTTAAAATAACATTGTTGTTAACAAAACTTACCAAATCACCCAACATGTCTATATCCAAATACAAAAAATAAAATAATGCAAATTCTTTGAATTTTCTGTCAATTCTTTGATGTAGTGGGCTTTACAGGGTTACATGAAGAATAAAAATGAAAAAAAAAAAAAAGATTTGGGTGAATCTTCAAACATGGAAGTTTTTAGACATCACTTTTAGTAATATTTCAAATGAAAAAGAAAAAGTCTCCATGCTTGACCTGGTGATACAGAAAGTTCACACTGATATGAAACACTGCTGCAGTATCCGATCAGACATCTATGAGGACAATATTCAACATAAGGGACATTTGTTTGGTTGTCAGCCTTGGTGCTGAACTCATGCTATGCATCATCTGCTCACCTTCAGCGCCGTTACCCTCACAGCGGCCCGGTGGCGCATGCGGGGTGACTGATGTCGCCTCAGCCACCACCTCCTCACACCAAAGGCCTCTAATATCCTTCAAGTATTTTCCGAGCCCGGTGTCTACAGATTCCTATCACTGCTCCTGGCTTTAATTATTCACACTGCTGAATCTCATGCTCATCAGAGACATAGTCGGACTCCAGTTCTTTCCTGCGCTCATCTATCGCTCTGTGTGACATGACCTCATCCTTCTCTGGTTTCGTGTGTTGTGTTCGAAGCATTTGAAGCTGCCAAAGTGTCATTCACACTTATCTGACTGATTTGTCAGAGTGAAGTAATCAAGAGTTTAATTTTATCTTCATGACGTTTAATTTTGCTAAAATTGAACTTCTGGTTGTAAACTATTGACTGTATATGAGAACTGGACTGAGTGAGTGTGACATCACATGCAATAAACTTGCAATAAAGAAAAAAATACCATGAAAAAATTTGGATTAACAAGAACATGATAATTCTCCCGATACGATGAGGTACACCATCTACTGCAGGAGCTGCGTCTGAATGATGGCGCCTTTAGCGGTACTTCTGCCTCTCTGTGGCACAGTTTGATGACTTAATGTCTCACATTGGTCTAAGGAGTGAGTCCCTGACTAGTTCACACGACTTGTCTTTTTCGCCAAAGTTAAGATATTTGTACTACACTGCATCACCCAAAACTGTTGTGTTCTGCATGTGTTTGTTTGATTTTTGTTGGTGCTTCACCTTTTCTTTCTGTGCAGGCTGACTGTGGCTCCTCCCATCCACACTCTCATCTGATTTCTGCGAAGTGCATGGCAATCTGCACTCAGCTGGTTTAGGTTGCTTCATTTAAGTCGACTGCTTTCTGTATTCAGTGTTGTTTTTTTTGTAGCCTTGTAACACTCCCTTGGTTTTGCTTTTATTTTTCCTCTGTTGATGTTTCTTCGCTACTTTTCCACCTTTGTTTGAGCCTCTTTCTCTGCGTCCAGGTCCTTGCCCACCAGCCTGTGACAAAAACCTGCTGCTGCCAGAACTTCGCGCCTCATTTGACGCTCAAAACACACTGCAGAGTCTCTGATAGTGTCTGTACATTAACTTTACATTGAACCTGGACAGCTCTGATGTGTGATATGCATTCACTGTGAACGCAGCTTTATACAGTCAATGTTGTAAACATCCGAGGAAAGAGTGGTGGGCGGGGAATTTTTTTTTGCAGACATCAAATTGAAGCTGGAGGTCATCATGTTGTTGTGGCAACATCCACACAACACCTGCAGAGCTTTATTTCACGTTAGTTGTTAGGGAGTGTGTCACGTGACTGCAAAAAGGACTTATATCCTTCTAAAAGGTTTATGTTGTTTGAGGTAAAATAATTGAAAAATAACTGAAATCAATGATGTGTTGAGCTTGTGTCAGCTCACAGTACTGAAACTGTGGTTTTTCTGTGCATGTGGTGCTGATGCATCTTATACATGTGGTTTGTCATAGCGTTTACACAGATCTTCTCTCCAAGCTGACAGCTGCTCATTTTTACTTTTACCTTTTTTCAAACCTGGCACTCTCCCTTTCACCGACTTAACCCTCCTTTCACCTCTGAGCTTCTCCTGCTCAAATAGGGAGCCTGGGTCTTATTTCTCCATGACAGGTTTGGAACAAAAGAAGCTCAGTTTTTTGGTAGTTGGGACTTTGGGAGCAAAAAGGAGGAGGGCAGTGGAGGACAGAGGATGGGCTGCCAGACTGACAGGCCGCCACCGGGGACCAAGGTGTAGAGACGTTTGGGGAGTTAGAGTTTGTGGCTCAAAAGATAAGCATCAGAGAGAATATGAGAGGCTAGATGATAATCTTTTAACAGGAAGTCGGGCTACTATTGCAAGAGAAACCACAGGAGGAAGACTGACCTTGTGCTGTGCCGTACCGCTTTTTGAAACAGGCCCTCCTACCCACTGCTGACAGGAAGAAACTGTGTCATGCCGTTACTTTCTCAAAGGCTCAGGTGACGGTTGAAAACTGACATAAATATAATATAAATGTATTATATTACAGCTTTTCACAGAAATGGGAAGAGTTCAACGCATTCTGCTCTAAAGGAACTTTTTCCAATCAAACTATGACTTGGGTGCAACAGATGGTCTAAAGAGCATTGCTTTACACTTCACAAAATAATCAAAGAGATCAACATCCTGCACGGGTATGCTCTACAGTCTTTAAAAATGATCAGTTTGCATAATTTTAAGGGAGAAATTGAAAAAGCTAAAGACCCACTCTGATGAAAATTGTGTCTTTGATGTTCTTGTGGCATTTTTTTGATGATGGAGGATTTATATTAAGAAAATAAAACTTAAATTGCATTTCTACTTTTTTGCTCAAATCAATGTGAATCAAGAGCAGACAAAAAACACTGTTTGATGATCAGTGTATTCATGACGTGGAAGGTACGATGGGCGGGCCACAGACTCCCTGCTCTACTGCATTCTGATCTACTTGCAGACAAATGGATCCATGAACATCGTCATTTTATTTATTTATTTAACATTTCTAAGCACTGGGAGCTTCAGCCCCTTGAGGTGACACATCTTGTTTTCAAGGGGTTCCTCATTAAGTAGAAAACAACTGAAAAAAAAAGACAAAATATAGTGTAAATTTAAACAAAGAAGTAATTGAGTTACAAATAAGCATAACGCTAACACTCACATACAAATACATTCACGCACACACATACGTAACAGCTCTCAACTTTCACCCCTCATCATAATGCATTTACAAAACAAATTCAGTCAAAGCACAGAACATGAATATGGACATTTTTGAAAAAGGCCAGACCTTGTGTATTAATTCATGTGATGACAACAAGTGCAAATATAATTAACAGAGCTCTCTTAAATAATGCTAAAGATGTATGTGAACGTACTGAGGAGGGATGGTTATTCCATTCGCTGGGGCTGCGAATGCTAAAGGTGTCTTTTCTTGGTTTCTAAGCTAACTGTTGGTACATTGTATGGAGGTGTCATGTAGGGGTAGCGGAGAACAAAACGACAAAGACTATTGTAAATGACATCTAAAGAGTGTAAATTGGTTGCGGTAGTATTAAAGTATATAATGTACGTTAAAGTAAGTAATCGAGTACAGGAAGCAAGAGTTGAGAAATTATTATTTTCCTGACAGGGAGACTAAAGCAGTTAATTGATTAATTCAATGATTTAAGACTGTAGTTTATTTTATTTGTAATAGATTGTGTATGATTTTTAAAAGATAAATTTGTTTCTAGCCAAGCAGCAGTTTTCTCAAGTGAAGAGGAATCTAGGAAATGCAAGTTAAGCATTATTCCATCTGCATTCATGTTTTGTTTCTGGAAAAGCATAGAATATGATTTTGTTTTATTCAAAAGTAACTTATTAGATGACATCCATTTTTGTACAGAATCAAAGTCTTGCTGCAATGTCATGCAGATATCTGAAATACTAGGTTTAGAACGGTATATTATGGTGTCATCAGCATACAAATGAATCTTACATTTGGAACAACAATTTGGCAGGTCATTAATAAATATGGAAAATAGCAAAGGCCAAGAAAAGAACCCTGCGGGATTCCTTTGTTTAGTGTAATAAAGTTTGACTGACTGCCGCTGTATGACACAGACTGATGTCGTTCGATGTGAAAGTATGAGTTGAACCATAGAAGGGATGGCGTAGAGAGACCAATGGCAAACAATTTGTCTAAAAGCAAGTAGTGGTCTACTAGTTCAAATGGCTTTGTACGGTCCAGGAAAATAGCACCGGTGCAGATATTGTTGTCAAAATTTGTAAAGATGCCATTTGTAAATTTCATGAAAGCAGTTGTAGTAGAGAAGTGTTTTCTAAAGCCAGATTGAAATTGTGATAGCAAGTTGTTAGTGGTGAGAAAACTGGATAATATTTTCAAATGCTTTCATAACACTATTAATGATTGCAATAGGCCTGTAGTTGTTCATTCTTGGGTATCACCTCCCTTGTGTATTGGGTAACCTTTACACTTTTCCAAGCAGAGGCACTTTAAAGGAGAAAAAAGACAAATTAAAGAGCTCAGCTAATGAAGATGACAGAACCGAAGATGCAAATATAGTAAATTTAGCCTCAATCCCATCAGGACCGGGACCACTGTTAAGAGACAACTTCCTAATTGCTAATTTTCCTCATCTGAGCTGGAATCTGGATCAAAACTATACGGCTGGATAGCTCCAATATTGCACGCCATTTTTGTTGCACCACTAATGTTAGGTTGAGGGTGTGAGGAGCTGTAAATTAAAAGTGGGGCCGGGTTTACTCTGCGCTAACAGTGTGTAAGTGAATTTGTAATGAACTACAGCTGCGCTTCAGAAACTATGTCCCAGAAAAGGTTTTTTGATTGCAGCATAATCCTAATTGAAAGACCACTGGGAACACTTTAACAATTGATCAAAAAATGATCAGAGTGAGACTTTAAAGAAATGTATCCTGAGCTGTACTGTTGCAGAGGGAGAGGTCCCAACTATTTGTATTTTTGCCTAACAACTTTTTCAGCCTGATGCCCAGTGTCTACCTCCATAGGTTAAAGGAGTGAAACTAGGGAAGCGGGGTGTTATTTATTATCGTTTTGGTGAACAGCACTTTGTGTTACCAGGTATGAAAAATGATAAATAAAGATTTTGATTTGAAATATCGTTGGAAAGTGGGAAAAAAGTACTTTCCTAAAAATGTACTTTACATCTTCTAGCTTATACGCAGAAATTAAATATTAAATGTGCAACAATTCACTTTCTCCATGATTCGGTTCAAACCTCAAATTTTGGGTCACAGTTTTGATCGATATGTCATTTGTGTGCTATAAAACAACAACAAAAAATCAGCAAAAAACTTTTTTTTGATTTGCTAATGATAAAGTAACAACAAAAAAAACTTTTATTTGTCTTTTCTTAAGGCTGGTGAAGTGCACTAAATGAAATATATTAAATTCAGTACAACACACCTGTTTGACAATTTCAATGTAAATATATGCAACATATGCAGTAGGGATGCAACAATTCCTTTACACTTTTGAACCACAATTCGATTTAATGGTGTAACATACGGTTCAGTTTTAAATCGACAATTGTGGCAATTGTGTCCCAATGTGTGCATGTTAAATGTTTTATAAAATGAATTTATCAGTAGTATGAGAAATAGATTGAATTATGATGGTAATATTCACAATAGAGTAATTTCAGAAAATTCCCCCAAAGGCACAAGCGGTGCTCACTCCACTGAGTGAGTAAAGACAGCGAAGTTTGCGTACTTAAAGAAGCCTCTTTAGAGTAAGTAGGAAGTTTTTATCCTAAACCTCTGATGTCTATTGATGCTCAAACCACCTTAATTCAACATCTCCATGAAACCAAAAGCGTGAAGGATTTTTTTTAAAGACTGGAAGTAAATTCAGACATCAAGGGGTTAAAAACCAAATGTCACTCGTTTTTTCTTTAAAGCTGATTGAAAAAGCCTTGAGGATTTTCAAATCAGAACGCCAATGTTCGTACTGTTCCAATGCTGATAAAACCCAGTTCTAAAAACAGCAGACGTTACACTGTAGAAGATATTAAATATTAAAGGTTAAATTGGGGTCAAATATTACCATTAATCCTAATTTGGGCTCAGAGAAATGAAGCCAGATGATGACGAAGAGAGTAAATGTCAACCTGCTTCCTTTTTGCACTCGGCGGAGTAGAAGCTGAAATGTCAGTATGCTGCTGCTCACATTAAACGGAAATATCTGTCACAGTTAAAGCCTCTTTTTCCTCTGACTTCACAAATCTCAGGTTAAGCAATTTTTCCAAAAAGAATGCATAAGAAAGAAGAGCAAAGTCTGAAGCAGGAAACATTTGCAAAATGTCAAAGAATGTTTCCACCAAAGTTGTGAAGATCTGCAAACATTGCAAATGCCTGTGCATTCTCTAAACTCTTAGCTTGAAGATCAAAACAGTCATGACAGAGATGCGGAAGACAAAGCCCGCAAAACAACCTTTTACTGTCTAAAGCTGTGACGACCTGGAGTTGTGGGCCAGTCACCCCCCAAGCAGGAAGTCATTTTAGGTTACCGCACTTCTGGCTGTTCAATGCTCAGTACAAAACTTGAGTTGTTCCTATACGAACAAGGGAGGAAGGAAAAGCGCATACGCTCTGAGCAAATTTCAAAGTCACAGTTTACTGGTCACCCAATGACACTGGTGTACTCCACAAGGCTTCAGAAAAAGTAGGTAACCTTTTCCATTTCAGACGACATTTCAGTGATTTGGAGCATAAAAAGCTGAGATGGAATAATAGTGTGTGGCAACAACAACATAAAGCTGCAGAAATGGCAGGAGCTTTCTGAATTTCTGTCAGAGAAAGATTCAAATTCCAGTTTTTATCGGAGTTTCGTCACGATTGGTGTGTACACGTTTAGCTTGGTTGATAGGAAAATTGCCTTTGAAATATTGCAAGAAATACTTTAAGCATATTTTGATAAACCAATTTTTTAAAAAAAATTATTTAAATGGATAAAAGGATCTGATTAATAAAGACGAAATAGTTCAGTGGGAAATGGTAAGAATCTGTCGTTTTAAAACCCTTTTTTTGGAAGGTTTTCATGCATTTATGATTTCTTGGTTCTCGCACTAAAGCCGGGTCACGGATTCTGCGCTTAATTTTGATGTCATGAGATGCCACATTACATGCTTTCATGAATCTCAGATTTAATTTATCCGCATTGCCAGATGCAAACAAAGTTTCCGCTCCTTCGGAGCCATTTGATCGCCCAAAAAGCCCACCAAATCCAAGGCAGGGACCAAGCCGTCCTCCGGGAAAGCGGAGAGGTGGGCTGTAACGTCTGCTGGCAGTTTTGATGATTTGCAGGATTAATGTCCCGACTTCTATTTTAGTTGGTCTCCGTCCTGCCCCACCCCTCCTCCACACCGTTTAATGGATTCAGACATCAAAACCTGTCAGTCACACACGTTTAGTCCTGAACAGCTTTCTCTTCCTCTATCCGAGTGGGTATCTGAAGAAAGCGCTGTTTAAAATTCGTGCCATGTTTTCAGAAGCTTAAATTACCCAGATGGAAGATGTCTGACAAAGATCTAAGTCTGTCTGCGGAGTCTCGCTGGAACGTCCAAGTGTAGCTGGCAGCTGCCTTACCTTCAGGTGCTTTGTTGTCAGACTTGATTGCTGCTCATTTGACACAAAGATTGTTGGCACAAAAGTTTTTTTTTCCCAGATGTTGGAGTTGCCAGGTTTGTAAAGTTAAGAGATGTCGAAGTGAATGTTTTTCTCCTTTCTTTCTGCTCCTTTTTTATAAAGCTAATTTTCCCCAGATAACAATCAGGCAGCTGTCAAGCTACATATGTCTGATTAAAAGCTTTTTTTGGACGGCGTGGAATTGGCACGGTCTGCAAAAACATTATTTTTCAGATAAAATACACAAAACTGTGATGATGCTTGTTTTTCAGGAAATTGGGAAACTTAAACTATTAATCTGAAAAACAACTGAATAGAAATTTCTTTCCAAAAACTGATTACTAACGTTTGAAAAATAGTTTAACCCTCGTAGGCTGAGCATTTTTAAGCAGTTTTTACTACTTTATATTTTGATTCAATAATTTACCTTTATAACTGTTTTTTGTTACGATAATTGATAGCAATTTTTTAGTACAACCCCAGCTTTTTTTCTTATTTTAACAGATATTCTTCAATGTATTACACAATAATCCAACAAAGAACCTAAAAATGCTTTTTAAAAAATCAATTCTGAGTGCTAATCACAAAAATTGAGACCAAACTGTTTTAATGCTTTATAGCAGAAGATCAGAGACAAAATAAAAACGTATTAATCTAAAAAGAAAGCAAAAACAAATTCAAAATAAGGTGAAGAATGTCTAAAAAATGAAAAAACAAGCGAAGCTCTACTATAACTTCTAATTCTAAGGGTCATAACAAATATGTGTAGTAACTCTTGTTATTTTTGTTTTAAACCAAACATTTTAAAGCTAAAAACTTTTGAAAACTTCACGTTAAATTTTGAATGAAAACTTTACTGATGTAGAGGGGTCGGCCTCATTCCTACATCATTGTAAACAGCCATAGTGATTAGCCAATTCACCGGAAAGTTCAGAGACTACTGAGGGGAATCTCAGACGAAAAGTCAAAAACAGAAAAAGTTGTGCCCCCAAGCAGCCATGATTTGTTTTTAATTCCAAATAAGAAAACATCATTGTCAATGCCCACTTTTTTTTTTTTGGTTAATACCATAATTAATATTCTGCCAGTGTATTTTTTGTCACAGATCTATTCTCAGAAAGTTAAAATAGAATTATATTCATGTCAGTTTTTCCACTTGAAGTCTGCATTTAGTTCTAAACTTTGTTACTAATGCAGATACTTTTAATTTCATATAAAAGAAGTGAAATCCAAAGGTGGCAGTTCAGCACTAAAAAATGGACTAACTCTAGTATTATTCTTAGTGTTTGTGAATAGAAATTGAGTTTTTTTTTAATGTGTGCATGTTTACGCGTCCAGGAAGAAGAATCCAAACACAAAGTATGTTGGAAGCACGCATTATTTAGCAGCACTGTTGACTAATAGTGGTATATATTTCTGTTTCACCCACAGTTAGCTACAGGGAGAGGGGACAGCCACGAGTCCACTGTGATAATAGTGAGTTATGGCGGCCATAAGTGCAACGTTTCCCTACGCTGGTTCCACGTTAACAGGCAGACGCGGAAAGACAATTACCCTTAAATGCAGAATTATTAAAAAAGCAGCATTCTGCTTTGTCATTGTTAAAGTCGGCCCAGAGAGTCGTCAGCTTTTACTGTTGTTTTTTGATAAAGTTTGCATGTAAATAATTTAATACTAATTCAATTACTTTTTTTTTAGCAAAGGCTCCTGCTGAAATGTATAAAGTGTTTCAAGTTTTAGGCCACTTACTTTGCTATCTGGTCTTTTTTAAATAAAATCTGGAATATGTTATTTCCATAGCATGGCTTTACAGATGAATACTTTTTTTTATTTTATTTTTTTTTACTTATTTTGCACGTTCATGACAATATGATATAAAACATAAGGAGATAACAGAGTATAAAACTCAAGTATTTACTATATAAATAGCAGTTAAACATGCATGGAGGTCAGAAAAGCTTTTGTTGAGACCACCCCCAGATAAAGGACAACAAAGTAAAGAACAAAATGAGTAACCTAACATAAGAAACAAAAAACTAATTTCTTGTGATTTACATATTTTGTTTATCTAAATATAGTTTGATTTCCAATTAAGTTATAACAAACAAGTCTACTTTTTAAATGTAGTTTTGCTGATAGTCAAAGAATTTCTGTTATAGAAAAGATCAGTGTGAGTATTCCATGATTTGGATCCACGGTGTCTTGTAGATAATAGTTAGGGAGTAGTTTGGGAGTCTGTTTTGTTGAATGGCAGTACATTTGGTGATTACAAGTAAAGTCATTTTGTACATGTGGAAGCCAACTGGTATTATAAAGAGCACTAAATACAAATGAGTTTTGACATCCTAAATGTTGTGTAATTTTGAAATATTAAATAATGGCGCACTTGGTGTGTTCCATTGGAGAGTCCTTACAGTGTTTTTTGTCTTTTTCTTTAAATAATGTGAAGCTTGTATATAAGTTACAAGTAAACATGCATCTCCCAGTCATACTGCAATATGCAATAGATATACAGGCATTGACATACATTTTGGTTGGACCAAGTGTGATTATGTCTTAATTTGTGCTTCTGAATGAAGTGCGTTGCTGTTTCCACTTTTTTCTGACCAGTTACGACCAGTTACAGTGAAGCTCAAGAATTTCCCAGACATAGGCTTCTCAGAAACCCAGCCAACCGAGCAGTGTTTTCTCTCATACCAACCTGCAGAGGCACAGATCACACACCGTCTGCACTGTGTTGTTTTCTTTTTTCCATCCAGATTTGCATGCCTATCTGAAATTACATTTCATCAACAATGCAGATAATACGATTTACTTGGATTACCTAAAGATTCTACCAATAATCCATATTTACCCATACTATTTTGTGTTTCTCACTGCATCAGTGAAAAAAACTGCAGATATTTGTGCACGTCTCAGAGAAAACCATTAAAAAAGGTTAACACTTTGATCCAGTCGCATCAGGTTTCTAAGAGAGCGTTATTATGCCAAATATAAATATCCATCCGTTATCTATACCTGCTAAGGATCACAGGTGTTGCTGGAGCCAATCCTAGCAATTGTGAAGCAAAACCGAGGTGAACCGTGGATCGGTTGCTGCTTTGTTGCAGGAGGGATTACATTTAATTTCTGCAAAAGAAGATTAAAGAACTGAAGCAAAAGCTTTATTACTTCAACATTTTTTTCAGACAAACTGGTTTAAATTGAACCCGAAAAATAATATGTAGACAAAATGTTAAATACCTTTAACAAACTTTTTTTTTTAATTTTCCTCATTTCAATTGTAGTTTTCTCTTCATTTTTAAGCAGTGCAAGCTAGACACAAAAATGGAAAATATTGCTGCTTGTTTTTTATTTGTATTTTTTGCAAACCTATTAATTTTGCAAGACTCAACTCTCCCAGAGTGAACGCTGCAAGTGTGCTTGGTTTGTTCACCCTGCTGTCTGCTTCGACTACTTACAGTACTGAAGTCAAGCTAGCCTTTCCGAAATAAATCTACTACTAAACTTATCATCTTGTCAGTGTAAGACGATGTATCACAAAAGGAAACACCTGAAGGTGAAAGCATGTAGTCATGCTGCAACATCTAATAATAACGTCTTCCGTGTATCCGAGTGTGAGCGTGCACAGAAAAAAGCTGTCTCATCATAATATTGCTGCATATTGGATCATGCAAGGGGTAAAAGCAAGGAGATGTTTATTTTCCACATGGGCTACATGATACTATATATATTTATGTTAACAGAGTCACATCAAGATAGACATGAACAGAGGCCAGCCGTGTGCAAGTACCAACATGAATGAGCCAGAGTATGAGGTGGTGGATGACCACAAGGAGACGTTCAACGTGCAAATCCTCCCGGCAAGGCCCATCAACGAAGAGAGAGAGTACGCAGGTATGAACTGGGTCAGATCTACTTCCTGTTAGAATCGTTTCATTGTTAGTGCATAACGCTGGTGTTCCAACTTCAAACTTCTGTTTCTCACTATTTTTAATTCTCGTCAAAAAGAAACAAAAAAAAAAAACTAATGTAATGGTGTAATTCTGCTCGTGTAAAAGTGTTTCGTCCACCCTCGCCCTAGTGTGGCAATAAACTATTCCGTCAACAGCAAGTTAGCGAGCAGAGAAAGAGATTTTGAAGAGATTTTTTTTTTAAAAGAAAGTGGCGGGATGAAACGCAGTAGTCCGAGCTGCGGTGAAAATGATCATTACACAGCTGACGCAATAAAAGAGAAGGAAACAGAAGAAAACCCCCTCACATGAAATTCTAACAATGGAAGTTAAACAACAACAAAGCTATTGTGCAGGAAGAAAGACAAACCAGGAAAAAGAACAACAGAATCAAAGGAAGAAGCAGTAAGAATAGAAAGAAAGTCAAGAATGAGAAAAGGAATAGAAAAGGAGAGAAAAGGCAAATTGAGGGGCAGAAAATAATCATTTTCGAGAATATTTCTTTTTTTTTGTTTCACTCCGTAGCGTACATTTTTTTCCATTGTTTAAATATTTTTGCCTTTATTAGAAAATCTGACAAATGAAAGACAAAAATGTTAGCATTTCTTCATGCTAGAAAGTGAGTGGGTGACAACTTAGCACGTTCAATAAATTCACAGTTTTTTCCCCAAAATAGAAATAATGCAAATAAAATACTTTCCTTTTAGCATTTAAATGGTATTTCTTTTTGTAAATGCTTATCAAAACATTTAGATTCTTGACATTGATGATGCCTAAAAGGAGGCCAGTGCAGAAGTAATTTGACAGACATTTTGCCCTCGGAAAGGATTTTTTAAAAATGATTAAAACATTTGCCGCAGAGGGCCCCTCTTATTGTTCAACTGCGGCTCCCAAACTGCTACACCACCATCTGCATAGAAAACTCAAACAACTTCCTGATTTGTTCTAAAAATAAAGTATTTTCAGCTCAGATGAGATCTATTTTTCAAAGAGGGAAAGTGAACATCTCCGGTACAAACTTTGATACGCGTAAAAGCAGAGTGTGTCTGAGGGAGCTCATGCTGAGTGAGCATGATCTGATAGTGGGTCTCCAGAGCTCTCTCTGTTGGTTCAGTCAGACTGAGATACCAGTCAAGCAGGAGGTGAAGAGGAGGTGGAGGAGGAGGAGTGCTGAGTGGGAGCAGACTCTTTACTCTCCTGCATGGATGTGGCTCCCAGCCAGGGACCTCACAGCTGCAGTTCTCCACCTATGGGACATACCAAATGCTGTTTTGAAGTATTCATGTGTACAAAACTCTTTCTCTGTGTTCACAAGTCTGCAAACTGGGATTGATGCAATGAAAAGAATGAAAGGACTCCATGAGAAATGAAGCATTAAAGACATTTAAATCTGGTGTCACTGATGAAAACTGTAGCAATCACAGTATTGTTTGTTTTCAAGACAGGGATCTCCCGACGTCAGCATTTTCTCAGAACTTTTCGTCGGTTTCCTCTGTAAGCTTTCTGATTTCTTCTCTTTGATTGCAAGTCCAGCTTCATTCCCACTGGCACACATCTTCTAATTGATTCTTTCCCCTCCCTCAGGCTCAAAACCGTCCCAGATGTCCGTCTAGAAACGTTGTTCGAGTTCCAGGTAGGAATTTGACTTTCTTTGAAGTCCCACTCTGGTCATCTTTTAATCTTTTGTAAAAGCGTCCTCGGTGGTCTTTTAACGATGATGCTGTTCTTAGCTAAAATTAAAAAACCTGCGTCGTTTTCTAGGTGCTACAGAGTAAACACTGCCCCTCATTGTTGCTGAGAGCTCTCTGTTCATGTACTCTCTCGCTAACTGATAGCCTCTCACATCACCAACTTTGCAACAAAAATGGCGAGCAATATTTGAGCTATTCAGTTTATAGCCAGATACCAGTTAAGACCAAAAACAAAGCCAAACAAAGATCTATTTGTCTTCAAGTGCATGCGTCAGAATGGAGCGGAGCAGGGAGCTTGTGGTCTGTTTTAAACTGCATTTTTTCTTCTGCTCCTGATTCACTTATTCACTTTACGGCACAACTCATCAGGGGTTGTTCAGTAGAGTTTTATGCCAGATGCCCTTCCTGACACAACCCTGTATTTTATCGGACTGGGGACTGGCACAAGTAGACCCAGAATTAGGTCCCCCTTGTGGCTACATAGTTGGGCAGTGGCGTGAAGAGCCTTGTCCAACGACCCACGCTGGATGAAGCTCATTGTGATCGCTGGGAAGCAAACCCAGGATTCCCGTGGGCCAGTCTACACCCATCCAGCCGCTGTCTGCTCCTGATTCACTACAATGTGAACAAGAAAATACTCAGAAATGCAATTTTAAGTTTATTTTTCTATATATATGTCCTCCATTATGAGAAAAATGCTACAAGAACATGTTAAAAACATGATTTTTATCGTAGTAGGTCTTTAAGATTTGCAAATGCACCAAGAACAATTATATAACCTGAAACGGGTATTAGTAAAGAAATACACTTAAAATTATATGGCATAAAGTGTGTGAGTAGATTTATTTAAAGAGTTGTGTGGACTTTGGCAAAAGCTGCAGTCATCAAAGGGAAATCATAGAATTATCACCCAACTTTCAGGGGGATTTACGTAAATTTACTTCAAAGCTCAGGGATAAATCCCTTGTGTCTAAGCAGCACAAAAAGTTGCCTCCAACTGAAACTAAAGTCTCTTCTGATGATTTTTTTCCCCTCCTCTTTTGTTTCTGTTTTTGAAACGTATAGGACCCGCTGTAAACAGAGACCTGAAGCCAACAAGAAGAAAAGACAAATCAAGTAACACCACAGCAGACAAATATTTTATTTACCACTTTTGTGCCAAGAAAACTCCAGTAATCATGTGCTCCTTTTACAGAGAAGAGTCCCCCACCTGCACCCCCAGAAGACCAGGTTATTTTTATGTGTTTATTATAACAATGTGTGGATCACAGCCTCTGAACCAAACTATCTCTGTTCTCTTTTTTCTATACCACAGACCTCACAAAGACAACTCCAACAGTCAGTATCCATGCTCTTCATCATCAACTTAGGTGAATTCACAGAAGCTCTGATAGATCGAGTCTCCTCTTCCTCAGGTTTTCTCAGTCACCTCCACCTATTGTCCAGGAAATGATCGACCGCCTGACAGTGCACACCATCAGTGATGGAGAGTGAGTACATCTGCTATCAAGTCCCTTTGAGTTCCAACACAATAACACAGAACATCAGCACCACCTGCTGGTGAAAACATGGAACTGTACTTATTCCTCAAAAAAGTTCTATTTGCTCAAAATCCTATTTTCCTTATTTCAGTTTACATCTGAGGAGGGCTGAACATGTAAGCAATCATATGTGCAAAATTTTCCCTATAAACTGCTCAAGTGGAAATAATGTATAAATTTTTTCTTGTCTCTTTTAGGGAGACTTTGAGTCACAAAACAAAGGTAATATATGGAGACCTGGATGTGACACAAAAATACTTTTTTCCCTCAAATGTATCATTTCTGGCCATGAATTAGTATTCTGTGCAAACAAAATAGCCCTTTATTAGAATTTTAAGGGGGGAAAATTACAATTTTGTGGCTGCAAATAAGTTGTAGTAATTGCAGATACTAAAATAATAGTTTGTATGCACAGAATGCTAAATTGTGCTAATATGTGCACAAAATACTCATTTGTGCACACAAAATGCAACAACAATGCTCATTTTTGTCCGCAAGATATTTGTTCTTTTCATGCACAAAATACTAATAAAGTGCTAATTTGTGCACACAAAATGCTAGTTAAAAGCTAATTTGTGGCCACAAGATATTAACCTTATTTTCAGTGTTTGTAAATGATCTGTCCCATGAGGTGAGAAATGCAGCAGTGATGTTGTATGCAGATGATGCAACTTTATTTTGTGCATCTGCTACTATCCCAGATCTCAACACAACCCTACAGAAACAACTTAATTTTCTCAATTGAGCTAAGTTGAATAAAATCTGTGAAAGTTATGCTTATGAACCCCAGCAAGATCAGCAACCACTTTGTGGAAGCTAATGGTATTCCAAATAAATGAATAAATTATTAATTTGCGCACAATAAAACAGCCTATTAATTTGTGGCCATTAAACACTCATTTGTGCGCAGAAAATACAAATTAACGGCCAGAAATTATTATTTGAGGGCAGAATTTATTTATTTTTAATGTCATGTCAGGGCTCCGTAATAACATTAAAAAACAGGATAAATGCAAAATGTTGCAGACATTTTGTAATGTTTAACATGTTACTAGGTCGACAGAGGGCTGAAACTCTTTCAGGCGCTTCAAGTAGCCAAAGACATTCTTTGGATTTGGAGACCCAGGATTTAGAAAAAAGGTCAGAATTTTTAAATCTCAAGCTTATAGCTTGTTAATTCATCACATTTGGGATTTAAATGTTTTTTTTAATTGCTATTTTAGATCACAACAGAACTTGGGTAAGTGTCTTAAGGATCATGTTGATCATTTTCCTGTTGGTCATTATGTCAGTCAACATGAATGTTTGTTTAAAGAAAGGGTGCCATCGAGACGCCACCATGAGTGGCCGCAGACTAAAGAAGACATCGACCAGAATGACTTTATTCCAGTGCAAAAGCCACAGGTAAATTTGAAGACTTTTTTTAAAATAATCTGCTGATTATGAGTTTATGAGCTCATAATAATAATAATAATTTTGTAATTATATGAAAAATGTATGGCGTGTGCTTCTTTATGTTTTTCTGAAGATGGATTTTATTGAAAAATGTACTTTTATTGAAAATTTTTGTATTTACGAGTGGATGGGGCTGCATGGTGCAGTGGTTAGTGCTCTTGCATCACAGCAAGAAGGCGCTGATTCAAATCCCAGATGAGTCCTTTCTGTAAGGAGTTTGCATGTTTTCCCGTGCATGTGTGGACGGGAAAACCACAGCTTCCTCCCACATTTCAAAAAAAAAGTTTTGTAGGTCAATTGGTAACTCTGAATTGCCCCTAGGTGTGTGTAAGTCCTGCTACAGACTGGCAACCTGTTCAGGCTGTACCCCATGTTCACCCAACAGAAGCTGGGATAGGCTCCGGCAACCCTATGACTCTGAAAAGGATTTAGCACGTTTGATGGATGGATGGATGGATGGATGGATGGATGGATGGATGGATGGATGGATGGATGGATGGATGGAGCGTTTTGCTATGTGGAACAATCAACATGACCCAGATTGCATTTTCTATTGCACCATATTACTGAAACTAATAACCAACAAAAGCAACCACAGTTATTAACTGATGTTTGTTTTTAGACCTATTGTGAAGAAGACTGGTATGTTGGAACTTGTAAACGTACAGATGCTGAGCATGCTTTACACCTGGTGAACAAGGTATGTTAAATTCATTTTTATTTAATGAGTAAATAATGATTTCCACAATAAGAGCACACCAGTAAACAACTCACTTTTACCACTTACAAAGAAATTTAGAAAAGTTGCATTTCCTGCTATAATGCTAGTGTGAATGGTTTTTGTTGAAGATGCTGCTGCAATTTACTTTATTTGCTGAATAATGTTCTGCATGTGCTGAATGTTTTGATATCAAACTTGCATTTTATGCAGAAAATTTTGTGAAAAAAATCGCAAAAGTTGCTTAGAATTTTAAAATGCACAAAAGGTATTAATACCAAAAGTACATGCATGAATGTCCTCAACGTTTTGATATGAATATTACATACGTTTTAAAAGTGCACAAAGAATTTGTAAAATTTCTTGAAAAAAAAAGCACAAACTGCGTAAAATTTTAAAAACCGTCAAAAAAAACTGCCAGTGACAATTAAATTGATGATAACACAGCCCATAAAGCTAGCATGATGCTAATATAAAGGCTTGTTACTAATCTATGTAAAAATACTGATACAGACTGCATTTATTCTGAACACGTGTAATGAAGTGGATCTGTTATAAAATCATAGAAAACAGTGAATTAAAAAAAACATGCACGTGTCATTAGAAGCATCAAAGGTCCCCTGGAACTATGCAAAACCTGGATCAGGGTGTCTGTGTGTGAACGTGAAAGAGAGTGCAATTGTAGGTAACACACGTGTTCAGTCTGTCAGATCAGTGCAGGAACTTGCGGCTAGAACACAGTGGACTCATAAAAAGTCTTTGTAAAATGCTTGTATTGATGAAGTTTTCACTTTGTGATTTCGGTGATGACATATTCGTTGTTTAAAAAAAAAAAGTGGTGAGCATGGTGTCCAAATTGCTTTTAAAATCCAGGGCACTAGATAGTCCTGCACTATAAAGTTTTTTTTTTTTAACAGGGATGTAATTCAGACATCAAAACCCTTTCACCTTTCAAAAAAGTTGAGCCCCTGTTCGACTCACAAGCCTTTTGGTTTCCAATTTGTGAATGTTTCATGTCTGTAGGTTAAGTATGTTTTCACAATTGCAAGTTAAAAACAGGATTTGGTGTCTGAAGCAGTAAGAAGATTTAACATAACCCAAACAGAGTGAACTTTGTGTCAGACTAGGGGCTGTAAGGGAAAATGTGTTTGCCCAACAGGTTTGAGGGTCACATTTTTCAAATCCAGAGGCATTTTTCTACGTTTTACTGAAAAAAATCGTGACTCTGCGTATTTGAGTAATGACAGTTTGTCAGGAAAATTTTCATTTTAAGAAAATGAACTGCTCCACTCTAGCTTTGACATCATCCACTCTAGATCCCAAACATTGCATCCATTGAATTACATTGAAAATTGAAAAATGTCCTAAAATTTGCATAAAGCGTAAACTCTAATTGCATGAAAACCATAAGGTGTTTTTAAAAGCTGAATACACTGTAAATTGCTCAATATTTGCTGAACATTTTAAAGTTTGAATGGTGTCTCTAGCTAAAAGTATACAAAAGTTCATAGGTTTCAAAGTGCACAAAGATTTTGAAGGAATTGAAGGATTTCTCCTTTATTTCCCATGAGGCATGTTTTGCTCAGAATTTCAAAAACTATAAAGTCTATGAATACCAAAAGTATAAGCAGTAATGTCCTGAACAAGCTGAACGTTTTGATATCAAGATTGCTGAAATCTCTGAAAGTATGAAGGAGTTTTTATGTGCCAAAAAACAGTCAGAAAGGAGCAGGAGAATCACAAACAGTTTTTAAAAATGCTTTCTTTAAGGACGGAGCTTTCTTAGTTCGAGACTGCTCTACCACGAGTACCAGTGAACCCTTGGTCTTGGTTGTGTATCATGAGAAGAAGGTCTACAATGTAAAAGTTCGGTACATAGAGAGCGTCAACAAGTATGCGTTGGGAACAGGACAAAGATCCTATGATGTGAGTGAAACACTTTGGAAGTCAATGACTGAATGAATCAGGTTGACTTTGACTGATGTCTTTTTTCTTTTCAGGTGTTTGACTCTGTGGCGCAAATCATCAAATTTCACTCTATATTCCCCATAATATTCATCAGTGGGAGAAATGTGACCGGGGCTAAATGCCCGGATAACTGTGTCCTGACATGTTCAATCACCAAACAGGATCTGGAGCAGCTTCTATAGAAACACTTCAAGACAATCTACTGATTATTTTTTCTATTATTATTTAATTTGACGCTGTGTAGCTACTGCCTGGCTGGTTATTAAAATATATATATATTTTTTTTGGTTTGTTAGAAAGTTTTGTTAGAAAGTTTTCTGAAACTGAATGTAAATTTAATACATTTTTATGCTTTAGGATTTGTTGCAAATCAATTTCAATTATTTATAATCAAACAGATGGAAACATTACAAAATGAAACTGGAATACGATCATTTTCTGAAACCTTACATCAAATAAATGTTTACAAATCAACATTTTTATGTTTTTGCTGGTCAAATAATAGTGAGATTTAGCCAAAAAATGCGATAAGTGTCTAACTGAATACCTTTTGATGTACGGGGCACTGAACATAAAAGTTAGCAAAGATGAATGAGTTGACATTTTTGTCAGATTTAGTCAACTTTTTCTAATATTTGCTTAATTTGTATTACCTTTTTGAACGCAAACAAATGCAAAAACAAATCATTTTTTAATGTAAATATTAAACATGAATACTGCAATTTAAAATCAAAAGGATAAACCTAAATGTTTGAGAAATGTTTATGCCCATCAAAGAACTCTATAAAAAAATCAGCCACGCCAGCACCAGTGTTCCATCACATACTCCAGTAAAAGAACCTGGGCGGCTCTTTTTAGACAGATAAACCTCAAAGGTTCCCTCACGGTAAACAAGACCCACAGACAGTTTAACTCATCCACTTGGAGGATGAGCATCCACCCACCCAAAGAGGGATGTCTTTAAATGAAATTCCTGGTAGTAACATTTTATTTTTGGAATTCAGTTGTGTCTCTGTTGTCCCAAACTCAGATAGCCAACCAATGATTGTAAAGATAATTGGGAGGAGGCAGTTGCATTTATCCATGCTTCAGTGGCCATGGTGGTTTTAAGAAAAAGTTACAATTAAACGGTCACAGGACAATTGTTTGTCATCGGTCAGTGAAGGTGGCGTGGTGGTCGTCCAGTGACAGACGGGTGGCAGGAGGGCAGCAGTGCAATAATTGACTAATAGGAGGGTCATCAAGATCTGCAAAATCGTCTGATGATCTCCCAATTTCAGACTGCTACCCTCCAACCACCCCCCTGTCCCTGTGCTGCCACCGTCCCTTTGTTAGAAATTGTACGGTAGCAGTGCGGGCACTCAAGGAGGGCTGTTGATATGGGCTGGGGCTCAGCGATGAACACACGTCAGTCTGGCGATCCCGGCCATTATGGGTCCAAATGGGGAGACGGCATTGACGCTGCACTAAACTCATGGCAATGATAGCACCACAGTGACTGGCCTGTGTATTGACGAATTGCGGTTGATGCAGAGAAGAATACAAAGAAGACAGAACATTGTGCTTTCTTGGGAGGCAAGTTGTCTAAAAAATTGTAAATTTGTAAATTGACAAGATCATAATCTGTGCTCAAAATCTGAGTGGTGAATGACCAGTGGTGCAGAATGACCAGCTTTTTATATACCCCAGGAAACTGGGGGGGGGTTGGCCGCCAATGGCACTTGATATGGATGGCCGCCGTCCAAAGTCCAGCTGACACTGTCCTGCAGCCACCCAGCTGTCACCTGATTTTGTAATGGTATCATCCTCGATGCTTGATGGCCACCTGACTATCACTGTCGGGGAACGGCATGACATTTTGAACATTCTGCCGATGCCTACCCATCGCTCAGTTGTTTTTGTGACTATAGCATCATAGTGTTTGATTGACAGATTCTTCCAAGCTCGCTTTCAAGTGGTAGGGGGGGTGGCCTTCCAACAAGCTCATTCATTGTGAAAGAAATAATTGTCTTTAGTTTCATCATTACATGTGTTGTTAAACGTAAATTCAAGCTGTCGCTTAAAGATGATCTTTTTACCTCAGCAACAGTTTTCTGTTTTATCATTTGATCTTTCCCAGACTAGGATGGGGGGGGTTCTTTTTACAACACTCCGTCCTTGGCAGATAAGGAATGGTGCTGAAGTGAAAGCACTCCCAAAAGATTTAGTACATTCATTCATTTTCCAATCCGCTTTATCCCTTTCGGGGTCACGGGGTTGCCGGAGCCTAACCCGGCTACTCATGGGCGAAGGCAGGGGATACCCCTGGACTGGTCGCCAGTCTGTCGCAGGGGCCACAATCACACACCCATGCACACTCACATTCACACCTAGGAACAATTTAGAGTAACCAATTAACCTATGAAGCATGTTTTTGGACGGTGGGAGGAAGCCGGAGTACCCGGAGAAAACCCACGCATGCACGGGGAGAACATGCGAACTCCACACAGAAAGGTCCCCCAGCCAGGACTTGAACCGGGAACCTTCTCGCTGTGAGGCAGGAGCGCTAACCACTGCTCCACCGTGCAGCCCAGATTTAGTACATGAAACCCCTAATTAACTTTTTACCAATGTTTTCTCCTTGTATGCTGTTACCTCTGACCTGTGCACTTGATAAAAAGGAGTAAAGGTAAAAAAGTTCTCAGAGAGAAAGTGATGGAGCTTCTCAAAAGTCCTTCTTTCTTCCTTGTGGCTCAAGAATTGAAACATTGCTTGTTTTGTGGTTCCTCACTGAGTTTCTTTATCTACTAGGTGAATTTACCTGATACTCATGATTGGCGAGAGTCACATAAATGTTGACACAGATTGACTTGGACCAATGGGGATGTCCACATCGCAAAAAAATGTCAACTGCATTGAAAGGTGTTGGAAGTGAGCCATTTTCTATGAATGATGTCATATTCACTCAGTCCAGTTCTCATCGTAAAGCAGCTAAAGGTAGTAAAGTGCTATATAAGTGTCAGGTCAAATCTCCTAAACACTAAAGAAAAACGAAGTAAGAGACCACACCAAAGTAAATGACTTTCTGGTGAAAATAATCTACATATATTTTTTATTTTATACTGATTTATGTAAATGATTTTTTTCAGATGTCGGAAACTTGCTCTATATTGCTGAGTTTTTCTCATGAGAAATAATATACATTAGTGGATGTTGGAAACCTTACCTCACTGATTCTTTTTTTTTCTGCATGAGCTACTAACAAGTTTAAAATAGCGTTATAACTACATACATAAATCAAACCTAAATCAAAGTTGGTACGGTATTAACATCTGGTCATAGGTTACGAACCGGATAATGATAACAAACGTAAAGTAAATGGTGTGGTCAAGTCGGGGTGGGATTACATAAATTTGCGTCCTCCCACCCCTTTGCAAGCCATTTATCATTTGATGTCTAGTTATCCTGTTCTTGACATGTTTTTAATGGATGTAAACCTCTGTTGATTGTGTTACATATGGGTTTTTCTTGCCTGGTTGCTTGAAATAAAACATTTCAAATCAAATCAAATTTAAATAAAAGGGAGAAACAAGAATGGGAAGAAGCCACCATCCTTTTTCTCAAAAAGGAATTTTGCTCCTCCCCTGCTCTGCTTTTATTTTGTAAAATCAAATGGGAGGTTACAACATTCAAACAAAGAAACAGAGTTGAAAAGTTTATTAAGGATGTCGTATAATGAACCTTTGGAGCAATGTTTTCAGTTCAAACAGCAGCCTTCCTTGTCTGCTAAGGGAAGTGTGTCGTAAAACCCCCTCATCCTAGTTTTGGGAGGGAAATAGGCAATGAAACACAACAATTGCTGCTAAGAAGTAAAACGGTCATCTATAAACTATAGCTTGAGTTAACATTTGAAAACACATTTAAACAATGATTTTAAAAAAAGAATTTCTTTCACAATAAGTATACACCATTCATCATTCATTCTCACATCAAAAATCTCAGATAGCTCATTTTCACCTTTGCAATATTAACCGTCTTTGCCCCTCCCTCACTCCCCACTCTACATCCATTCCTGTCTTCAGCCTTGTTACTTACCGTCTTGATTACTGTAGCTCTCTTGTCTTTGGCCATCCCCCAAAATGTATTTAAAAACTTCATATGGTTCAGAACTAAGCAGCACATATTATTACTAAAACTCCTTCTTTTTACCACATCACTCATTTTTCATCACATAAACCAAAAGATGCTCTCATTCAAAGCCATCCACGACCTTGTCTCCTCATTCCTTTTACATCTCCTCCAAATTTCTACCCCTCCTGTTTCCTCAGATCCTCCTCCATCCACCTCACAGCACCATCTGCCCACCTCAGCATCATGAGGCCCAGAGCTTTTAGTCACTCTGTGTCAGGAAACTTTTCTGAAAAAGGACTGTAAGAAATGCTGCTTGTTCGTACCCAAGTTTTCTTAGCACACAAATTGGATTCAACAATTGTCAAAAACTTATTTTTCAGAGATTTACTTGCTTTCAAGGAGCGACCAACAAAATGGTTCACGTTCACGCCTTCACACTGAAGATGCAGCTGAGATTCGCCCAGATTTGGTCACGCACAAGTGAAGGAAACAATGCCATGTTGTTACACAGAATCCAATCATTTTCCCAGAGTCTGCTTATACGTGTAGTCTTTGAGTTTCATTTTTCTCAGTTCCACCTGCGTGGGCGTGGACACTGGGTCACACATCACCTCTGTGACAGCTGCAGCCGGCAGAATAACTGCTTTCGCAAAAGTTTTTCAGAGACCATTTCTATTAACATTTCTATTAAATATAGTTTTGTATGATAATATGAATTAAACTAACAAACTCAAATAATGACTTTATATTTACACACTGGAACCTCTTTCACCTGAAATGCAAAATAATGACTCAATAACTAATTTTTTATCTAAACTGAGAGAGCTCCAAAGTGACAGTGGCCAGGGCCTTCTTGCTGTGTGTCCTTGAGGTGCAGGCTACATGTTTTCTGTGATAGAGCAAAAATAATTAACAAGTGAATTTTCATCACAGGAAAATCAGGAGGCTGCTTATCTCAGAGTAAACACAGCAGATTTATGTTCTTCCATGGATGCAGGTGTCGTGAAGTCAGAAGCTTTACATTCACATTCCCAAGTAGTCTGTAGTGATTACTTCAGGGAAGGGTAACGGAAAGTTCTGTGAAAATCTTTTTGGTAAATTCCTGCTTCCATAAATCCTTCATTGGAGTCGTTCAGTGTTTTTCTTATTAAGTGATACAGTTTGGAAAGTAACATACTTTTTGGGGCTTTATAGGTCATGTTGGGACTTATACCATCCAAAGTGAAGTCAGATCAGCAGATGTGTTGATAAGATCTTCAAGGGGTTGGGGTTGGGGGGCTTCTGGCTGGGGAGTCTCTGAGTTCTGGAATGCATCCTTCATTAGTGGACTAAAAGCTAAAAGTTCTACTTCCATTTCTCATGGTTTGAGAAATTGATGGTATCAGATATGACATGCCTTCCAAGAAGATGCCACGACGCCACGGAGGCATAGCGCAGCTGCACTTCGAAAATCTATTTACTGAGAAAAATGTAAATATTGTAAAAAAAAAAACAATTCCTGATCATGCCCCCGCAAAAAACCCCTGTGACGGACAACTTGGAGGATACCAAGAAGTTGCTTGATTTCCTGCTGGAAGGAATAAGATCCATGGAGATCCAGCAAGAGCCGAATCTGCACACACTGGAGGAGGGGAGACAGCTCCAAGATCAGCATGAACAGACTGTCAGCCGAACGGATAACATAGAAAAACAAATGCATGACCAGGAGCAGAATTCCAGGATTAATGATGTGATAATGACCAGATTGAAGATCAAACCCCGGTCATATGCGCACGCAGTGACGCATGGAACGGTGAGGACTCAGACAAGCAGGAGACCAGATCCGTGGAGAAACAGGTGGAAGATTTCCTAAAGTCCAAAGGAATTTCTCTGGACGCAAACAACATCAAGATGTGCCGCCCACTTCCCAAGAAGAGAACAGACAGACATGCGATCCTCTTAAGGTTTGTTGATCGGAAACACAAAACAGTTTTATTGAAACAAGGAAGAAATCTGAAGGGAACCAATGTTTACATTAATGATAATCTCACAAAGCATAATGCTGACATCACTCAAAGAGCACGCTTTCTGAAACGGCAAGGGAAGAGTCAAAGCACCTGGGGAAGGGATGGCAGGATCTATATTAAACTTAACAGTTCTCCTGAGCAAGCCATGGTCATCCTAATCAGGAGTCTGGAGGAGCTGGAGAAGTTTCTCCCACTGCAGTCTAAACAAGAGACGAGTGAAGATGCTGGACTTTCGAGGTGAGGAGTCAAACCCTACAAACAACGGCTTCTAAAAACAACCCATTTTCTTCAACAGTCAACTGTGACCACAACTTTCAGAGAGATCTGAATTGTGAGCAACCTGACCGTAACATATTCAGTGATAATGATAACAACCTGCAAGATGACATTGACCCTGATCAATTCTTTTTCACCGTTAATTTGGACTGCAAATATTACAGTACAGATGACTTCAAAAACTCTGTTAGCCCAGAAGGAAGACTGTCAATCATTCACTTTAATCGGAGAAGCATGTATACCAACTTTCGGGACATAAAGGGTTATCTACAGAATCTGGGACGTACCTTAAACATCATAACTATATAAGAAACTTGGTTTAGAAAGCTGTAATTATGTGAACAGAGAGAGCAAACAAGGTGGAGGAGTCGCAATCTATGTAAAAAAAAAATCAAGCTTACAATAATTGATCAAATGTCAGGTGCGGTGGATGATTACCAGAATGTATCACAATTTAAATCTGTAATGAATCAGGGAAGAATGTCATTATAAGCTGTATATCATCAGGGTCAAGCCTAAAAGTGTTCAGTGACAATGAAAAAAATGTTTCACTCTCAAAATAACAAAATATTGTTTCTGTGGAGTTTGAATATAGATCTGATAAACCCCAGCAAACATAAAGCAACAGATGACTTTATCAGCAGAATGTACAGTATGAGTTTCTATCCATCCATAACAAGACCCAGCAGAATCACTGCTCACAGTGCTACTCTTATTGATAAAATATTTACCAATAATACAGAAAACACTCATTTGAGTAAACTCGTGATATGTGACATAACTGATCATTTACCAGTTTTTACACTATTTGATATCAAGGTGGCAACAAAGAAAATAATAAAAGAACAAGTCTACAAAAGGTTAAGAAATGAGAAAACAATGACCTCCCTTAATAATGACTTATCCAGACAGAACTGGAACTCTGTGTACAGAGAGAATGATTTGGACACCGCTTATGAATGTTTTTTAGAGATATTTACCTCACTCTATAACAAAAACTGTCCAATTCATCAATTCAAGAACAAATTTGACAAATGTCCTTAGTTAACTACTGGTCTTGTAAAAAGAAAAGAAACCTCTAAAAAAATTCTTAAAACAAAGAACAAGAGAAAGTGAACAGAGATACAAGATACAAAAATGAACAAATTGAAATAACACAGCACAGTAAAAAACTGTACTACAATAACCTCCTGAATGAAAATAAAAACAATGTGAAGCGAGTTTGGGAAATATTAAAATTAAAAAAGGGACAGAAAAGTGAACATTCCCAGATTACTTTACAGGTGAGAAGGGCCAAAGTTATACTATCAATGAAGCCGCAAACGGACTTAACAACTATTTCGTAAATGTGGGTCCCTAGTTGACAGCAGAAATTCCAAAGTGCAAAACCAGCAAAGAAAACATTCCACCACATTCAATCCTTCTCTCTGAAGTGAACAAAAAATAAGCTGATATCAATTGTTAACAAATTCAAGAGTAATAACTCAGCAGATTGTAATAATATTGCTACAACATTATTGGAGCGGAGACAAACACCTGTTTACAAACTACAGACCTATTGACCTATTGATTATACAGACCTTTGTTTGTTTTTTCTTGTTTATTTTTTTCTTTTCCTTCTTTTTCAATCAATGCATTTCATTGTCTCAGTAATGAGTTTGATAATTCTGTGATCATTTTATTTTCATTTACTGTCCAATTTATGCTTGAAATAAACCAATTAATCAATCAACCATTCAACCATCTGCTCAGGACGCACCATAACATTCATGTTTTGTTAAAAGTATTATTCAATCTTTAGCTTACCTTTTTCTTGGTCAGGAACCCTAGTTGCCGAAGTGTTGCCGAGTCTGGTAACACAAAGACTGATGCGTCCCTCCAGTGGTTGGGCATTGAGTAAAGGCAAGGGCTGTTGAGGGGGTTGGTCCAAAAAGTTCTCTCATTTCATTTTCTATCGCACTACCACAAATAATACTGACATATATATATATATATATATATACTTCTTTCATATACATGCATACGTTTTGTAAATTAGTGAGTATATATGTATGTAGAAGGTAGTTTGTATTTATACGAGAGTGAGAATGTATGTATGTGAGTGGTTCATAGTGAAAAATGTCTTGTATGGCCCCTCATACAGAAATCTTACCTGCCACACCAACAACCAGTGCAACAGTTGCTTTACCACCATTCCGACAAGGTATGTTTCACAAAATGTATTGAAACACAGACACAATACTAGGCATTTATTTTAAGTTGATTACTTTATCATTAGAAATAATTGTACTTGAAACATTCTATTAAAATACCTATTGATAAAAATACACACGTTGAAAAAACATTCAAATTAAAAATAAAATACAAAATAGCATAGGGGAGAGGCATATTAAAATTCGACCAATGTTAACGGCAATCCTCACTTCCTGCTCTCGTTCAGTCTCGCTGCAGCTCAGTGTTCGCCTCCATCTCAGGCGCCTTTCCTCACCCTCGCCTGGAGCCTGCTGATCTTGCCGACAATCAAGGCACAGCGCTGGTTCATCTCAAACACACCTACTGTGTGGCTCCAAGATGGCGGTATCTGTATTGAGAAAAAATGGCGACTGAATTGACTTCATACGATTAGAGCCGAAAGTAAAGCATTTTCTGTCACACTCACTCGGTCCAGTTCTCTCATACAGTCAATGGTTTGGTCATCATTTGGCAGACTTTTGTTTCCCCTCTGTGTTTCAAGTGGTTTAATAAAACCATGTCTAAAGTTTTTGTGTCTTTGTTAATCTTTGGTTAACAGTCTGAATTGTTCCTATTTTTGAGTAATTGTGTTTTGTTTGTTTGTTTTTTACAGGCTTATGGTTGATGTGCAGTTGTGCTTCTTTCTGCATTTTTTTGGGTTCAAATAAAATCCTCCTCTATTAAACCTTCCAGTGTCCTCATACCTTTCTGTTTGGTCCCTAATAGTTCAAATTTTGCAGGAAATTCTCCTGGTAATCTAGAACATTTTTGATGCATTTAAGGTTGAAAAGAAAAAAAATGGCAAAAGTCTGTACCTTTAGAATGAAAATGAATAAAACCACAGTTCCAATCAAAAAACCCTCGTCATTGAAGACCCACCCTGATGAAAATAGTGTGAGGTGTTTTTAACGTGTTCTTGTAGCATTTTTCTCGTTATCGAGGACATATGTAAAGTTAAGAATGAAATTGCAACTCTGAGTATCTCTTAATTCAAATTGTTGTGAATCGTGAGCAGAAGAGGAACAATCTCCCTACTCTGCTCCATTCCTATGTCCTTGAAAATGACAGAATTTTTATTTAGGCTGAAAATTGCATAATCATAATTAAAAGAAATGTTTTAAATAAATTCATAAACATAATTAAACGAAATGTTTTAAAATAGATCAAATGATGATGGGAGTGAGATTAAGTGAATGTTGTAATATGAACTTTATCTGTGCATGACTCCATTTCTAAAAAGCAATAAACACTTAGATTCGTATTTACAGAAGAAAAACAAAAGAATCAGGAATCAACTTTGCAAGATTTTTAATAGAAAAAAGTCGTTACATAACTGTTATTATAAAAGCATGGAGCACATTAATGAACACGAAGAACATAATAAAAACAACACTTCTTCTGTCTGTAATGACACTCACACAAATGAGGAAAATCCAAAAAAGTCCAGGACAAATGTTCAGTAAGAACAATTAATTAACATAATCCACAACATGGACTGCCCAGCAGCGTCAGGAAAGCACAGCATGAGTGTGGCTGCAAAGGCTGTCAGTCCCCACCAGGTCTTTATTTTTTTTTTTAGATTTGAAGCCATATTCACAATAAACTTTCAAATGTGACAAAATATATATTTATGTATATTTAAGCTTATACTGTATATAGTCCAAAACTGGGCAAACAAAACCTGGAAATTGAAAAGTCTAGCACCTTAAACATTGCTTTTAACTATCAACAAGCACACAAAGGTGTCCTAATGCTGCCTGATGATAAAATAGATTGTGGTCGTAATATTAATACAAAAAAGTTTGGAGTACTTAAGAATTGCCACAGCTAGTGTCTTTTACAGCAGTTAACGCAAAAAAAAAGTCAACAGCTTACTGTCTGTTAACCCATTTGACGATCTTCTGATGACTTTAGACAGCTACAACTAAATATGAAATCATGTAAATGTATAGCAATTCTTGTACAATACCCAGTTCTGAGGACAGAAATGTTAAATACTCGAGATGCAACTTAAAGAAATGTATGTTTTATAAAACTGTGCAATAACCGTAAAGGACTTCCCCTCAACTCTAATATCTTCACAAGTAAAGGTTATAGTTTTTTTCCTATTTTTCATTTATTGTGTCAACTCCATTTGGCCAGTCAGCGTTCTCACATTTTATCATCAATAGGAAAAAAGTCTTAACATTCAGATCTGTCCAATAACCTGTGGTTCCAAAATGATCAAACGAGAGAAAAAAAAATTCAACATTTATCCAAAACAAAGTCAATGAAAAAGAAGTAGAGAAATGTAACAAAAACCAGCACAGGAAGATTCATCTACAGAAGTACACCTTTCAGTGTCAGTTTAAGTTAATTCCATATCAGAAAAGGGCAATGTGTTAACTGTTTTTTTTTTTTTTTTTTAATTCAACAAATTTAGGGCACTGAAAACAAAAATACAAAATCCATTTTGGGCAGTTCTGAAATGATTGTAAGGGTCTATGGACATCAGGAAAAAGGACGTAAAACTGTTAACACATAGACCCATTAGCATGAACACAGCTTAACAGTGGGTTCTTTTCACTTTGCCTGTGTTTGATTTAATACTTAAAAGCCTAATCTTCAATGTGAAATGCGACACACGTGAACGTACAAATAAGTCATTACATCAACCTTCAAAAGCTCCGGTTTTGGGGGGTTTTTTTCAGTCTGCTGCATCAAAAGATAAAACATCAGAGAATCTTTTTTTAAAAACATTTTTCTTTAAATAAAAAACATGCATCGAAACATCAGACGAGTTTACATATTTCTCAAACACTATTATACATCTGTGTATTAAGCCCAAGCCTTGATATAAAAGCCTGCATTGCACTTCAATATTACATATGATACAACATGGTTTGTGGTTTTAATGAATTTTTTTTCTGGTAATTGCAGATTAACATCCACACATGGGCAATACATTCACTGAAAGCCGCCAACGGTGCAGCCCATCACCTCGTATTTTTCTCCCATCACTTTGCTCAGCCTCATCTTTAAGATTTGGCACTTTGGGACAGCCTCGGAGGTGTCGGCGACAGAGTCCACCTTCATTCCCTTTGCAGAGGAGCGGGGCTTCGGATGGTTCAGAACCACCACCGGCTGGTTGGGACCCGGTCTTTTCACCGGCTGGTCCTTCTTCAGCGGCATTGGATAAATAACTGTACAGTCAGCGAGGTTACCTGCTGGTATTTGAGCCTTACATCTGGTTATTCCAGGTTTCAGTCCTTTCTTGTTTTTTTTCCACACGCCCACCTGCACCCGCTTTAAAGAGATAGTCAAAAACTTGGAGGAGATGACATCCTCACTTGTGCCCGTTTGTGGCGGTCTGTTTTTTGTGGTCACGGATGCCTCTGTTTGATCTACACATTTAGATTCTTTGCACTCTGGTGATTCTGAATCCAAAGTGTGGTTGTTTTTAGCACTTCTTGATGCTTCAATCACAATTTCTTCCTCTTTAATGGGAGTGTCTTTATGGGCCACAATGGGTAGATGCTGAAAGCTCTTTTCTTGCACTTCCTCTTTAACAGACTCACTTTTTTTATCCATCGGTAACACCTCACAGGTGGAGGGTGTTAGTTTTATGGCAGCGCTAATGTGCTGTCCTGATGCTGCAGCCTTACACCTTTGCTCCGTGCCGTTTATTGTCGCAACGTGGTCTGGAGTGGAACTGCTGGAAACTTGTTTTTTATCCATCACTATTCCTCGCAGAGCCATGACCAGGGGTTGCATTAATCCTTGACCTTCCTGCGGCTGCTCACTTAAAGAAAACACAGAAGAAATGACTGGAAAATTCTCCGTTTGTGACACGTCTCCTCTTCCCATCACCTTAGATTTAGCCTCCTGAATCCAAGATGAAGTTTTTCTAATTGTGTGATTAGTAGAAAATGATGTTTTTATTGACGGGCTAATGTTTATATTCCTTGATATTGGAAAGGTTTTTTTGGCAACGCTTTCTTTGCTGATAAAAACTGAAGGAGGTCTTGTTAGTGGAACTGTAATGACAGGAAGACTGGGGGGTTTAGAAATAGGAGGGCTTTGCTGGTTCAAGCACCCCACCTCCTTCCCTGGCTTGCTCTTCAAGTGAATCTGCCCTGGTTCCACCTTCACAGCGGCAGATAAGTCACTGATATTGTCAGATGCCCTCCTGGCTGGCATACTCTTGGAGTGCTCCAAAAGAGAAGTCTTTCTGTCCTCCACCACCCTCGCTAGAACACCATTTCCCAAGCTGCCTGCATGAGGGGGATTCGACCTGCTGACCACCTTGCTGCAAATGACAGCAGGAGGGCCCGTATTATGGTTCACAGGAGCTGGTTTGATTAGTCGGAACCCACCGTTTCCTTCCCTGACAGGATTGAGGAGGCTTTTGGAGACCTTGTTTGGGATGACAGCCTCCAGGTTTATAATTTCGGGCGATGTTCTTTTCAATCCACTTGTTTCTTTGCTGACTGGATTTGGAAGTTTGTTGGGAACACTGGCAGGGATGACAGCAGGACGCTCCATGTTGATTTCACACTGTTTCCTGTTGACTGTGCACGTGCCCATACTCCCAGACCGTGAAGTGTTTGGAAGGTGCAGCGTAGACGATGGTGGTTTTTCAGGTAAAATATTATGTGAGCCTGCAGTTCTTGTTTCTTTTATCACAGACTCATTCTCTTGTTTAGAGATGAGCCTCAGCTTTAGCTCCTTTGTCCCGTTGACCGTCTTCACCTCCATGAGTTCAACCAGGCAGCCTGCAGGTATTGACACTTCCTCGGGCAGAGAAACCGTTAGAGCCCTGTTGTGCTGAATGAGTCCCTGCAAGGCCGACATGTGTTCGATGTTGCCATTAACAACACTTGGCACATTTGTGTTAAGTGTTTTCCCTCTCTGTTCATCCTTTCCAAGTCTGGCAGCAGGTGTGATTGGGGTGGGTACTGATACATGGACAACAGGGGGAAGCGGTGACCGATCAGCAGTTGATGCACTTGTTAAGGCACTGGGGGCAGAACCCAAGGGGCTTTTTGTCATACCGGGCTTACCAGGTCCTTGGTTAATGTTTTTGGCGTGTAAACGTTCAATGTGCTTCACGAGGCATCGCCTTCTCATGTATCCCTGTCCGCAGTGCGGACATTTCAGTGGGAACTTGGAAGTATGCTGCTGCAGGTGTTCGCTTAGCTCCGCCTCGCTGCCGTACACGTGGTTGCAAACAAAACAGTAACACCTGGTCCCCGCGTGCTCCATCATGTGCTTCTTAAACACTGCAGCGTCGGTCGAGGCAAAGCCACACTTCTCACAGTACATCACATTTGAGGTGCTCAGTAGCCGGTCCAACTGCAAGTTAGGATGCCCTCCATTTAAAGATGACGGCACGCTTTGATAGCTGACAGGCTTCATGATAAAAGGCGAGATCACCTGGTTATACTACAAAGTAAACATCCATCTTCAGTCAATTCCCAGGGTTGGTTCCTTAGGAAAGCTGTCTCTCATGCAGTGGAGGGGGTGTACCTTGCATCCACCTGGGGAAATCAGACAGGACAGAAGTCAGCAGGGGTGAGTGAATCCTGCAGACCACAGAGCATCAAGAGGCCCAATAAGCCCCTCCCCCCCACTCACAGATCAGCCAGCTTGTTTTTCCTTCCCGACAGTGGCTATTTTATTTTTAAACTATCTAATTATACCCCCCCAAAACAAACAAATACATCTTTTTTTTAAAAAAAAAAAAACGTTACCTAAGTCGGCATCCTGAAGCTTGCTTCCCGAGCTGTCTTCCTTAGAACGGCTGGAAAAGGCCTTGAATACCAAGGAAGATCTCGGAGACGACGGTGTTTTTCCCAATGTTTGGGTTAACAAAAGACTCCCATTTCTTACTTTCTACTAATGAGATGAAACGAAACGAAAGCTTTTGTTTAATATTCTCTGACCAGATAAACACCTTAATTTCACCTTATTTTCACGTGATAACGGCGCTTATGAACGCAGCAAACCAAACCGCTTTAGGTTAGCTTGTCATTTTCCGACTAGCCGACAAGCCGACTATTGCTAGCTTCCGTGCGGTGTTCCGGAAGACAACTCTGTATCTTTCGAAATAAAAGCACGGTCAGACAAATGGGTGGATGGACATATAGAAAGAATGTTGTAGACAGGAATAACGTTTTAAATGGCTGGTCGGAAATAATTCAAACATTAAAATATATGCAATTATTCTAAATCATCGCTCTTACAGGTAGAACAACTTTAACTCCAGAAACGTGTTGTTTTATATTATTTCTGCAAAATAAATCAATTGCAAATGTTTTTATTGTTTTTAATCTGACTTTTTTTTAACAAAAACATTCTGTTTCCAAAGATAATGCCACATTTTAATGAAATTAATTAAGGTCCCAAATTTTTGCGTGTGTTTTTCTGACGATTCAAAAATCTCTCTGAGAATTGTCTTAATGTAAAAGGTTAAACCAGAAACGGAAAGATAGACATTTCTGTTTTGACTCGAACCGTTCGTGCAATTCTTGAAGAAGCGCCACGTAAACCTCGTATTTACTCTCCGTTAGAGTAAGTGAGTATTCCTTATTGATACGAAAATAGCGACATGCACCGGACCCAAACGATATTACGACCCTCAAAACAAGACAGCTTCCAGTGTTGCACATTGGTTTTCGGACGGCTGGACGTCCCATAACAGTTTGTTTTGGGCTCTAAAATAGGCTCGTTTTCTTCGTAGAGGCATTTTGTAAACGGTCCGTCACGGTGTAATTGTTACAAAACTAATGCCACAGGAAGTGATTTCATGCTTTTGTATTTAGGGGGGGATATTATTAAGCCTCGTGCCTGACGGACCGCCAGTGCTGACGGACATCAACAAGGCAGGCGTTGTGTGATATGTCATAAATGCTTCTGAAAAAAATCTGCAGATTACTTCCTTCTGTTTCGCTGTCTTTTCCAAGGTGAGTCTAACGGGGTCCTGGTCTTCACAGGTCCTTCAGTGGTGCTAACTTGACTGACAAAAGGAACGGATTGTTCAACTTTATGGGTTTGTTTACTCAGCGTTAGTGGAGTTGTTGACATAGTTGAGAATGTCCGTCATGTTCTTGTCCAGGAGAGATCTGCTAATATCAAAATTAGCTTCAGTTTAATGGAGTCACTGCTACAGATTTGTTTTGTTGTTGTAGTGCCCACACTGCGGCTCTTGTGAGCACCGCCGTGACCATTCTAAAAGTCTGTTTCTGGGATGTGCACGCTATTGTTGCCAGTCACAATGTCTGGCACTGGCCTTCACGTGACCCTCCCTCTTCACTTTGGCTCGGCCCACGCGCTTCCGCCGCATCCTGGTTATGATTTTATCAATCCCGCTCGAGCGCCCGTGTTGTGTTCGCTCGAAAAGACTTGTGTTTTCTCCTTTTCTCGTCTTCATTCAGACTCAGAGTCCTCCGCCGCAGCATGGCCTCGGATTCCGACGCGACCCGCTTCGACTTCCTGGTGATCGGCGGCGGGTCTGGAGGTCTGGCCGGTGCTCGGCGCGCGGCGGAGCTCGGAGCCAACACGGCCGTGATCGAGAGTCACAAACTCGGAGGTACCTGTGTGAGTAAAACATATACATACATGCAATCACACACAGTTTTCACGCAATATTTAAACTTGGCTGTAGCCTGAGTAAGGTTCAAAACATACCTGTTGAATGCATCCCATTCATACCAATAATGTATGGATCAGAAATGGGAAAGCTCACTGAATGTGTTTCCAGCCGGCTTGTTAAAAGGTCAAGATGAACTGAAAAGGGCTGTTATGAAGTTCGGAGACAGTTTCTAAGGCTTCGCATGAGTGGACTTCCCCACAATGTGGCTTAAAGGTCCAACCCTGCAGAATGTAGGGATGATGTCCACAGAAGTAAAAGGCACAGGCTGACAGGTCACCAGCGCATCATGACGGACAACACTCCCAATGTAGACTCGCACCTTACAGGTGCAGAACAAAACTGTATTTTTCTACTCACGACTGATATTTTGGTGGCTTTGAAATGTTCAAATGCATTTCCTCCAATGTCGGTCAGAGGAAATGTTGCTGGACTTTTACTCCCAACTGAAAGCCTATGGTTTTTGCTCAAGACCAAAGCAGTTTAGTGTAGTTTAGAATGAGAGTTATTAGAAAGCGACATGACTCAGATTTTGAACATGCAAGTCATGAAACGTGTGCATAGACAAAACACAGGAACTATAAACTGATTTCTGCTTGATTGTTTATCTCTGCTGTTCTCTGAATTGCAGTGACTGCTGAACTGATCATCTTTTGATCTATTGTAAAAGTGACCTCAGTGGTCTTTTAATTAATACTATGCCATTTTTCAAAAATCCAAAAAACTTTACATTTTACAACATAGTTTCTGCAGAGTGGCAGTAGTTCATTAAAAATCCACCTCTGAGTTAAGGGTGGGACTGTTGGTATTAGCAATCCAACAAAAATGGTGAGCAGTGTTGGAGCAATCCGGCTGTACAGTTTTGAGCCAGATGCCAGCTCAAATGAGAAAAATCAGGATGTACATGGATCTATTTGTCTGCAAGTGAACACATCAAAATGGATCGGAGAAAGGGAGCTTGCTTATTTTCTACGTCCCAAATACGCTCTTGCAGTTTTTCATCTACTCCTGATTCACAACAATTTGAATAAAGAAGCACTCACATAAAAACATCATTTTCATAAGAGTCGGTCTTTAAATAACATTCATATTGCTACACCATTGTTGTGACACTGTTTCTTTAAACTTTAGCAACTTTTTGTGGAGAAATGTGTTGATCTAATGTGCTGTCTCAATTTCTCAGGTTAACGTTGGCTGTGTTCCTAAGAAGGTACAGTTTCCTTTTATTCTGACAGCTTGTTAAATTAAAAAAGAGGAGGAAGAGTTTTTAAAAATATGCATAAAAAGTTTCAGAGCTTTATGTATATATTTTTTTCTCCCAGGTTATGTGGAATGCAGCTGTCCATGCAGAGTATCTGCACGACCACTGTGATTACGGCTTTGAGACTGGAAGTGTCCGCTTTAGCTGGGAGTAAGTGTCTGCACAGGACCACGATGAGCTCTTTCAAAAGCTGTTACGGCACTTCCTGAACCAAGCAGCGTTCAAAGCGGAGAACAACAGTTGCTGTGTTTCTCCACTTTTACCCACTTCTCTATCTTTGCTCAGATCATTGCTGAGTCATCATAGCTGTTAAGAATGCACTTTTAAAAGAGCGGTTCCTGACTTTCCAGGCGGCCTAAGAGTCCTCAAGGTGTGTCCATGTGGACCAGGAAGCAGTCAGTCACATGTGTAATTGAACATTTAGGGAGTCGGTCTTTAAAAACCTGGGAATAAACTGATTCATAAAAATACATTAATTTGTATGGCCTTAAAAGCTTGTTTTATATTTAATTTTAGTGAAAAATGACAAAGGAGGTTAACCATTTAGCATCGGAGCACCGGATGCTCTTCAAACTACCGTAATTTTTCAACCGCTTGTGCAGTTAGCATAATTCCAAGCAACTATGGAGCTGATCTGCAACACTTTACAGTAGTATAGTAACGTAGTATTAAAGTTATTTACAGTAATATAGTGTTGCATATCAGCACAAAGCTGCTTTTCTCTAATTCATATTCAGTTGGAGTTTTGTTAATTCTACAAACGGTTAAAGAGTTACTGTTTTTTAAAGGTGCTAAAGCTCCGATGTTAAATGGTTGAGGATTATAATTTATCATTCAAGAAAATTATTAAACGAACACATTGGAGATATCTTCATGACTGTTTAGTCCCTCAAAAAATAAACCTAAACAAATGTTTGTCAACTTGGGTTTAGCATAAATTCATAAAGGCTTTGTGGGTGAAAGTGGAGCACCCCCTGCTGATAAGGTTTTTCTGTTTTTTTTATTTTGCAGAGCTCTTAAAGCCAAAAGGGATGCATATATAGCACATCTCAATTGCATTTATCGCAACAATCTGGACAAGGTTTGTTCACGTTTCTTTTTTTATCCCAGAAATTGTTCTTTTCTTTTATTCTCTTTCACATGATAGACTTTATCATTAATTTTAAACCTTTTTTTAACCATCTCCTTTTCAGGCTAAAGTCACCTTTATTCAAGGCTATGCCAGGTTCACAGACGATGCTGACCCCACCGTGGAGGTCAACGGGAAAAAGTACACAGCGCCTCACATCCTTATCGCCACTGGAGGGCAGCCTTCTCTTTTGAGTGATGAGGAAGTTCCAGGTAAACTAAACTAAAACCCACTCCAATCATCTTTTGATCTATTGTAAAAGCGTTCCCAGTGGAAAATTTAAATTATGATTATGCTGTTTTTAGCCACAATCCAAAAACCTGTGTCATTTTCCTGGACAGAGTTTCTGCAGAGCGGCAGTAGGCTCCTCTGTCTTTGCTCACTGATGAAATCCTAGCTAGTTTCTTTTCCTCTGCTTAGAATTATGCTTTCCAGCAGGTTGTCTGGTCTGACCTGAGGTCAGACACTCATACAAATACTATGGTCATCCTCCATAAAACAAAAACCATAAGTGGTGCTGCCAGGAAACATGGAAATAATGTGAAGTCTAAAGCTACCATTGACTTTGAATAGGCTACAAGATCAGCCTAAAAGTTCACTGTTCAGAGTAATTTCACTCAGATTTTCCTTAAATGTTTATTAGAAGTTCTCCTTTATTAACTGACAGTAAAAATGTACTTGTGAAAGTCACATCTGTGTTTTTCCAGCTCTGTTTGTAGAATTGTAGCACGGCAGTGAACCGGCATCTATCCCATTCCAATATGGCGTCCAACTTTTCAGATGCAAAAAGCTAGCTCGCCATCTCTATTCTACAGATAACTCATTGCATGGATCGATTTATCCGCAAGTGGATGCAACAAAATGAAGCAAAGCAAGGAGCCTGCCCTGCGTAGTTTGTCGCAAATAAGCTTCTTTTCCAACTGCATTTTTGCATCTGCTCTTGATTCACATAGAATGACAAAATATTCAAAAATGCCATTTTAAGTTTAATTTTCCTTTTTATATATACATTTATCAAACTCCACAAATCCTTCGTTTGTTTGGTCATTTCAGGGGCAAGCCTGGGCATCAACAGTGATGGCTTTTTTGAACTGGAAACCCTCCCAAAGTGAGATTTCTATTCATTCCAAGATGTTGTTTTTGATATTGGAGTCTGATTTGACTTCCTCTCCCCGACAGGCGCAGTGTGATTGTAGGTGCTGGTTATATTGCTGTGGAAATGGCTGGCATTCTCTCCACCTTGGGCTCCAAAACCTCTCACATTATCCGACAGACAGGAGTAAGAAGCAGAGAGCGGTTGAGCGAGGTTCTGGTTCTGCGAGCAGGGCACTAACATGTCTCTGTGGACTCACATTCTCTCTGTAGGTTTTGAGAAACTTTGATGCCCTCATAAGCACAAACTGCACCAAAGAAATCCAAAACAACGGCATTGATCTGTGGAAGAACTCTCAGGTGAAGTCTGTGTGTAAAACGGAGAAAGGCCTGGAGGTGACCATCGTCACCAAAAACCCAGATATGAAGAACGATGAGAAGATCAGCGTCATCGAGGAGGTGGACTGCCTTCTGTGGGCCATCGGGAGGCAACCCAACACAGCTGGGCTGAACATCGGTGCCATGGTAACAGTCTGCTCGTAAATGTGTGCTTGCATTTCTTTATGATATTTTATATATTAGGAGACTAAAACCTAATCTTACTAGTTTGTAAACCTCAAAATACACACTTGTATGAGCAACAATTTTTTATTAGTTTGTGATATTTATCCTACAAAACTGAGCCAAGTGCAGGCGCTCCGCAATATGTTTAACTTTTATTTTTTGGTTTTGTCAGACTTTAACCCTTCTATTCTTTTGTACACCATCTTCATCAAGCTTTTGGCTTCAAATTCATCTACATATTTAGAAATGTTTGCTACAACAGAATATTAGGGCGCCATTTAAAGAAAAAGGACAAATAAATATACAAGAAAAAGTCGTTAAAGTATGAGAAAAAAATTCAAACATTTATGAGAGTGAAGTCCTAAAATTATGAGGCAAAAAAGTGAACATTTTACAAGAATACACTTGTAAATCATTGGAAAACAGTCAAAACTTTACAAGTAAAAAGCCACGCTGTTTTGAAAATTAAAAAAATAAGTAAAAATTAGGACATAAAGTTGGTTGTGGACTTGTTGCTTCTGATTTTACCACTGTATTCTCAGAAAAATTTTAACTTTTTTTGCAGTTTTTGCTTTATTCTCACAAAATTATGACTTTTTTCCTCTTAATTTTATAACTTTACTCTCATATTTTTTTAATGGTGGCTCTAATACTCCATTATAGCTTGCAGTTTCTGTTTCACATGATTATGTGTTGGCTCTTACTTAACCTCTGATATCAGCTGACTTTCTTTTCACATGACTTCATTATGTCTGCTGCTTGCAGCTTGTGAGCTTCTGAAAAAGGGGTGCAGAAATTCCTGCTGTCTGATCTGAGTAAAGTTCAGCCAGACTTGGAGAGGATTATTTTGGATTTATGACAGATTGAAGGACAATAAAGGGCCAAAATACATAATGAATATCAACAAATATCATTTTTTTGTTTTTGAACTCTAAAAGCCAGTAACAAATCTTCTGTTAAAAATTAAAAACCATCAGAGATGTGAGGATGTTTTCTGTGCGCTCATTCATATTTGATCATATATACTCTGTGACAGTGACTGGTTTAGGCTTCAGATTTCTTCTTCACTTTCTTACCACTCTCTTCCTTTCCATTGAATTAGAACAAAAACCAAAGCAAACTTCGGAACAGCCTTTTCTAATGACAATTTCCTTTGGTTTTGTTAACTTAGATAAACATCTAGTGCAGCTAATGTTTAAATAAAAATTGGAGAATGATTTCTGCCCTGATACAAGGTTTAAGTTTTCTTGTATTTGATGCCAACTCTGCAGGGTGTGGACACAGATGAAAGAGGACACATCATTGTGGACGATTTTCAGAACACCACACGTTCTGGCATCTATGCCGTGGGGGACGTTTGCGGCAAAGCTCTACTCACCCCTGGTAGGATGGACTGTGACTGACAAAAACTCTGAGAGAAATCACTTCATGCTAACGTCTATCCCTAATTATGACACATAACCTATTGTATAGACTTACATTATTGAAAAATTATCTTTATTTTTTTCTCTTTCATCCAGTAGACAAATGGAATTTAAAATAAACCAAAAAACGTAGCTTGAAAAAGCTCAGACCTGATTCCGCTCATCAGATGATGTCACCACAGGGAAATTGCTTAAGCTTTAACACCATTCTTTGAATTATCATAACTTTTCAACCGTTTATGCAATTCACACAGCTTTAACCTAACTGCTGTGTTCGAATCCGCAGCTGATCCTGATGTGGAGTAAAGAGCAAAACTGCTTCTTTTGGCTTCAGAATCTGTGGGAATTATGAAAGCTATTGAAGACTTGCTGTAGGTCTAAAATGGTGTGTTGTTACATGTCACCTGCAACAGTTCCAGTATTAAAGGGTTCATTGTGGTCAATCCCCAACTGGATTGTAAGAATATCCTAACTCTATTCTCAAGTTACTTGCTTAATTAAAAATAAATAAAAAAATAAAAAACCTTCCACAAAATTAAATTGAGTTTTTTCTGAAATGTTTCACCAAAATAATAATTTTCTGTTTGCATATGTTTTATGAAGGTGAAGTCCTATCACAAGCACAATGCCACAATGAAAAGAGAAATTAGTTGCTAAGGAGATCCTCTAACTTTAGTTTTGTAGCACTATGAAAACCTCAAACATGCTAATATGATTGCTGTCTTTGTGGCCTGAGGATTTTTTTTGTAGTTCTGTTAAAAAAAAAGCATGCAAAATTCACAGAACTGCGAGACCCCAAAAGATGCAATAAAAACTTCAACATTATGAGTCACACTGTATGCTGTAGTGTCCACATCTCATGAACACACAAAAACATTGTCCCATATGTCTGCATTTTATTTAGCATTTTTACACTTTTCTGAAATTATTTTTCATGGATATTTTATTTTTGATAAAAACATGTCTTTTTAATTTTTCAGCTTGTATTCATTGGCTAAGTGCCTTATTTCTCATTTGTTCGTACATATTACTTGTTATCAGTGTCCATGAATTTCGCTAATGCTGCATTCACACCGGGCATGTAATGTGCGTTGCTCAGGGCGGCGTGAACGCAGCTTCCATGGAAACAACCTCATATTCTGATTAGGTTATTTTTTTTATTCATTTGTCAGGATGTTACTCTGGCATTTCTTTATTGTACGTGTTTCTCAGCTTTTGCAGCAAAGATAATTTTGTTTAAGGATCGTTTTTGTTTCTTGTTGGGACAGTTGCTATTGCTGCGGGCAGAAAGCTGGCACACAGACTGTTTGAGGGCAAGAAAGATTCCAAGCTGGACTACTCCTGCATTCCCACAGTGGTTTTCAGTCACCCGCCCATCGGCACTGTGGGCCTCACAGAGGGTGAGTCCAAGGCCTTTCTACTAAGAGACAGCTGTGAAGATGAGAAAAGGTGTTTTTATTTGTTTTGCTCACCAGAACTTTTCTCATGCTTATCTCACAGAGGAGGCAGTCAAATCCAAAGGAAAGGAGAATGTAAAGATCTATAAGACCTCTTTTACTCCGATGTATCATGCCATCACACGCAGGAAGAGTCAGTGTATCATGAAGCTGGTGTGTGTGGGCAAGGAGGAGAAGGTAGGAGCTATCTCCCCACTAAAATTATGTTTTTACATTTCTGCCCAAATTCTGCATCATTTTTTTTGTGTCTGATGTCCTCAGGTAGTGGGCCTGCACATGCAGGGCCTCGGCTGTGATGAGATGCTGCAGGGGTTTGCTGTCGCAATCAAAATGGGCGCCACTAAAGAAGACTTTGACAAAACTGTTGCCATCCACCCCACCTCATCCGAGGAGTTTGTGACGATGCGTTAAAGCAAATACAATCTCCCCGCTCCCCTGTTTCCTTCAGCAGCAAAGACAAACACAGCAGGAAAGAGTCACCTCACATAAGCTTGACTACTTGCTTTATGAAACTAATTGCACACTTCCATTTCCTCTCATTTAAGTGACCTTTTTTGTATCAACTGTTTTTTTATACTTTATCTCTACATGGACCAAGAGCAAAGTATGGTCCTCTTAGACTTTACTGTGGGTCTTGAGTCTTGATTGTACACTCTGGATTCCATTTTAATGACTGAAATGGAAGTGATGATTCTTCAACAATTGTTAGGATATTGCTTTGGGGGGGTCAGGTAACCTCTCTCCTTGTGTTTGTGTTTGACTTGTCAGTCATTTGTTAAATGATCTTAAAAACAAAATTGCTTTTACAGGCAACAATTTATTACCAATGCAAAAGTTATAACAGATATTGTGTTAAATTCGAATAAAGCTGCAGCTTTTTATTAAGTGTTGGAATTTTTTTCTGTTTTTTTAAATAATGACATTCTCTGAGTACATCTGTTTAGAAGTTCATAAATTGTGTTCTACGTGTCTCTAAACACCTGTGTTCAAAATCAAATAAGATGCTGACATGAAAAATTTCTAATCAGCTAAGAAAAAATGTGTAATTATGTCTGTTATTTCCACTTTTAAAGGTAATTTTGGCATGATACACTGTTAAAGTTGAATACTTCTGTCATCTTAATGGTAATAATGGATGTTCGTCAGCATTTTTTTGAATATATTCAAACTGAACTTTTTCTGTTTAAAAATATGTCTTATTTGGGGGTTAGAAAGCTTGTGTTTTATGGTCTTTCACCATTCCTTCAAAGATGATCGCAAACTGCCTAATTATGAGCAAATGGAGACACAAGACAGACTGGTGATTGGAGGTGCATCCCAGATGTAAACACCTAGAGAAGTAAAGAGAGAATTGGAAACCTCAAGAGGAACTGGTGTACATTTTGACAAAAACTAAGACTTTGGTGTTGAAAACCTGTACAAAAACTTTGTTACTTTCCAATGATACATTGATTTGTGTGTTCATAGGAAAATGTTCACCTGGAATCAAGCTAAATCTGAAAAATCTTTCAAGTTTCTGCCATATTTAGAGGAAAGGGGTAGGGGACTCGAGCTACAAATGTAAAGAAAATACTTTAGTGTTTAAATGTAAATTTAGATTAATTTTTTTGAGGATTGAGAACTTTAAAGTCGTATTACCGACAGGTTTCCTTCACATGTAACGAGCATTAAAAAAATGTATTACGCGATAAACTGGATGTAACCCGTGTCACGAAAATGACCTTGTTGGTACAGTCCATCGTAAATATCGCGGGATTACTTAATCGCAATGAAAAACAGCAAGAAATATTTTAATTCACGCGAGAATACTTCTTTTATCCGGAATACGTCACAGGTCACGTGGGGCTATGTTTGTACCGGACATTTATAGCGTCGTTACCATTAATTTAACAGCAAAATGAATACAGATTATGCAGCACAAATTTCATCGTAGAAAGGTATTTCGGGGATAGACGTATCCAAGCACGTTTGGTGGAAAGTGGTGGTCATCATAATGAGATGTCACGGGACACTTGTTATTCATCGAAGCTAATATGTTAGCTAATATAGCTAACTAGCTGACTGGTCAGTGTGTGTTTCTGCAACTCTGTTAATGTGAAGCTGCTGTGAAATTGGCGGTGTCTTTTTGACAGCAACAGTAGTTAAAGTATTATGATAGTTTCGTTTATTATACGTAAACACGAGTTGCTCTAAATGAGAACGTTTGTATGCTGTCATGCTAACTTTTCTTTGACACTGCCTGAACTTGAGAGGATATTGGTCAGCGTTAATCTGGTGGCAGGGGGTTAAGTTGACGGGCGGACTGTTGCGACTCTGCAGCAAGTTCCAGAGATTCACCACCGAGTCCTGCTGCAGTGAGGATGTACAGCCTGGCCCACAGACCATGGCACGTCTTCTGCAGAATCTCCCTGCAGCACAGGTCCTCCATGTCCCACCGGTCACCGAGGTTTCCCCAGCTGTGTTACGGTGAGCGAGCTCCTGTTTCGATCGCGTCCGTTAGCCTGCCTCGTTAACCCGGGGTGTTTGCTGTGACTCCCCGTGTTTGGCAGGTTGGCAGAGTGCTAGCAAACACAGCTCGACGCTTACCATTGCGGACTGCCGTGTCTCGGCCGTGGGACTGGGCAGGATACAACACTACTCTACCTCTGGTGGCAGTAAAAACGACCCTCCAAAAGCACAATCAGCTGAAGCTGCTTCAACAGACAAACTTTCATCTGGGGAGTTGAAGGCTACACCAAGCTCAGCAGGTACCTCACAAGTTCCTCCATACTGCAGATGTGACAGAAATGTGCCTCAAATTACTTTTCTTACATGTACTTTAATAGTCATTTCTTATCTCCCAAAAATAATGTCTCAGAATTGTAATGCTTTACACGATTACTGTATTATTTTAAAGTAACTTTCTTTGTTAATGTTGATAATAAATATATCTCAGAAGTGAACAAAGGGTTTAAAATGACCGATAACAATATTGTAACTTTCACGGATCATCTGTGATCCGTTGCACCCCTACTTACATGACTTAGTTACAGCAGAAAATAATTTGCTGGAATAAATAAAGATTTTCTACTATTAGTGTTGGTAATTTTTTCAATATGGACCAACAGCAAGAGACTATGACAATTTCTTTGCAATCATGCACATAAACTAGACTACAAATTGCATCTCTGACCAATTTTGACCACAGATGCTGTGTCTCAACGGCTGACTAAAACAGAGTCCATTCAAGTGAAAGGTAGGCTTTTGATTTCTGCTCCTCTTACAATAAATTCCAAATATTATCTTGATTTTTGTTTGGCAAACTTTTATCACTGACACTTCGTCCAGTTCGAGCTGTCTTGAAGAAACGAGAATATGGACCCAAATACACGCAAAACAACTTCATCACAGCTGTCAGAGCTATGAATGAGTTCTGCCTCAAACCAAGGTAAACTTCAGGCAGCAACCATTGCTCACATTCCTTCGGTTGATTGTTAGCATGCTGTTGTCATTAGCTAACGTGAGGTGCCCTGCTTATCCACTGTAAATGCTGGTCTAATGCCCCCTTTATTCATTCTCATAGCGACTTGGTGCAGCTCCGGAAGATCAGGAGGCGCAGCCCCCATGACGACACAGAGGCTTTCACCGTGTTCCTGCGCTCGGATGTGGAGGCCAAGTTTGTTTCAAACACTTAAATAGACATGGAAACATTCTGTTTTAAACCTCAAGACAGCTCTGTTTCCTTCTAACTACTTTTCTTTTTTACCTTCAGAAAAAAAGTTGATGGAGTTGTTTGTTTCTGTAACTCTTAGAGCACTAGACGTGTGGGGAAGCCATGAAGCTCTGGCTCGAGAGAGGAACCTCAGGAAGGAGGTGGAGCGAGAGTACCAAGAAAGTAGGTTTCTGGAACTGCTGCTGGATCACTCAGAATTTGGGGAGCTATTGCACGACAAGTAGATAAAGAATAAATGATAAAGTCATGATTTTTTTTAGATATCCAAATGAAGGTTATCAATTCATTATGATTACAAATTTATCTGCACTTAATTCAGTGCTTCTGAATTAGTCTTTCTGAATCCTAACAGAAAAGTGGATTTAGTAATTTAAGTTAAATAAAATCAAGATAACACATGAAGTGCAAAAAAAATATTCCTTTGCAGTAGTTTTGCTGTCATCTGCTGCTCTCTATACTTCAACTGGTCACGTTTTGATCTATAAGTCTGAAGGAACGTTATTAAAAATTAATTTGTAAGTTCTTACACTACTATGTTGATGCAGCGTTGCTCCCAACACTGGTTCTGACTGTGCAGTTGCAGTTGGCACCATGCTTTTATTGAAACATAAACTGGGATTGGATTTTCATTTTTTACTGGCTGCTTTTTTGTTGTTGTGTAGTTGAAAAGGAGCTCCTCTTACATATCCAGGCCTGCAGGGGACTTGTTGTGAAACAGGATCCTCTCTACACAACTTCATTCACTCTAATGACTAAACAAACCAGAAGATGCATTGTGTAACTAACGAGCTTCAGAGAAGACTTTATTTCTTTTTGCTTTGTATTTGTTCAGCGTAAATCACAGTCTTGACAAGCAAACTCTTCCCTAAAGAGAAAAGACAAAGAATGTCTTAGTTTGCTTTGTAATTGTGTGTTAATCTGTCATCCTGGACGTTTCTAATCCCAGATCCATACAGTGATTTGAGGTAGAAGCAGCTTTTATTGTGAAGGCTTCAGTTTAGGTTCAACTGACAAGCTGTTTGCTTCACCTTTTCAGTGTTAAAGACTGAGGCGAAGTAATAAAAATTCTACTTTTAGTTGTTATTTGAAGGGGTTATGTAATTTTGTTTGGATGTTTGGTACCAGTGTTCAGTCTCCAATCTTATTTCAGTCTATTATTTATTGTTAAATATATTTCTTTTTTGGTGTGCAGATATTTTTCGGAACCAGCAGCTACTAAAGGAATACAAAGACTTTTGGGGAAACACTAAGGTGATTTTTTGTTTTTATTATTATTATAATTATTTAGATTTTGAGTGCCAGCAGTGTTTACTATCTGTGACATTTGACCCCATTACAGAGGTTGTGGCATCTGAGGGACAATAGCATTCATGGACTTCCTTGTTTTACTGTATAATGATGCCAGCTCTATCCCTGACATGAGGTTCTACTCTCTGCTGGCTTGTTTTACCAGAGTTTAATCTGTCTTTGTGCTAAAAAAGAAAACATCTGCAGGTTTTTTACATCCTTTGACAGTCACTATCTACTGCAAATCCATCAGGATGTGAACAATGTGTGTTTAAAAGAGCCTGTCTGTCTGCTGAACGTCTTTATGTTTTGACTTTTGGATGATTGTTTGCTGCTTTTTAAAGCCACGATCAGGAAAGAGGACGACTTTTCTACAAGGGCCAGGCAAGGTGGTTATGGTCGCTATTTGCATGTAAGTTTCTTCCACTTCCTGTTCTTCTGAACTGTTTGTGATTTTCTTTTTTGGACCTTTTTTTGTTCTTCTGTCACTTATATATCAAAGCATGAGCCCATAGTGTGGTTGAGTGATGCAAAAATTACAAAATTGTTTTCTAAATTGTAAATTAGTAGAGTTTAGTAGCACTTTCAAAGCTTTTCTGGGGTTCCACCATATTTTTATGAACTCTCGAAGATTTTGGTTCATATTGAAATAAAAAAAGGAAAACAATTAAAATGTTTTTGTACGAACTAGATTTTTGAAAAGAATTTTCCAGTCATATGTTGGTGACATCAAGTACATGTCTGGATCATTTACTGATCTCAGTCCAAGTCAGACAAAAAGAACCAACTGAAATTAAACCATAAGGTGAAATTTTACATAAATACATTTATTAACATGAAAAAAACGGTTGTTTATTCTGCTGGAACAATGTTTAAAGTCCCACTCCAATCATCTTTTGATCAATTTTCAAAGCGTTCCCAGTGGTCTTTTAATTATGGTTGTCGTTTTTAGAGAAAAAAAAAAAAAAACTTGTCGTTTTCTATGACATAGTTTCTGTAGAGCAGCAGTGCTTTATTAGAAATGCACCTCTGAGTTTTGGACGGTACTGTTAGCTCCAAATAAACCCACTCCACTTCCCATCATCCATCTGCTTACACACTGTCCTGCTAGCTTACAACCCTTCAAACCCCCAGTCTAACATTAGTGGTGCAACGAAAATAGCGAGCAATATTGGAGCTGGATTACAGTTTTGATCCAGATGCCAGCTTGGATGAGGAAAACGAACATGTACGTGGATCTATTTGTCTCTATCAGAATGGAGCAGAGCAGGGAGTTTGTGGCCCCGCCCAATGTATGTTCTTTGTCACAAATATAATTCTTTCTTTCTTCAACTGCATTTTTTTAGTCAACTCCTGATTTAAAACAATTTGAATAGAGAAATACCCTGTAATGCAATTTTTAATCTTAATTTTTTTAATAAATGTTCTGCACATTATAAAAATGCCACAAAACACAATTTTCATTAGTGTAATATATTTTTTTACATTGTTTTAAAACTACAGGGACTCATAAATAAAATAATAAAAAAAACATCCTTAAAAGCAGCTTCTGGAGACTCAGGAGGAGCTCAAATGCAGAGGATCCTCTCTGTAGAGACCTGCAGGTCTGTGGTTTCACTATAAAGAAGAAGACTTGATGATGAGACTTTTTATCTTGATACTCTGAACGAGAGTGGGACTAACTGCATGCTCTGGTGAGACTCAAATAATTAAAGATCAGAGGAACTCTTCTAGGTTTTTAATGAACAACCACATGCTTTAGGCCCAGTTTCTTGTGTGGTTTATTAGATTAGAGGACAAATGCGGTGACATGACCCCAATGCTTGAAAAAAAATGTATGTAAACATTTTAGAATTGCCTTTTCTGCAAAAGTCTTAACTACACTTTCATTTTTTCTATCTTGTTTTCAGGAAGATCGTGTAGAAATTTGTTGGTAAATAATAACTAATTTTTCTGTTTTTGTGTTTGTTTTCAGCAATGGGTTGAATTTCTTCTTCAAGCTGCTGGCTTGGGTCTACACTGGCTCTGCAAGCATGTTTTCTGAGGCCATCCATTCCCTGGCTGACACCTGCAACCAGGCGCTGCTCGCCCTGGGAATAAGCCAGTCTGTGCGCAACCCGGACGCCGTTCATCCGTACGCTTCTGTTATTATAGACGCAATGAAGTCAAGAAGATAAAAGCTCTTAGTTCTGCTTCAGTTAATTGTCTTTCTTGCAAAAATTAGACCTGATCAAGGCTACAAATTAGCTAAGCTACAGGATTTTTTTCTAAATTGAAACATTTATTTCTCTCTTTATGCTAAACCCAACTGTCTGATATTTGGTTTAATATTTAAAATAATAAAGAAAAGCCTTCAGTAGATGTTTTGGCATCCATTTGATAGCATATTGACTAAAAAAGAGTTTGTGTTCTGCATTTTCAGGTATGGCTTTTCCAACATGCGCTACATCGCCTCCCTTATCAGTGGGGTGGGCATTTTTATGATGGGAGCTGGCCTCTCCTGGTACCACGGCATCATGGGATTACTGCACCCAGAGCCCATAGAGTCCCTGTTATGGGTGAGAATGGTTGTTGATAATGATTGTAGATTGTGTTTGGATGTCAAGAAAAACCCAACGAGTGGTTTTCCATGTTGCAGGCTTATTGTATTTTGGCGGGCTCGCTGGTGTCTGAAGGAGGTAGGATGCACGGAGAGGAGCACTGTGATGGAAGTCTAAACTGAAACATGTTACTGACTTTTCTTTTTCTTTTTCAGCCACGTTACTAGTTGCTATTAATGAGATAAAGAAGAGCGCCCGCCAGCAGGGGCTGTCTTTTTATGAATATGGTACGTATTCCAGGGATCCCCAACTTCCTGGTCGCAGAGAAAAAAAAACACACGACCTACAATATTTACTTTTCATTATTTTATCTGATTCTGAAGGAAGTTTTATTTTAGAAAACTACCGGATTCTCTTCACCACATCTGACTCGTTTTTGACGAATGTAAAGTCACTCGGTCACGTGTCGTAAATCCATCCGCTATTTTTTTACAGCGGCTGCGCTAAATTGAAACCCAGAGCTACAAAGTTACCAAAAAACAAACAAATGTGGAAAGTTTCTTTGAGGAGGAAACAGAACAAGAGCTTTCAACTTCAAAGAAAAATAAAATCTGCATTTACTCCTGCAAAACCAGGAGTCTTTACTCCAAATATGGATTTATTGTGACAGCTGTTCCCACAGACCATCATAATGCAGAATATTCATCAACCATCTGTCTAATTTTACAAGGATGGGTTGTTCAAATGATGGATTCATGTTTATGATCATCCTTTGAAAATGCCAGATTTACAGACTTTTTAAAATTCATCTTTTGCACCTTAAAAGTCAGATAAGGCTGAAGTTGGCGTCTGATAATTTTTTTGTTTGTTTTTTTAGCTTCCAGATTGACAGTTATGTGTTTAGGGAAAATCTATATCACATTTGAATGAATCCTACATGAAATCTGTACACAAAGAAAGTTCAAAGAAGCTGCAGATATTTTACAGAGATGGAAGATTAACTTTACCCTCAAAAGTAAAGGGAAACTGGAGGCAAAAAAAAAATCTGACTCCAATGTTACCACTTCACAGGCCGGTCAGTGAAACTATTGTCTGACATGAAATCGATCTGTGGTCTGATAAAGGTTGGAGAACACTTATCTATTCCGTTGATGCATTCGATTATCCTGAAAAGGCCCTAATGTGGTTTGAAACCGTCTTTTCTTCATTCAGTGATGCAGAGTCGAGACCCCAGTACAAACGTGGTGCTGCTGGAGGATGCTGCTGCTGTGTTGGGGGTCATCCTGGCTGCAGGCTGCATGGGGCTCACCTCCCTCACTGGTGAGCCACAAGACAATTTCTCATCCTGACTTATGCAGATGTTTGTTACTGGTTAAATTACCTTCAAGGCAATCCTCAACCCTTTGTGATCCTCACACCACCATAAAATGTACAGTTCATCTGGAAAGTATTCACAGCACCTCACTTCCTCCACATTTTATGATGTCCCAGCCTTATTTCAAATGGATTAAATCCGTTTTCTTCCTGAAAATTCTTTGAAAAACACCCCATAATGACGATGTTGAAAAAGTTCGTTTGAAATTGTTGCAAATGTATCAAAAATGAAAAACCTGAAAAAAGGAAATGTACAGAACATACGTATTCACAGCCTTTGCTCAAAACATACTTTGGCAGCAATTACAGCCTCAAGTCATTCTGAGTATGACGCCACAATCTCGGTACACCTTTCTTTGGACAGTTTGGCCCATTCCTCTTTGCAGTAACGTTCAAGCTCCATCAGGTTGGATAGGGAGAGTCAGTGCACGGACATTTTCAGATCTCTCCATCGATGTTTAATTGGATTCAGGTCTGGGCTCTGGTTGGGCCACTCATTGACAGAGTTGTTCTGAAGCCACTTCTTCAATATCTGTGCTTTGAATTATATCGTCCTGCTGAAAGATGAATCCGTCTGAGGTCAAGAGCGCTCTCGAGCAGATTTTCATCCAGAATGTCTCTTTACGTTGTTGGAGTTAGCTTTCCCTCCATCCTGACGAGTTTTCCAGTTCCTGCTGCTGTAAAACATTCCCACAGCATGATGCTGCCACCACCATGCTTCACTTTAGGGGTGGTATTGGCCTGGTGATCAGTGGCGCTTGGTTTTCTCCAAGCATAACGCCAGCCATTCACCCCAAAAAGTTCTGTTTTGGTCCCGACAGACCACGGAATTGTGTTTCTCATGGTCTGAGAGTCATTCAAGTGCCTTCTGGCAAACTCCAGACAGGCTTCCATGTAAGAGGGGCTTTTGTCTGACCACTCTACCATACCTTGTACCCTTGTAACTCGAGACAATCCTTTCTCAGAGGTCCACAGACAATTCCTTTTCTTTCATGCTTGGTTTGTGCTTTGACATGCAGTCCACCCTAGTACCTCATGTAGACAGGGTCGTACCTTTCCAAATCATTTCCAATCCACTGGACAGACCACAGGTTGGCTTCAATGAAGCAGCTTCAGGTTTTTCATTTTTAATACATTTGCTACAATTTCTAACTTTTTTAACTTTGTCATTATGGGGTGTTTTTCAAATAATTTTCAGGAAGAAAACAGATTTAATCCATTTTGAAATAAGGCTGTGACATCATAAAATGTGGAAGAAGTGAGGCGCTGTGAATACGTTCCGGCTGCACTGTACTATTATTTTGTTAAACAGAAATCTCTGATCTTTTTTATCTTTTTTTTGTGAATCTAATCTTTTTAGTAGCTTCTTAATACTCTAGTTAAGTTACAAAAAAACCATAGATAACATAGATTTTTATGCATTGGTGGTGTTGGCACGGTAGTAGAATAAACCTTAATGACCTACTCAGATGGTTTTGGTGTTTTTAACATGATGTTGTGGCATTTTTCTGACGATGGAGGACATATGTATTGAAAGTTGAGCTTAAACTTGCATTTTGTTTGTATTTCTTTATTTTAAATTACTGTGAATCAGGAGAAGATAAAAAACACATTGTTTACAAAAAGAGAATATTTGTTTCATAGAAATTATGCTGGGCAGGCCAAAAGCTTCCCAGTGGTTTTTTAAATTATCATTAGGATGTTTTAGCCAAGATTTAAAAAAAAAAAACTGTCATTTTCTACAACATAGTTTCTGTAGAGCGGCAGGAGTTCATTAGAAATTCACCTCTGCGTTTTGAGTGTGACTGTATTTGCAGAGTAACTTTGCTCCCTCTTTATCACCCATAACTGAGAGCTCTGTTTATGTACTCTCCTACTAGCTTACAGCCCCTCACAGCCCTAACCTAACATTAGCTGTCCAACCAAAATGGCAATCAATATTGGAGCTTACAGTTTTGAGCCAGATGGAAGATCAGACGAGGAAAACAAAGATGTACATGGATCTTTTTGTCTACAAGTGGTTGCATCAGAATGGAGCGGAGTAGGGAGCATGCAGTTGGAGTGGGTCATTAAGGCACACTCTGCATTGGCCTGTAACACTCTTATTAGTGGGATCAAAGATGGGGTACTAGCAGAAATCAGGCACCCTGAGCAGCTAGAGCTGGACCTGCTCTCAGGGGCATTTCAATTGTCTCTCTTTAAAAGGAAATAATCAGAGTGGGAACATTTGAGAACCGTTGATCTAAGGTGCATTGAGGGTTAATGCCAGCACGTCACTAGAGTTTGCTTGACTTTCAGGAAACCCGTACTATGACAGTCTGGGTTCTCTTGGCGTGGGCACTCTGCTGGGCGCCGTGTCCGCCTTCCTAATCTACACCAACACAGAGGCCCTGCTGGGACGCTCCATCCAGGCGGAGCATGTGCAGAAGCTCACAGAGTTCCTAGAGAACGACCCTGCTGTCAGGTTAGAGAGAGCTAAACACGTCACATGGAGAAAGAAAGCAAAAGTGGATCTGTACAGACAAAAAAAAACAAATGAGGTTTGACACATTTTAAAAAGGACGATGGAGAGAGAAATGGATTTCCTCTCACTAGGTCATAAGTTATAATTATTAAGGGATAACGGTGCTTATAGTTTTTCTAAATATAAACTTTAACTTAGATTATGCAAACTTTTTTCATAAACAATCCCATGAGTATGAAAACTTTATTTATTCACATTATTCTTTAAAAAAAGATGCTTTAGTTTTATTTTCATTCATATTCATATTCATGAAGAAATGGCTTTAAACTGATATTTTTCTGTCTCTGTTCCTCAAAGGTTTGTTAATTTAAAAAAAAAATCACTGTTTCATCAGGTTAGGCAGGAATCGATTTGATCTCATTTTCAACCTTAGTCAAAGATCAATGTTTGTTTCATTTCAAGATGTAGCTCTGGATTTCCTTTGACAAGGTGATCCTTTAACTTCAGAAAACTGTGTCAGAGATGCAGGCAAGCTGGTAGTCTGATTCATTTGGCTGCAGGGCCATCCATGATGTGAAGGCCACAGACATGGGGCTGTGTAAGGTGCGCTTCAAGGCGGAAGTGGACTTCGACGGCCGGGTGGTGACTCGATCTTACCTGGAAAAACAAGACATTGACCAAATACTTAACGTAGGTTTTTCCTCTCGTCTTTGTTTTGTATCCATATTGCGTCTCCTGTGGGACCTTCCTGGGCATGAAGGGAGTTACATTCAACAAGGACACACTTCCTGATGTAGTTCAACTCAAGTATATAACTCAAGTATATACTCTAAAACCACTAAAAGCTTGAATCCTGATTGCTGAAGGCAGCTTTTAAAAGCTCTCCAGAAGGTTTCAGTGAAGATTTAGCTTCTGTTTATCTACAGAAAACTAAGATTAAACCTTTGTAGAAACTTCCACAAAGGAGAAAGTTTGTATGTTTCTCTCAAATGTCTCATTTAAGGATGTCCCGATCTGATCACATGATTGAAAATCAGGCCCAATTACGTAGTTTCAGACTCGATCCAAATCGGATGTTGCATCCTGATCAGGGATCGGATATTTATTTTATATTTCAAGCCTATTGTTTCAAATAAAAAAACAACAGTTTTAAAAGAAAGTCATCATTTATGTTTGAACCTTTTTAACAGAGATATGAATGACATCTGATCAAAAATGTTCAATGGTTTTGAAGATATCACAGTCAACAAACTTTCTCATGTGACTAATTATCTAATAATAACTAGTTAAAATAGGTGACTACCTGGATCTGTTTATTAGAATTGTTCAAATGTTTGTTTGTTTTTTCACCAAATGTAGTGAATCAGGACTCTGTATCAGCAGATACTCAAAGTTATACAGTAGGACTTTGAATGGGATTGGGGCCACAAAAACCTGATCGGAACATGATTTGTGTCTGCAGGACATTCAGCAGGTAAAAACCCCTGAGGAGCTGGAGAACTTTATGCTGAAGCACGGGGAGAACATCATTGACACACTGGGAGCCGAGGTGGATCGCTTGGAGAAAGAACTGAAGGTACTGCAGCGTCAGAACTTTTCTCTTCGGAACAGAACGTCAACAGATTTGTGTGAAACTGTGTTCTCTGACTTCACAGCAACGGAACCCAGAGGTTCGTCACGTGGACTTGGAGATTCTATAACCCCTGGAATCTAAGGAAACATCTCGCTGCACTAAGAGGAACATTCAAAGTTGAAGTCAAAGCTCCTGGGTCCCTTTCACCCAGACACCTCCACCTCCAAACTCCATCAAGTCTTACTGTGTAGTAATCTAGAGGTGGGCCGTATTTGAACTGTGACTGTTGTAGACGCCATGAGCTCGTGCTGCCAGAGATCCACTTTCACCTCCCACTCGCAGTACTTCCTTCCCACCGGCAGCGCCGTTCGCCCGAGCTCGCATTCCTCCATCCTGGATTGAGATGAGGTCATATCTGAAAATCCAAACCCAGAACAGGACCAGTGTCACTTATAGGACGTGAATGTCGTGCTTGAAGTACAGCGGGCGTGTTTCCTCCTTTAGTGCAGAGGGAACCCAAGCGTCTCCTATTTAAACCAAACCTATTTAATATCTAGAAGAAATAATTTTATCTTTTAATATAAAACACTTCTTGAAGATGGCTGGATTATTCACGTTCTCTGAAAAAAAGACTGAGTAGTTTTCTTTTTTTTTTTGCTTTTACAGAGAAAAATGTTGAGTTTTAATTGATTTTGTTTTTGTTTGAAGGGTAAGCTGAACCAGAGAGCACCTAAAAGCACCGGTTTAATTTGAAAAAATGTCTCAATTTATTTGAAAACAACTTCAGATTCTATTCATTAATAATATGTTAAATTGGATCATCTGTAGAGGAGGATAAATTACAATAGTTTTTTTTATTTGTCACACTATGAAATGAATAGGTTGCATCCCTTCCATCCTTTCAGAAAACTATTTGGGTTATGTTTTCTATAAATTATGGTCTTAAGGTAAACACCATCATTTCAGCTGTTCAGGAATGTTGTACTGGGTCTGGATGTTGGCGTGCATTGTATGTGTGTGGTGAAATGTGGTGATTTCTCCTCATCTCTGCTAAATATTGCATATGAAACAAACAGCGACTGACTTTTTTTTTTTATGTTTGCTGTCACAACAAGACACTGGAAGATGCTTTGGGAAGGAGGAGTAGGGGGTTCTCTGCTGGGAGACTGCACATGTATGCTTGAAGGTGTTAATAGTGCTGAAGGACTTGGAATAAATTTGAAGTAAATGGTTTCATTATGATGCTTTGGATTTATTTTTCCTGACTCACTACTCCCAATAAGTTAGCAGGATTGTGAAAAACTCAGTTGATGTTGTAACATAGGGTTTGTTTCTCTTCATAGATTTTTGAGATAGGTGTAATTGTATTGTGGTGACAGACACCTCATTTTGTGTTTTCCACATATAATGGTTTCACTGTGTAGTGTATACATTGTGTCTTATTGGGGCCAAAACCAAAAAAGTCTAAAAGAAAGCCAGTTCAATGTGGCATCACTTTCAATATTCTGTGGGTTTAAAAAGCTGATTTTGTCAGTAAGTCATTCTAAGTTCGTCATTCAAGTAGCCACAAACACGGATGAGTAGCACCACCTGGCTATAGCACGCCTTCAGGTTGATAGGAGACAGTCAGATGTTGCAGGTAAGTCTGTGTCATCAGCAGACTTGCATCAAGACGAAGAAATACTGTTGGTTTGTGACAGACCCATGAGTGGAGCCCCAACAGTGACAGACCATAACCAGTACCGAAGGACCTCAGCACTCAGAAATGGTTTAACAAACGCCACACAGCTGCACGTTTGCAGTGACCTGGACAATGCAGCCGTCCTGTTCACTGATGAGTGCCGGTAGAAGACGAGGTGAGAGATGCGTCAAGGTCAACATAGTCTCCAGGGTTCACTTTGGTGGAGGAGGGGTAACATTATAGACGAACCTCACCAGTCAGAGCGAAACCCATTTGGTTCATGTAGATAATCCAGTCACTGCACCAGGCACCAGCACACCCCCAACTTTCTGTTCATGGATGCTAATGCTCCACCACACGGTGCCAGAATTGTCACAGCCCAACTTCAGGAAGGGAGAGTGCCTCAGAAAGTATGTCAAGCAATGACCTCTGACCCATAGAGCATGTCTGGGAACAGCTGAAGTAGAGACAGGGTGACTGTCCCCCACCCCAGGTAACCTGCAGAGCTGCATGTAGCGCTTGAGGAAGAGTGGAAGGCTTCAGAACAACATCATGAGTCTGTGAGGAGCACGAGACGTCACTGTCAAGCTGTCATTGCAGCAAATATCCACTATTGATACGGTCACTGTTATTTATGGATGGCTGTATTACTGTCTTCATTTTGGGGTAACATGTTTCTATTCATCCACTAATCCATTCGTTCGAAGAGAACTTTTATGAATTGAAAATTAGCCAAACTAGTAAATAATATCCCTAATTTATTGTGAGTAGTCTGTTTACCATAAAAAGGATGAGTGTCTGTGCAGTCTGTCTGGGGGGAAATCCCAGAATAAAATCAGATTTTCCCAGTTTTTTTTTTTTTTTTTTTTTTTGGGGGGGGGGGCTCAATTTCCCACCAATTTTGGTAAATATACTGAGGCAGGAAATGAGGCTCTAATTTAAGCTCTCTGGAATGTGCGCCCAGGTCCAATAGATGGTGCAGTTTTGGGGATGAGAGAGGAGGGCACTGTTCTGTTCTGTAGGCTGACGTCAATACAAACAGTCATTTCCAGCCAGTCTGCGTATTGACCGACCGTTCAAAACATTACGCACAGCTCCGCGGCCGGACCACGCGACACTACCCGCCTGAAATTGGGTTTTGTCCGCACAGATGGTGAGCAGATGCAGCGCGGAAGGTCTCCGTTGCAGGTGTTTTGAGTTGATTTTTTTTTCCACCTCACCCTTTAAATATTGTCTTCACGTGTTGGGTGTTGCGCGCATATCAATGTCATCTGTCATGTCTCTCCATACCTTCCACAAGTCCGCTGTCCATCCCGCTTCTTTTCCGCCTGTCACCACAAAGACATGCTCGTTGTAATTAAAGATGGCGATGATTTTCTGTTTTTTCTCAAAAGAAAAATGCGTCGAGGAACAAATCGTCCTGCGCGCCTCCAATCTGTCCGCCGCGCGCAGAGCGTTTTCCCGCTCCAGTTTCTGTAGCTATGTCTTACTAAATGTTGATCAATACAAACAGTTATATAATTACAGCTTTATTTTACAAAAGACATTTATATGAATGATGCATTTTGCATTTTTTTCCCTTTCATCCCTCTGAAGCGCATCCAGTTTCCCACAGATGGGGGCGCACTGAACCTGCAGAGTGGGGGTCTCTGAATTTGCATGAAGCCTCTTCATCATTACATCAAACCTGTGCTAAAAAATCACTGTGCAGCCACCACTTCTCCCTGCAGACACGCGCCTGTCCTTTGGATGCGCGCGTGCGTTCTCATTTTGCTTTGAGTCACAGGTTGCGGGAGCGTCCGTCTGCACGGGAAGAGCCGTCCCCTCATGGCGGAGGAGCGGCATCTCCACCCTGCTCTGCGCTTTTAGCCTCTTTACAGTGCTGCCTTGTCTTCTCGCGTTCAAGCAGCATTGTACAGGGCTATGACGGCGCAGAGAGCCAGCGGCCGCGGCGCGTGACATCATCCACGGAGCCGCGCGGACACCCCTCATCTGCGTGGTCAGACACAGTGCCAGAAGACAGACTTCTCCTCATCCAAGGATCCAGCATGAATGATTGATCTTAAGGCTAAATCTATTTCCATAAACACGTCATTTTACTTATCAAAACAATGAAAGTTATTTAAATACAGGGGCGAAGCTAAAGGGGGCCATTTGCTTGGGTGCTGCCCCCCAGCAAAAAAAGCCCCCCCCCCCCCCCCGGCCCCCAATTTTTGAGAGGGGTAATCAATACAAGCATATCAATACAAGCATTTTTAAGTATTGCAAAAATAACAATAGTAATATGCATATAGGTCCTATCAGAGCATATCAGATAAACTATATCCATATGTCTGATCATATATTACCTTTGGCACACTAAAAAGATTTTTTAATTAGATATGAGTTATTTTCTTGAGCCCTTTTCCTACTTGAAGCACGGTGCCTTCAAAGGTTCCGCCTTTCGCTCCTTGTGGGTCCTAGCCATTTCATTATGTTAGCCTAGAGCCAGCCTCTGCAGCATGTTTGCGTTTTACCCTAAAAAACAAACAGCATAGAACCACTTCTTCTTAGAGTCGAGGCTAAAATGAAAGCGTTTTGGCGATCACCGCTATCTCTACAGAGAAAGTGGGTGTGTGTGTCAGCCTGCTAGCACTGCCTCCAGGCTGACACACACACCCACCATCTCGTTCTTTTGGACTGGGAATAGCTTGTGCTCAGAGCACAGGGTTTTGGAGGAATGCTCAGAAATGTGTGAATGGATCAAAATACTGCTATGAGGTGTTTTTCATGGGAAATTAACATAATACACTTAAGAGCTAAAAAAATTAGGAAATAGGCCAGGGATGGGCAACTCCAGGCCTCGACGGCCGCATTCATGCATGTTTTCCAATCTGCTCTGGCATGTTCTAATTGGCTGGACATCTGAACCATCAGTCATGAGTAGAGTTTGGATATCTGGAAATCATGTAGACACACCAGCTCTCCAGGTTTGGAGTGGCCCATCCCTGATATAGGCCCTTTAAGTGAAATCTTGAGCCCCTCAAATTATTTGCTACGCCCCTGTAATTGTGTGTGCCAGCCCCTCTCGCCTTTCAAGAATTTCTACACATTCTTTTTGCTACTGCCTTACATTACCAAAAGCACCACTAAAAGAACTCCTGTTTTAATATTAATAACAAGAATAAATTTGTTTGAAAAACATATTTGGATTCCTCCACTTTTATTTGCCTCCTACTCTCATTTGCCACCTTCCAAAGTCTTTACCCCCTTCCCGTCCGCCAAATGAAACGTTCTAGCTCCGTCACTGATTGTGGCTGAATACTTGTTTTCATGTTTAGCAAGTGCGTTCAAAAAGAGTCATAATTGTAGTTAAATCTCCTTTTTCGTCTGAAGTCCCACTTGTAGGGAGAAAATGGCTGAAAAAAGTGTGCACAGCAGGATCTCTCTGCTCACTGTGTCTCTGATCTGCTCCTCTCAGAAAGGGGATTGCCTGGTGCTCAGCTCGGAATCCAGTAATTATGCGGAACATGCCGGCTTCAGGCACTGATCTTAAAACACTGTGTGCTCAGAAAGTGTGCAGAGTGTTCTCCAAATCATTCCCTGATCAGTTTTGTTTAAACAAAAACCCACAAACCTCCTTCTTTGGTTGTTTAAGTTATGTCTTATACTGCAAACATACGTTTAGAGTTAATTAGATGTTATTCTGTTAAAGTATTTTGGCTCCATACTCTTGACAAAAGAAAAACTTAATCTAAGGTAAGAAAAAAAATAAAATAAAATAAAATTTCACTTTCAGTTTTGCATCAATTTTAAATTTTTTAAAAATTCAATAAATGTTGACAAGCTGGACTGACATTCACTGTCATTATTTTGGAAACAAAATTTAGATTTACCTGCTAAGAATACATTTTAGCTTGAGATTTTATTAGGATTTATAAGGACGGATCAACTTGTACTAAAATCGTTTTGTCATTTTGTTCACATTTTGTTCTAAAATGAGTCATTTCCACTTTAGACATACAAAGATGTACTTCTAATTGGGCTGTATATCATTAATTTGAAGTAATTTGATCTAACAGATTCTGTAGCTTATTTTTCCCTTTTTGCATCCTCGTGTTGCATTGTGGGCAGTTATCTCTCGCACATCTGAACAGATTTTCTTTATGTTTTGATTGGCATTTGGCGCTTCATTGTGAACAAGGTTCTGGTTTCTTGCCTTCTGCTGCCTGAAAGCTGAGCCCTGGACTTTCGCTCTTTGGCTTGAGTGTCTGTTCTCCCTGACTGTGTCTGAGACTCGTTTAATAATGAGAGACTTGTTAATAAAGGATCCTCTTCTGAAACAAGCTTAGGTTCACCAGAGGGCAAACTGGTTCCACCAGAGCTCTGACAGATCCAAGCATAAGATTAAAACCTCCACCAGTGACAAATTTACACAAGACTGGAGATTCTGCTGTCCTGTGTCAAAGAATGCACGTTTTTATTAGAAATGCCTGCTTTCTTTGTGTTTCTCTGCCTGCGGTTGAGTCCAGCTCAGGCCCCTGAAGGAGGGATGGATGTGGGTCCAGGCACTTAACCTCTTCACTGGCTGCAGCTCACGCAGGGCTGCAGGCCGTTCTCGTTGCAGGAAGTACACTTGAGGGCTTTGAAGGAATCCGTGAAGCAGTTGCGAAATACGGACATCTTGCTACCATGGCACATTGGACACGGGACGAAAGCAAAGCCCCCGCAGGTCTGGCACGTCTGGGGCTGCTGTACCCTCTGTTGAAATTAACAGAAATTAAATTAAATTAATATTATAGATCATTCCAAGCTTAAGGTTATTAAATCTTTTTTTTTTTTTTTTTTAAATAACCATCTGACAGTTAATTTGTATTAAGCAAAAAAAAAATGTAAATGTCCATTTGACCTTATTTTTCAAACAAGTACCGAAAAAGTTTTTATTTAAAGGTCGAAATTATGTTTTTATTGAAAAAAAATCTAATATAAAAACTCAAAAAATGTCCCATTTGGTTCAAAAAAAGACAAAAATTTCCCCTGCACTCTCTAAAAACTGTGTGCGCAATTTCTTGACTGTGATTGGCTAAATTCTGTTATGTTGTCATAAGCCCATAACGACAGAGACACTTTCTAGATCATTTCTACTGTGATGGAAATGAACAGATTGGTTTCTCTGGTTTACTGCTGAATAAAATAACTACAGGTGTTTTTTCATCTTCACATGCTTTAAATGTATAAGTAAACAGTCAGCATTACATAATGAATGATAGGTAACATTTCGTATGAACCCAAATTAATTGCTGATGACATTTTTTAAGCCAAATTTTACTTAATTTTAATTTCTGTTCTTCTAATATAAAATTCACGGTAATTTTGAAAAAAAAAAATCTGTTATAAGACTTGAAAGGATGCAGGATGATTGGTCATCCTCACTCATTAATACCAAATCTGCCCCTCTTTGCAAAATGTTTGGACCCCCCTGACATAGATGGACAGTAAAAAAGCATCTCAGTAAGCACGAATCTGTCAACCAGATGGTCCCCATGCTGCAGCTCATCACTCCATCAATGTGGAGAAAACATTTCAGATACTCGTGTGTGGGTGTCTGTGTGTAAACTATGGGGCACACTCACAATTTAGAGTGACCAGTTCGTCTGTAAAGTGTGTTTGTATGACTGTGAGAGGAGCTGTGTGTGTGGCAATATGACAGTCTGACAACTTGCCCAGAGCGTACCACGCCCTCACCCAACGGTTTGTATAGGCTCCAGCAACTCTGTTACCCGACAGGGAAGACGCAGGTTCAGATCTGTTACACGTTTGATGTCTGGAGTTTCAGTTTCCACAAAGAAAACTATTCACATCAGAGAGCCTATTTTAAAGTTCTAACTCTGCAGTTCAGCATTGGTCCATTGGTCATGACCTACCACAGGGGGGAGAGCATTCGGGTGTTCACAAAGAACAGCGAATCCTGAACTAATTATATGCTATTTTTCATTCATTCATAGAGGATGATCAGAGAGACACAACCTGGCTGTGGTTTCCTTAACAGATTTTTAACTACTTCTTTAAAATACATTATTTCGAAACGAGCACATAATGCCAGCTCTGAATTCATCAAAAACATCCCAGACTTTAAAGACCCACTCCAATGAAAATTGTGTTCTGAACTTGCTCTTGTAGCATTTTTCTCATGCTGGAGGACGAATGTAAAGAAAATTAAGCTTAGAATGGCCTTTCTAAGTATCTTTTCATTGAAATATTGTAAAACAGTAGCAGACACAAAAAAGAGCGTTTGCGTAATGCTCAATGGACGGACCTGGAGCTCCCTGCTCCGCTCTATTCTGATGCATCCACTTGTTTACGACTAGATCCATGAACGTCTGTTTTCCTCGTCTAGCTGGCATCTGGATCAAAACTGTACGACTGGATAGCTCCTTCATTGCTCGCCATTTTTGTTGCACCGCTAAAGTTAGATTGGGGTGTGAGGGGCTGTAAGATAGCGGGGGAGAGTGTAAACAGGTGGAGGTGAATTTCTAATGAACTACAGAAACTATGTTCTGATGCAGATTTTTTTATTTTGGCTAAAATTGCAAAATCATAGTTAAAAGATCACTGAGAACGCTTTTACAATTGATCAAAAGATGATCTGAGTTGGACTTTAAGAAGTTTGTAGCAGAGTTTATTCCATTATTAATAGTAATGTCTTTACAAACATCCTTACGTAACCTGATCTTTCTTGGAATTTATCTGTGTCCACTTTTTAAAAATGCTATTTTACAGCACATGAATTTCACATGAGGTGGCCTCGGTCTGAACCTTTTTCAGGCATGACCTTTCACAACTGCGGCTTGTTAATCGCCTGCGGTGGTTTCAGTGTATGATTTTAAATGTCATCTTTTGTCCAGCTTAATATTTTTGCATGTTAAGACTCAAACGCATAAGCCTGAGGAGACGGCCTCTCCAGGGTGAGTGACCTGGCTGAAGGTCTGTTTGGACCCACTGTTGCAGCTTAAACTGCCTTTATTTGGATGATTCTGGACAGAAATAATAGTTGATTCCTCTGGGCTAAAACAATCACCTGCTTTGTGTGGTGCAGTAACATGACTAAGTTTAAATATATATATATATATATCATTCATTTTCCAATCCGCTGCATCCCTTTCGGGGTCACGGGGTTGCCGGAGCCTAACCCGGCTACTCATGGGCGAAGGCAGGGTACACCCCTGGACTGGTCGCCAGTCTGTCGCAGGGGCCACAATCACACACACACATTCACACCTAGGGACAATTTGGAGTAACCAATTAACCTATGAAGCATGTTTTTGGACAGTGGGAGGAAGCCGGAGTACCCAGAGAAAACCCACGCATGCACGGGGAGAACATGCAAACTCCACACAGAAAGGTCCCCCAGCCAGGACTTGAACCGGGAACCTTCTTGCTGTGAGGCAGGAGTGCTAACCACTGCGCCACCGTGCAGCCCATATATAGATCACATCTATATATATATAGATCACAATCTGGCCAAACTCTACCGACAGTTCCATCTGAGAGCAGAGAAGCTTGAAAATCAGTATGACAGAACAGCAGATCATCATGAGCATGTCAAGGTTTACAGATTATATTAATACAGGTAACAAGTGGAGGACAGAGGATCCTCTTCAA
>BSAI01000162.1:1883970-2044930 GCA_036245035.1 Adrianichthys oophorus
GGAGGCTGTCCTCCCGCGGACTTTAACTGTAAATCAGTGTACCTGATAGGGTCTAGAATTTTCAGGGTTTTTCTATTTTATTCTTCGTCACTCATTCTTTTTTAATCAAAAGAATACTCACTCTCTTGTTGTTTCGGGACTCCCGTCAACCTTCGGACCCCAGGTAGTGGGAAAGACTACCAGTCCCGGAAAGGGTCTTTCATGCCGTGGCCACGGTCTTCCCTGGTTCTCTCCCACTCACTGGAATCGTCAGGTATCTTGGTTTCCGGCTCGAAGGACCAAGTAAATGTTGGGTCTGTGCCCCAAGCATTTCAACAACACCACACTGAAAAGAAACACAAGAGAGTTGAGTAAGCTTTTACCTGCAGGGAGAGTGTCAAAGATCGCTCAGTTACAAGCTCCTAAAACACTCTGCTCGACCTTAGTCTCCCCCTGCTATTTATTAAAGGGAACGCCCTAGTTACATGCTGATTCAGCCACTAAGGGAGGGGAAAGAAGGAGCTGGCTGAAACAGTTTGCAGCATGACACTTAGATAAGGGTCAACAAGACCTTGAGGTTTGATATGTAAGACCTTGAGGTTTGATAGTGTGCAACTCTGGTATGTAAAAACAAGAAGCAAGAGTACTCAAAAACAAGAACTGAAGAAAACAGAATAATAAGAATCATAAAATCTCTAACAATGATCAAAACAAATTTAAATTTAAGTTCCCAGAAAAAAATTCCTCTTGAACCCTCCAGGGTTAATGTGATTTATTTTATTGTATTTCTGAGCTAAAAAAAGATGCACCATATTGTACATTGTAATGCAAGCTTTAACAACTGAAATACTCCATACACAAGTTAAAAACATGAGTTATGCACTCTAAAAACATTGTTTTTTTTCTCTAACATAACTCTTGGGTTAAAAATGTTTGGGGCACATTTTTGGGCGGCTTTTTGGATCAATTAGAATTTATTGGAGTTATAGTGGTTTCATTTTAAATCAACTTGTGTTTTTAATCCTGTGATTTTTTTTCATTCTGAGTTAAAAAATAACCCAGCTAAAGGTTAGTCCCTTTTTAACCTTGGAGTTGGGTTAAAAACAGCCCACTTTGATTTTTTTTTATCTAGTATTTAGTGTGTGTGAAAAATATTTTTAATAACCAAATCAAACTGATAAAGTTATCTGATTTGTGACATAGTGAATCTAAAACGAATTGATTTAGGAATAAAGCAATAATAGTTCGTGCTAGTTTAGTCCCTCCCCCTTCTCAGGTAGAACACACCTGACAACTGTGGATCAAATCAAACTATGGAAAAGGTCAACTTGAAAGTATTCTGTCCTTACATCAGTGCGTATTCTGCCTCAAAAAATATTTTTTAAAAGTTGTGTCACTCTAACCAAGAGAAAATGATTGTAGTTTTTGCACAAAGTTAGCAGTAAATTGACTTTATGGCAGCACACAAAAAGGGAGGGATGTCCTTGCACACTGATACATGCATGCTCATCTATCTGTTATGTTACGTGACTTAGTATGATTTTATTTGTTACCTTTAAAACTTCCAATCCAGGAAATCATGCTGTATGATTTTGATAGAAAGTATGTGTATAATGGTGCAGATAATTTCATCAAAAACAATAGTATGTTACTAAAGTAACCTTTGTTACTGTGGTTCCAGCTCTCTTCAGGTCATTGACCGGTTCCACTGCAGTTCTGGGCTGTTTCCTCTCAAAATCATTTGTTCCCCACCAGATGAGCTCTTCCATGCAGCTCCACATAGAGAGAGATCATCAGTGATCTTCTTTTTCTTCCAGTTTTTATTAATTGCTCCAACAGTTGAGCTCTTCTCATCACGCTGCTTGTTTGTTGTAGATTGGTCTTTTTCAGATCTACAATTGTGTCTTTGGTGTCCTTTGACAGCTCTCTGGTCTTGGTCATGGTGTAGAGGTTGCAATCTGACTGTTTAAGATTGTGAACATGTGTCTTTCATCCAGATAATCAGACAGGTGATATTAAGAGTCCCTATCTACCTAGAAGTGAATAAAAGGTCCCGCTCCTCACTCATTAGTGCATCCACGGAACAATCTTAATTATTTAAACAAATTCCTCAAAACTACTCTTCATCTTATTTTGAAAAATCTCTACCCACTTGACTTTTTAGTCTTCTTTACACTTAACGCTATGAGAGTTCTTTCATTATGAGTGCATTATAAATATATTGTATTATTATGTTCATTATTATCACTGTTTTAACGCTCAGTAAAATGTTTTAATCTGGATCTAAAGTTCAGTTGTCTTAGTCTTGAAATCTTGTTTGTTTTTAGCTCAATTTTGGTTAAATAAAGGTTTCCAGTTTCTCATCAAGTCTTCTGGCTTGCTGTTGCTCCCAGTCCCTGTCACAACAGGTTTAGGGCATTGATCGGCACAACTATTTTCCTCTTATTACTCCATCTGTAGATCCTTCCATCTCACCATTTTGTTTCTTCACTTTTGCAGTTTTGAGCATCTGTTTATTAGATTAACAGTTCATTTTTCACCCAACCTGCCCATCCATTTCTTGCACCGCTATGACGGACAAAAACTTGATTGTGTTTTATGCGATATCTCTACAAATCACAGCTGAATCCTCTTCACTTTCTGAAACTGTTGTACTTTGAGAACTTTTATGGTTCACCAGAAGTAGAAACAACAGGATTCTACTGCACTTGAATTCAGAATATGAAGAAACCTGATGTAAAAAAGCTTTTATATTTAAAATAATTTTTGGAAGTTTTACTGACATCATTGTCTTGACTTAAAACAACTCATTTATGCCTAAGAGCAGGTTCAAACAAGTTTTACCCAGAATTTCACTCAGGAGATTTGTATGATTGGCTATGAGGTTTATACCCTGTGAGGATTAATAATTTGTCATTCAAAAGGAATTAATAATCTTTGCGTAGCTTTTGTCTTTCGTTTTATTTCATTTTAAATGTTAATAATTCTAAGTCTTTCATGTTCCAGTTGCATGGAATTTAAGAATAATTCAATTTCCTTATCCGAAAACACTTTAGGAATTGCAGATAGCACTGCAGTAACAGCGACCTTCCTGTGTGAGAAATATTTTTTTTTTAAAACTAACCGAACATGCAAGGTCAAATGTACCCACAGCATGTTGAGTTTGAGCAACCCTTTTATGTCATTTCAACACATTTCTATAAGACAACAACCCAGAGAACTTATCTAGTAGGTTTTCTTTGGTGTCGCTTTAGGACAGACGTCTGCAACCTTCAAACTTAAAGAGCCATTTGGGTCTATTTCTCACTGACAAAAACCCAAAGGAAACCACAAAGTCTTACTTTTTGTATTTATGTTGTTAGAATAAACATCAATGATTTTTTGGAAAAAATAAAATATAAAGAAAAAAGAAGAAAACAGATGTTTTGTTCTAAATATTTTAGTTTATAACTTGACTGAGGTTCACATGACTCCCTTTCAAAATAAGATACCCAGTGCACATAGATTCACCTCATCAGCAGATAGAATAGGTAACGTTATGTCAGCAGTGGTTAAAAAAAAACTTTAAAACTAACAAAGTTTATTCATGTTGGGGCACCACAGTCTTTTATAAACCCAACAAACTCAAATCAATCACTATTAATTCTTTGAAAAACCAAGGTCCAGTTTATAATCCAGCATGCTTTATGCAGGAATTCTGGTTGTGCTCCAATCATTTTTCTGTAAAAAACGGCGCTGAAAAATCTGTTTTAAGGTTTTAGTATGACTGTGATAAACCATTGCTTGATGGATTGTTGGAGCCTTATGGTTACTGTAGTCAGGAGCTTACTGGGGGAATACGAACTGTACGAACAAAGTTTGACTTACAGTCCCAGAAAAGCTTTTTGGAATCAAAAACATTTAGTTTTTTTTCAAGTAGAGAGTACCTCATGCGACATAAGAGAAGAACTTTAAAGGAAATAATATTGCAATTCTGTCTTTTTTAAACTTATGACAACTACTGAAAAGATCAATTTAAACTGTGCAGAAAGAAGCAAACAGATGTACTGCGGGTTGCTTTCATCTTTCCTTCATTCCTGACTAACCTGTTGACGAATGCAAATCATGACGGGCAACAAATAAAACAGCTGACAGAGAGATTTGATTGCTGAAAGAATTGCAGATGCAGAATTGGGATGCATCATTGTAAACAGGGTTTGGATGAGTAAGGTGACTCAGAATTCAAGGGCAGCTAACCAGTGAACAGCCTCACCCTTCCCTGACCACGGATGATCATCCACAAGGGGGCAGGATGCATTTCAATTACAGCTAAGTGTGCTCTGGCCAACCACTCCCTCAAGAGCTGTGGAAAGAAATGAAAAGATTAACAATGTCATCTAAGTCAAGCATGAGAACAAGATGAAGAAGCCAAGCAGAGACTGCAACTATTGATGTGGTTGCAGGATCAGGGTGACTTCCAGGGGGGGTTCACAGCAGAAGTGTTCAGTGCATCTCCAGAACTGAAGCTCCAAAAAAGGATGCTCTGATGGGGTTTTGCCAACTCTTTTGTTGTTGTCAGTAACACAGCACACAATTTATAAAGATTGATTTTTAACCTGATTTTTTTCTGGCCACCTCTTTATCATGGTTTGACATGAAGAGGTTCATGAGGTTTGGGTAGAATTGCCTTTGTCATGTACATTTATTTGCATTTCATCGAGGAAAATAAACATTTGAACCCTCTTGCTGGAAAGTCTTAGTACTTTGTGGCCAAATCCTTATGAGCATCACAGAGGTCAGACATTTCTTGTTGTTGATGAGCAGGTTTCTACACAGATCAGGAGGAATTTTACTCTTCTTTGCAAATATATTCTAAATTATTAAGATTTGGTGGCTGTCCCTTGGCAACTCTGAGCTTCAGCTCTTTCCATAGGTTTTCTATGGGATTGAAGTCCAGAGTCTGGCTGGACCACTCCATGACCTTGATCTGCTGCTTCTTCTTCAGCCAGTCCATTGGTTGTCTTAGCTGCATGTTTTGAGTCATTATCCTGTTAGAAGATCCATCCACCACCTATTGAAGCCTCCTGGGGGGAGGGAAGGAGGTTCCGCTCAGGATTTGACGGTACATGCTCCATCCTCCCATCAACACGGTGAAGTAGCCTCGCGCAGAAACCCCCCCCATGCATAATGTTTCCACCTCCATGTTTGACAGTGGAGATGGTGTTCTTGGGGTCACAGGAAGAATTTCTCTTCCTCCAAACACAACAGGTTGAGTTGATGGCAAAGAGTTTTTGCCATTTTGATCTGACCTGATCACAGCTCCTTTTCCCAACCACTCTCTAAACCAATAAGGTATTCATTAGTAAACTTCAGATGGGTCTGCCCATGTGCCTTCTTACACATGTGCAAGAGTAGTTTGCAAGATGTTAAACAAATGTGGTGTAAAGTGATCCCAATGGTTTTTTTAGTTACTATGGCACCAGCTGCTGTGAGATAATCAACTAACTCCTGCTTTGTTGTTTTAGGCCCATTCCTCACTGTTCTCATTATCATGGAAACCCCACCAGGTCAGATCTTGTTTGGAGCCCCAGACCTAAAGGTGGATTGATGATCATGTTCTTGTATTTTGGCAAAATTGCACCAACAGTTGTCACCTTAACCCACAGCTTCTTGCTGATGGTTTTGTAGTCCATTCTAGTTTTGTGCAGGTCAACTATTTTCTCCCTTAAATCCAATGAAAGCTCTTTAGTCTTTCCCATGTTGGAGAGTTTCTATTTCGACTGATGGACTGATTCTGTGGACAGGGGTCTAACTTACAGGGGTTACTAGGGGATAAAATACTTGTTTCCTTCAATTAAATTTAAATACATTTCTATAAATTCTTTAACGTTGATTTATTGATTTTCTATCTGTCATTGTTCAAAGGAACCTACCATTAGGATGACAGGCTGTCAATTTATTTTTAAGTGGGCAAACCTACAAAATCAGCAAAGGATCAAATACGTATTTCCTCCACGGTACTGTAGATACTTTAACTCACAAAACACATTTTTACTGACAAATATTTTTGTGTGTCAAAGGTGAGATCTCCATGCTGAGGACTTTAGGAAATCCTTAATGGGACAGTAGGAATTTAATACTGCATTTCTTGGCCTCAGATCAAAATGCTGACCTTTAAGAAGGACAGCCTCAAGGACAGCAGGCAGTTTTTGGAACATGCTAATCACAACACATAACACACAGATTGATGACAAAAGAGGAAACATTTATGTATTTGTCAAATGGAGAACAAACTCAACATTTCCAGTTGGACAAACCTTTGGTGAACACAGCAGCCTAAACTTGAGTTTTCCTGTGTCAGATTTTCATTTTTTTATCTTTTGAAATAGTTATATGAAAAAATGCACAATTTTACTGGACCAATGCTAATACAAAAGAAAAAAAACCCTGATTTATACAGATGCCCTTTTTGTGTTCATGCTTTTGTTTAAATACTTCATAGACAAATGAATTTAGCATTTGGAATCATAATATAAAACTGAGTAACTTGATGTGTGTTTGTGATAACAGAAGCCCAGAGTGATAAAATTAGCAGAAGAATGGATTTGGTGTTTGCCCTGAGAGTTTTGCTGCATTTTGAATTCTGCTCTCCTGTTTGCAATTGACACAGATTTTGAAAACGTCTAAGCCTGGTGGAGTGTCTCATTGTTTGGGCTGGGTGTGCTGTGAGAAAGAGAAAAAAAAACCCAGTGCAACTCACACATAATTGAAGAGGCAGGCTTCTTATCACTGTTGCTTAGCAACCGTGGGAGCCACAGAACCAAATCCCCATGGTGGCAAGCTGATGTTGAATTAGGTGGAGTGGGGGGAAAAGAGAGAAAATCTTCAGGAGAGATGTGTCTCTATTAGAAGGAAGCAGAAAAAAACATGTTCATCTTTTATTTTTGGATATGTTGAATCTTGGTCTCCTGCTGTGTGAAACATATCCACTCTGGGTGATGATGTTAGCTTATATGTTTTATTTACCCAGTACAGAATTCTTGACTAAAAAAACATCTTCTGCTGCATCACCAACCCATTCTACTGAATCTGTATATAATCCTCCTGCAGCCGTGGAAAAATTGTAATTTTACATTACTTGTTTTTTCTTTAAAACATTTGAAAAGCCTTTTGCATTGATCCCTTTAAAAAAAGAGTCTGTTTCAGTAAAAATGCATGAAATTCACCGCATTAAACAGCTGTTCTCTAAAGACACAAAAGCAGAGCATTCTGTATTGTCAAGACACATACTCCATCCAGCTGTAGTGTATCTGCAGTTCTCACAGGCAACTGCAGTGGTGCTGCTGCATTACAAATGCCACCCGTTCTCCTATTTGCATTTCAGCTGCAGTAGGAGCAAAAACGGCATTGCGCAGCAGAGTTGCTGTTCGTTTTTTCCTCATGTTTGCAAGCAGAGTACTTTTTGTTCAGTCTTTCACTCAGTCCATGTTTGTACAGATTCAAGCAGGAAAAGTGCCACACTGGTGAGGAAAATGAAGGAAATGCGAGTCTTGACTAAGTCACCTGTGGATTAAATCTTCTGCTGAGCTTGTCTCTAGACAATAATCACATAATAGCACAGGCACTGATACCAGTGTCTGCCTACAACCGGCTTATTCCATTGTTGCCCTAAACATCCATGCCACTGCAGAGCGAGGTGTGTTTACGTGCATGATCAGTCAATGTTCCCTTCAAAATATAAGACTCGCATAGCAGACTCGTGATGCATCAAGGTTCCTTTGCAGACAGAAACTGCACACTTGTTGCTTTGCAAAGACAAAAATGCAAGAAAACAATAACGGGGCTGTAAGTGGCAGATAAAGACAAGAGCCCCTATCCAATTTAATGTAATATTCATTATTGAGACTTAAATGCTCAAGATTATTTTTTTATTTGGCTTTCTATTTTTCAATATATATGTTTTATTTCACAGTGACCCCTTCTTAAACATTGCAAGACCATTTCTTCATTATCTCTGTGTAATTTTGATATTGCCTCATGAGGCTTTTTGGCTACCAGGTAAGGTGGATGCTGGTTAATGTGTTATATTTGCTCTTTACTGGATTTTTTTCTCAGAATAAACAGTGAAAAAAAAAATAAACAAACAAACAAACAACAAGCAAAACATACCGATAAAAGACAACCGATTCTTCCTCAATACAATCAGCAATTATTTTAATTTGCATGGCTGACAGATTGTTCTTAAAAAATGATAGTTGGTATAGTATGGCATAGTACAAGCATAGAGTAGTATAGTATAGTGTGATAAAGTGTAGAAAAGCATTGTACAAATTGGTGTAGAGTAAGTACAAGTCTAGCGTAGCCTTGTTTTATAGTGTAGTAAAGTATAGCACAGTATAATGTGGTAAAATATTGTACTGTGTTGTAAGCGTAGATTAATATAGTATAGCACAGTGTAGCACAGTATAGTGGTATAGTATATAGCATAGTTTAAGCATAGTGCAGTTTAGTATAGTGTGATAAAGTGTAGTTAAGCATAGTGCAATTTAATGTAGTATAAGAAAGTCTAGTGTAGTGTAACGAATTATAGTTTAGTCTATATAGTGTAACTACGCATAGTACAATTTGGTGTAGTAAAAGAAAGTCAAGTGTAGTTTAGCGTGGTATGGTGTAGTGTGTTATACTGTAATGTGTAGTAAAGCACAGCATAGTGTAGTAAAATATTGTACAGTGTAGTGTGGTGTAATATAGTAAAGCACATTATAGCATAGTCGATATAAATCACAAGAGAAAGGTACAGACATAAAAAATGTAATCAAGTTAAAATCTGACTTTAAAAAACATGACTAAAGTAGAAGTTATAACAGTCATTCATAAAAAAATACTTATTTAAGAGTAAAGTAATCCATTGTGATTATAATATTGAGTAAAACTTTTAATATGGTTAGCTTCTAAACTTTATTTGAAATGCAAAATTAAAATGTTGATAAAAATTAACTTCGGCTTCTTTACAGTCTATTCCTTTGTGCCAACATTTGATATTCTGATAACAGAGTAGGTTATGATCCCACATGCAATAATTTTTGTCTGCTTTTATTGGAGATAGGTTGAACATGACCTATTTTTAAGTTAATAATGTTAGTGGCAAATAAAAACGGTTTTACTCCACCATGCACCAATTCTCATTCACACAAAGGAAAGGAAACTGTCTCTGGGATCAGATTTACTGAATGACCGCTTCTCGATGGATGCCTCTCAGTTACAACACAATAGTTCCTGTCATTCCTGGTCACATTTCTTCAAATATTTTTGTGTTAAAGTTGCAGCTGAATTATAAAGAAAATATATCATTGTAGTAGTGGCATTTCACAACAACAGGCTACAAATTTCATGTTTAGTTGATTTTTTTTAAAAAAAGCACAATATTCTGGTAGGGTTGTTCACGAAAAACTGTTATTTACTAGCGACAACATAAGAACGGCAGCCACCGCAGAGGGCGGAGGTGTTTAGAGCTACCAAAAATGTTGTTGGAAACATAAAAAAAATAAAAATAAATCATCATCTTTGCAGCACATCAGAACTCATTCGGGTTAAAAGCGCTCAAATTGGTTGCAAACTTGCTTTTTGATGAGCCCTTTTCACATAAGTACTTTCCCGGTTGACAGATAATTATTTGTTCGTCCCCTCCCACTGCAGCTGTTTGGTACAGTCCACATTGTGAAGCGGTGCCATCCCCCTCACTTCAGTTCATGGTAAATCCGCGTCCGCTTCGGCTCCATGGAGGTCTTCTAACGGCGTTTTTCCGCTGCCGCGTGACACCGCTTTGCGGAGGGAGGGGACACGCCGGACTCTTTGCCATGTATTTGTATTAAGTTGGCTTTATCTCGTCTGCGTCTCCCATTATAAGCACTTATCAAGTCGCAGTCCAGCCCGCGTGAAGCAGAGGGTCCTCCGCTGAATTTTCACCGTTGTTTGGAAATTCTTTGACGGCTGGGAAAGCAGCGGCGGCGGCCACAAGGAGGATAACTGCCGCGGCCGATTGGCAGGTGCCATCGCCCGGCTCTGAGCGAGGAGATGCCGCCCGTCCAGAGAACGATGTCAGACCTTCGTACTCGAGTGGAAGGTATGAGGCAACTAGTTTGAGGAAGACATTCACAGACGTCTGTTTTTACTTTAAAGGCCAGCCATGGAGCATTTTAGTAGAAGTGCAAAAACTTGCTAGCTCCAGGGCTGTGTTTACTAGTAGTGAAACCGAAGCCAAGATTCAGAACTTTCCTCAAGAAGTAGCAAAGGGCACATCATAATCAGATTAAATGCAATATAAACTGGTTAAAAAAAAGTCCAAAGTAGTCTAAAAGTGAAAGTAAGGGTGTATTCAGACTGGAAAAAAATCATTTGGTTTTGACAGAGACCACTTAATTTGGTCCGGATTGAGTCCTGAAGCTTGCATTCATTCGGTCTGTATTCAGACTGCAGTCAAGCAGACATTTCTGTTTCAAACCAAAATCTTACAAACAAAACCACGTGACGAAATATCTCTTCACTCATTGGTCAGGAATTATGAGGGTGGGGCAAATCAACAAAAGTAAAGAAATTATGGAAGTCCTGCTTTGCTATCCTTGTCGGGATGGTTTACTTATTCAAACTTTATATTTTGCTGATGTCAGGTACAATACTTTTTACTGGTACTTTGATATGACGGAAGCATGCTGCAAGGCGGTTACTGAGGATACGATGGTACACTGATAAGTGTTTATGACATAGAGGTTGTCGATAAAATGTTAAAAAGCAATGTGAATCATGTTAAAAGATGTTTTAAAGCGCCTACATTCATCCCACCATTTTGTCACGATTTGCTGTGTCTCATTGTTGTGGCGTTATGACCTTGTTTTTAAGAGAATTCTGTTAAGGAACCACATGGTAGCTTTTAGGATGATGTCACAGCAGCGCGCGTGCCGCCTAATGTGACACAGAAAATCATGTAAGAAGCGTTTTCATCTTAGTTAAAATATATGTTCTAACAAATGAACAGTTGGACACACACCCTGTTTGAAAACACGACAATTGCTGCTTTACATTTGTCTGCGGCTCATCGGTTGCTTCATTCCTAATCTGTTTCCATCAGGCGACTACCGGCTACGGTGGCCGTTTTGGTCCCGGACCAGGAACCGCTTTGGTGTTCAGACTGTGCTCTTGATTATCAGGGGGAGCCAACTGTGTCCAGTCTAAAGATACCCTAAGAGTCTGCTGTCAAAATAAGAGTCTGTAGATAAAGCAGGGCTGTGTGAGACTGGAGAAGAAAGTAGTGAGTTGTTTCCATGCATTTTTTTTGAATGGGGTAGCCTTGGCCTTCTCTCTACTATTGTGCAAAACATGGAATTTCTTCTGCTGGGACACTCAGCCTTTGACTGAACCAGCAGCAGTTTCACTTGATCCTGTTTGACTAGGATGAAGAGGATGGAGAAACATTACCTAAGTGGTTGGATGACAAGGGTGGTGACTTACTGACTTTAGGACTTTGAAGCTGCTTGGTGCATTTGGATTGAAGCTGTGGTTGTTTTTGTCCAGGAGAGAACCAGTCAGTGTCTTTGCAGATTCTGGCTCCAGATCGAGGCTGCATTGACAGTTTTTCTTCATGGAGTTTGCTCATTTCATTGTTTTGCAGACAACTCTACTGTCTGAGAGGATGTGATGCTTATCTATTAGGGGTTTAATGATTCATTTTAACAACAATTCGATTCATATCATAACTAGTCTCTAGACAAGATATGATTTGTGGTCAATATAGGTTCATTTTGAACAATCCGATTTACTGACCTAAAATGGATCCAGGACATCTTTAGCCAAAAAATTCAACTAGTGTGACTCAGAGATGAATTCCTGGTTCTAAAGGGTGCAGGCGAAGTTTTCCAGATTCTTTGCATTTCTTGCAAGATTGTATTTCATTATAGTGTGAATTAAATATGTGTATAAACAAACAAGTAAACAAGAATTAATTGCAAATCCATTTACATTTCAGTTTCATTTTTTCAGTTTCTTTTTTCCACATAAAAATATCACAATCGTAACATTATTAGGTGGCGTAAAAATGATAAATGGCATATCCTTGTATAGTGCTTTACTACTTTTTTAGAAAGCCCAAAGCACTGTACAGTCACAGTCCCGTTCACCCATGCACACACATTCACGCACTGATGGTGGCTCCATTGCCAAACACTGGTGCCAACCTATAACCACCAAGAGCAATGTAGGGTTCAATGTTTTGGACAAGGACTCTTCAACATATGAGCGGGCAGAGCGATAACAGAACCTGGGATCTTCTGATCAGAGGTCGGCCGCACTGTCTGTGCACCACAGCCACTCCACTGGAACATTCTACCACACTGAATGATCACGTCTTTGCAAAATTCAAAGTGTTTCCACACATTGGACGGTAATGATAACTTGATTAGTTTTTGCTGCCATCACATGTGTGCTGTCCACTGTGATGGTACTTGGTCTTTTTTCTTTATAGTAAAATAAACCTACCATGTCTCAACCAAAATGGTATTTTCCATGATTGATTATTATTGATTAATTTAATTTTGAAATGATTTTATAATGGTATGGTTCGATTCGATTAACAACTTGCCTCAGACAGATCGATCTGGTTGGGCCGTAGGAATAGAAATCGTTCATCAATTTAGTCCATAAATTGTTGGATCCCTATTTTCCATGAGGACTTTTCTTTAAATGTTTATGACGTTTCTGCTTTGCTTCACTGTTGTGGAGCTTTGCAACTTCTCCAGCGATGAACCGGAAATAAAATGGTTAGAGGCAATCATCTGGCATTTTATTAGAAGCAATACACAGCAAAACATCTTTTAACAACTCTAGTTTTTCTCACTAAACATAAACATGATGACCTCCAGACATACGACATAGTTGCAGCCATTAACTGTATATGAGAACTGAACTGAGTCACCCCTCCTCCCCAACTCTCCAAATAGAAAGTACCTGTGGGTTCCAAGAAGCCAAAATCCCACAGACTTCTGTTAAGAAATTAACATTTATTACTCAGCCATAATATTTTTCAGAATAACCATTCTTCCTCCATTAGTTTTTTAAAACATGTTCTTGCTAATACAAATTTTTTCTCTTTTTTTTTCTTTATTGCAAGTTATTCAAGTTATAAAACTGACCGATCAGATGCCTGAATTAAATTATGTGGTAAACGTTTGTGGTGTTTGACAGATTGTCCCAAGCCCGTTTTCAAGTGATAGGGTTGTGAACTTCCAACAAGCTCACCACTGTGGAGAAGTTAGTTGCCATAGAAACAATGACTCAGACCAATTCGGACCAATAACTACGAATTACTAACTACTAACTAATTACCAGTGTCGTCTAGCTCCAACATGGCAACGTCTGTATTGTGAATGGTGACTTAAGTGATTTTATTTGATTGAAGTCTGAAGTAAGCCATTTTGTCTGGGTGACGTCATACTTGCACAAAAGAGTCTAATTCAGTAATATTTCTCGTCTGATTTAGAATAATGCCTTCTTTTTTCAGTGCATATGTTTCCCTTTTAATTTTGATGTATCTGACTGTAATATCTTTAAGTGCATATTGTTGCTGAATATTTTTATTTCATATTTTTATTCAAATAAGGCTGGGCAATAGTGAATTTTTAATATCACAATATTGTTTTTTTTTTATCAGACAATAACGATAGACCTCATGATATAAACCAAATAATTATATCTGTCAAATTTGTGCACTCTGTGGCTCATAGGATAAATGTGTAATCATCAGCAGGTTGTTTAGATTTAAATATTTATTTCCTATCATAAAATATTATAAATGAAACTGAAAATTAAAGCAAAAGCTTTCAAGTTTCAAAAGAGAACATAAATAAAACAGAACGCTAACTTGCTTGATCCGTTCCATTTAAAAGTTGGGGGTATTTCCAGTTTTAGAAGGAACATGCCTTCTGCACAATTTGCAGTACCTCCACACAGGGGCCTAAATTTTTATTTTTGACACACTGGCCAAGTTGGCTGGTAGATCAAAAAAATAATATATAATAATAATATATATATATATATATATATATATATATATATATTTTACCGGCCAGTATCGATAGCGATAGCTATCATTTTATCACCCAGCCCTACATTTAAACTTATCTGTTAATCGCTGTACTTTATAGGTCACATAGTTGTCACAATTGCTGTGTTAGAAGGTTGGTTCTTGCCAAATCAGATTAATTCAAATTTATCATGGTGCCCATATGGTTCTTTTTGTCTATTTAATTTTATAGTGGCCCGAAATCAACCAATCAATTAAGACACCATCAATCAAAATTAGAGCGCTCCAACTATTCAAGCTATTTTATCAGTTAAGGGTTGTAAAATTTATTGAATAGCTTGAGATGGTACTAAAATAATCTGTGAACTGCCAGACTTTTTTTTTTTTAAGTTAAGGTTACCTAAAACAAGGGGTACGGATCACCAGCCACGGTTCGGCACACACGTACCGCAGATCATCAAAAATGATCTGAACAGTGAGTTTTGTGATCCGTTGTACCCCAACCAAAAACCCAAATAAAAACCGTCCCAAAGGGCCTTTTCATGGAACATTAAAAAGATGACCAATTTAAGCCTTTTTTTGTGCAATAGAGGTTGATTAAAAATTAATTTCTTTGTGTGATTCAATTTTTCTTGATTACTTCCCACTTCTCTGCAGTGCTGGAACACGCTGTTGAACCACACCCTCTTGAGCTTCAGTTAAACTGTCCTGTGCTGCTTGCCTTCTTGTGTTGTTTTCAAAAATGGCAAGAAACAGCAAATAAGCAATGGAAAAGAAATAGACCATGATAACACTGAAACATTTTGATTATGTAAGTAAATTCAAAGTGTCAGTAAGTACGGTTTCTTTTGGCATTAAAAGTTACACAGAAACTGGAGGAAACAGTCAGGAACAAGTTTGATAGACTCAGTCACAAATTCATTTTCTGAGGGGTAACACTTGCATGACGTGGTTTACAGGACGACCGGTTTAAGCATGGCTTCATTGTAGTACGGTGTTGCTTCATTTATCACTGGGGCTACATTATAAACATAACCCACAATAGATGAAATCCATGATGTAGGACTATGGTTGTCTAAAATCAAAATCTTCAAAGGCTATCAATGAAAGGATCACAAAGAATGTTTTGGTGGATCCAAAGTTGCTAACTTGGTTATCATGAAAGGCCTCCTGAACACGCACAGCTACCAAAGCAATCTGCAAACCATGCCAATTTCTTTGGTACGCACATTTCTATGACTGTCTTTTGGCTCTATGTACAAAATGCACGGCCATTGAACGCTCGTTGAAAGTTAAACAAAGTCAAACTTTGGCCAATCAGGGGCTCGGATTTGGTAGTGTTGTATGGATGGCATTCATTTTTATTCACGGAAGTGCCTGCCGTTTGAACGTTGATCAAAGAGGAGAAATTAATAATTGTGGTTTGGAAATTATACAACACCAAGTCTTTTATTTATTGGAACAGAGCTGAGAATGAAAAAGCCTGCAGCAAGAATTAAGAGATTTGCACCTTTTCAACATTTTGCACCAAGCCTCACCCAACTTTGGGTGGCAAATATGCCCTAGTAAACAATAGAAAAAAAAGAAGAAGCCACTCCCTGCTTTTCCAGTGTGAACGCCATGGGCAAAACACACATTCAAGAATGTTCGTTCAACAATTTATGTCTTATTCCCTGTGTGAATGTAGCATAAGAGATCTTTTGGTCCTTCAACTAAAATATTTTCAATTTTTTTCAAGCTGTTGCTTTCATTCTCTAATAGATTAGATAATAAAAGCCAGATGTATCTAATAAAAAATTAGACTTAACACATTAAGAAATTATTCAGTTCAAATCATGTTTATATATTTAGTTCACGAAAAGCTGGTAAAATTGTATTTACAGTCATCTTGAGTGTAATGAAAGCTATCAAGCCAAAGAAATTGAACGTAAATATGGATTTTTCTTGTATTGTTGACCACTGCAGCTGCTGCAGTCATGATAGTGAACTCATCAATTATGCAGTAGCTATCGCTGTCACACTTTCACCCTTTGTTTTCTCTGGAGTTACAGTAAACAGTCGGTCTTTCACTTGTGCACTGGCTCTCTTACCCCGGCCTTAGTGAAAACTTGAGCCTTGTCGTTTATTTTCTCAGCAGCAGGCGTTTTGTAACTTTAACGTGTGCCCCTTTTACTTTCTTCCTGCTGGATTTTTCGTTGTGCTTTTGCAGGACGCTAAGCACACTCCCTTCCCTTGAGTTTTGCATTTTAATCACCAATGTGCATCCAGCAGGCTTCTGTCTAGAAATGCTAGTACTCAGCCAGGCTTACCACCTAATCCATCAGCCGCCTGTCTCTCCTCATGCCCCCCCACCCCCAAGTCTTGTGCACCACGTGCTGCTCGACTCTGTGCCGCTCTCTTCTGTTGTTCTGTAAAAAAAACATTTGCTATCACCAAGTCAATCTGGCTTAACATGTTGCCAGAATTACCCTACCTGGCCATCAGCATGTCAGCGGGTTTCTCCAGCAGCTTCAGATGTCTGCTGTAACAGATTCCTGTGATCTCTGAGAGATACTCCCTCACATGTTCAAATGATGTGTCTCTACAGTCAGACAACTCTGGTCTTTTCCACAGGTGAAGACAGGAAGATAAACCAAGGCTGTCAGGACAAATCTATCAAAGAACTAAATACTTGTCTCTCTTCTTCAGCTGATGTACAAGTCACATGTTTGCAGTTCTGCTGGCAGGTCACAAAGTAGTCTGTCATTTCTTCAAGCGCCATGTCTCTACTTTCCTGTGACTCTTGCAGGTTTTTCAAGCGTAAGGGATGCTGGATGTGGCCCCTGTAGCATTTCAATAAGACCAGCTTAGCCTCGGTCTCTCTGTATAGTGGGAACAGCATGGAGAGGAAGACTGAAAGGGGGATAGACAGCTCCCCTCTGAAGGCATCCAGAGCTGCCTGTGTGCCCGGCGGATCACTGGATGATAATAATGTGACACAAAAGCCCAACTCGCCACTCAATTCCCTGTCTGGGACTATTGGTGTGTAATATCAAGCTCCCTTGGGCTCATATGTGCTGGCACGGGACATCTCCTCCTCTGTATTCTCCACTTCATGCCTTGTCTTCATCACTAACCTGCAGTCTAATGTGAGTATCATAAGCTACTGGATTTCTCTCACCTCAGTGGTTCCTCTGTGTCTGCAAGGCAAACTTTGAGATGCAGACTCTTTTTCACGTGTCCACAAGGAGACAGATGCTCCTCTTTAGCTGATACACAGACACTGCTCTGCTAATTAGTTACTAATAATAACAGTAGTTTTTGGTGTTAAACTACCCTCAGAAAGAAAGACTTGTGAGTTGATGATGATGTTGTCTTCATCAGTTTATCTTCATATAAAATACTTGAGTTTTTTAAAGACTCGCTCCACTCATCTTTTGATCTATTGTAAAAGTGTTCCCAATTGTCTTTGAATTATGATTGTTTTCTAGGACATAGTTTCTGCAGAGTGGCAGGAGTTCATTAGAAAAACCGCCTCTGAGTTGTGGGAAGTACTGGCGCGGAGTAAGCCCACCCCCACTTCCTGTCAGCCATCTGCTTACATGCTCTCCCGCTAGCTAGCCTCTTACAACCCCAACCTAACATTACCGGTGTAACAAAAATGTTGAGAAATATTGGAGCTATCCAGCTCTACAGTTTTGAGTCAGATTCCAGCTCAAATTGGAAAACTAAAGATATACATGGATCTAATTGTCTCAAAGTGGATGGATCAGAAAGAAGCAGAGCAGGGAAGTCATGGCCTTCTGATTGTAGCTTCTATGTCACAACTACAAACCTTTTAAAACTGCATTTTTTTTGTCTGCTCCTGTTTCACAATTTTTGAATAAAGAAATACTCAGAAATGCAATTTTTAGCTTAATTTTATTCATATTTATCGTTTATCATGAGAAATAAGTCACAATAACATGTTTCATTGGAGTTGGTTTTTCAATAAAGTACCTGTTTAGTAAACGATATATTTCTATGAACAAACTGTCACATTATCTAATGATTGAACATTTAAGATAAAAAACTTGTTAAGATACCTATCTTTATCCCACAATCAGATACTGCCATGTCTTGTATCCTAAATGGTGAATGAGTCATTGAGCTGTTGATCCTATAGAGGAGGATAGGTTCTTTCATTTGCTGGTTAGCAGAAGCTCAGTGCTGTCTGTCATCCTCAAGGAGGTTCACTTATGCAGAAAGAAGTCGCTGCTTCGAAGCAATTGGGGGGGGAAAATGGGACACCTGATTAGTTCAAATGTCATGGTTTGAACTAATCAGAGCAATTGAGAAATGGGATCGATTGTTAAATTACATTCCTTTAGGTGTCATTAATGTGGCACATTAAGATGGATTTTTGCTGATCTGTTACCTGCCACACCTGTCGGTTTGTGTTGTCAGGTCAGAAATGACTCTTTCAGAGGCCACAAAAAGTGTTATGTGGAGCGAGAAACAATGCATTCATTTATGAGTATTTCCTGAGTTTAAAGAGAATCAATTTGTCTTTCATGTCAAAAAAGCAATATCTTTATTTACCCACCACTAAAACAAATTAGTATTTTGGGTAGATGTATCCTGCAGAGGCATTGACAAGTTATCACTTGTAGATCTCTGCTGAATCAGTTTAGATCCTCGTGTTTTAAAATCTAAAATCTCATAAAATAAAGTCAATGTTCATCTGAAGATGTCCTTTTTATCTGGCTCTATGGCATTTGATTGCAAATCGCAGGAAACTGCAGCAAGTCGGCACTTTCCATCAAACAGTCAGTGCGATCATGTCATGTTGGGATGACGAGGTCAAGCAGGGGGCGTTGGCAGGCACCCCACCGGAAAACAACATTGTCAATGTAGTGGAGGATGAAGCTTAATATTTATATTTATGACTGTCATTTGAATTTATGTTCAATTAGCGCATTGCTTGGTTTTGAGGAATTGTTTTTTTTTACACAAATAAATAGCATTGCAGCTGAAATGGTATAATGCAGTCTTCTCTGTCAAGATGCATCTATAGGAAAGTTAAAAGCTTCAAGTGTTAATAGTAGGATAAAAATGAAAGCACTTCAGATAAATAATTTAATAGTTAAGAGGTGGATATAGAATATTTTCTATTTATAATCCAATAATCTATGGCATGGAAGAGCAATATTCTGCAGCTTGAGATATAGCAATGCATGAAGTAATCATTTTCAGAAGGGATTCTGGTCCTACAGTGAAAGCAGTGCTATAACTGATATTAATGACGACCTCCTTTACAGGCAGAGACCTGGATCAATAACACACTGATGGTATTCACATATTTGTTTTTTCTACGGGCTTAAGACAGGTGCATTTGTAGCGTTGCCTTACTGAAGAGCCTGCTTGGGCACATTAGATGCAACATTCAAGGTTAAATGGCATGGTGGATTAATTATCATCATCAAGCATTTGGAGATTGCTGGTATTAATAGAACACATGTTAGAGTGATGACTGTTTGTCCTCAGTGTGCATCTCAGTCGAGAAGTTATTGTCTGTGTTATTAGGCCACAAAGGTCTTGTGCATCCATTCATGGTTTCTGTCTAATGTGGTGTGCACATCCTTTTTAATTGATCTCCATAATTTTTAATAAATCTAGAGGTGAGCCTCATCAAAGGTCTCCTTTATCCATCTACACAATATTGATTAGATGTAATAACCTGATATTGAATATAGAGCACATAATTATGTTTTATTGTTGTGCTCCTTGAGCAGTGTGCAGGTTTTGGAGGGAGTTAAAAAAATGATAAATCCATATAATGTGCCTGCATCTCACCTACTTCACCCTTACTTACGCATATTTGTTGTTTAAGTGTTTGCTTAATTCCGGTCACCTACAGCATTCCCGTAGAAAAAATGTGCACAAAAAGTTTTGCTCAACGGGCTTACTGAGTGATCTATGACTTGGATGTTTTGTGCAGGCCACTTGCTTCCCCCATACAAGTTAGCCCATTTTTTGCCCCCGGGCAGCCCATATTCTCTGTGACTAAGGCGTTATGAAACATGATATAAAACGACATTTATTTAGCTAGAAGTCTATTGTTCACCCTAAAATCAGGGGTACTTGGCTTACCTGAAATTGGGAAAAATCTAACATCAGGCATCTAGATTTTAATCTAATTCCAAATGTGAATGAAAATATATGTTTTTAGCCTTTGAGCAGATATTGTTAATCTGGAGCGATAATCAGTGGAAAGATTCAGACTTAACACCACATATACTTTAGGGGAGTGTGTTGCGTTTGTCCAAGTGTCTTCATCATCCAGTGATTGCTTCACATCTGATGGGTATTGTCATGTCATAGAGCCAAGTCACAACAAAAAGACATCTTCCTCTTCTCACCTAATTTTGCACTATGTATCTTCTGGTGTTGGTTGTAGTTTTGCAAAACTGTAACTGTAACTTTTTTAATAAAAGACACAGTCTTGGGAAAGGCTGATGAAACACAGGGATGCAATAAATGTTATGCTGTCCAGTCAGTTTTTAAAGGCTTTGTTAAAAAAGGTGCTTTGTATTGTATTCCTGTGCTGTGTTGACCAACATTCCATAGAGATTTTTGCAAAACCTCATCAAAATCTCTTTAAATGTATATTCTTTGAAAGAGTATCTTTTTTTTAGTATACTTTTCATTGTCAGATTATGCTTGTACAGATAAGATGCCATCCTGGTGATTTTGATCAAGTTTTCAGTGAAGAGGAGGAGCATCATGAAGTTGACTAACAGTTTCTTTATGGCTTAATGAATGTTAAACCTTTATTACTTAATATAGAGCTTTACCTATAGCATGAAAAATGTCAGCTTGTCTGGTCATTCACAGAGTCCAAATCCTGGCTTTCTGTCCTTCACCACACTCAGCTAGGCCTCGTGCCTGGTGACGCCACTCCAAGCCCTAGCTGCATGTTGTCTCCTGGTCTGTCACTCCCACTGTCATCTGGCTGAGCCTATGAGGAACCGGCGGCTGGCGAACACAGAGCGGGATTATTTCTGCAGCTGCCCTGTTTTGGTGGTGAGGGCTGGTTACAGCTCTGCGATCTGATAAGCGACTTATGGGTGTTGGTTAGATTTCTGCAGAATCTGCTGTCCCCTCCAGCTGTTCTATCCATTCACAAATGGTGGGAGATACAGATGGAGCTGTCATCTCTGGAACTTTGATTTCCATGAGTAGACTGTGGCTGTTCTGCAGCTCTTCCCACTGAAATATTTACACAGCATGAATGAAACATGTGGAGATCTTCTTTTGGTGGCATAAGAAGGGCAATCCTCAGATTAAGAGATCACAGTCATATCAAACAAACTTGAGTTTATTAATAAGTATACTTGGATTAAAGTGGCAAATGTTTCCAACACAATGTTTTGCAGAAGCAAAGTCCTGTGTCATTGCTGCTTTCTTTGTTGTTGTTTTTCTGTGCAGGTCAGCCTTTGTTGCAGTTTTTCTTTAGCTTGATTGTGGTTTGGCTGCTGTTCATTTACTTGTCTTATTGAAGCACCAGTGACTGGAAGCTCTTGTGTTCCTCAGATAACATTTTGTTGGAGCCTGTTTGGCCGGGGCACACACCTAGTAATCTGTTTTGTTGAGCACCCATTAGTTTGTCTAGCTGATAATTCTGTCCTCTGTATCTCACTTTATCAGCATCCACTACATCCATTTATGCTTGTTTTTTTTATTGAAAAGTTTGTTTGAGGTCGAACAGGTTACATGTAGCTTTTAAAAATATGCGTACCATGCGGTATTTAACCCTGAATGCTCCATGTTGGTTTGTGTGTGAGGTTTAAACTTGACTCTGCTGTCATTATTCTTTCTGCCTTTAGGTGCCGTTAATCGTGCTTGTGTTAACAGTCGGGACAGCAATATTTTTTCCACTCTGAAGGCCAACACGTTATATCAACTGGTTTCATAAATCTGCAGAGGTTGCATATATATTTAGCTTTTTTTCAGAACCGGTGCATTAAAATGTTAGTCTGGGTTGTGGTCTTGAGCACGATTTTATGCACCAGTGTGTAGAAAAAGCTTGGAGCAGCTGTAGCTCAGGAAGTCCAACAGTCATCTGCTAATTGGGTGGTTGGGGGTTCGACCATGTTTGACTTTCTGTGTCTCTTTGTCTTTGGGCAACACCCTCAAATTTCCAACAAAATGTTAATCAGCAGCTGAGTGCAACAGATGCATAGATTGCAGGATTTGCAGGTTGAGGGTGTTGCAGGAATGTTGTTTAAGTGTTCATTACCGTTCCTCAAAGGAAATATGCCTCAAATGCAATTTTCTGTTTTTTTTCTGGTACATAATAAAACCAAAACTGTTTAAAAAAAATGTATTTTGTGCTCTTGATAAAATTTTTCTGAATGTCTCTCAGTAACTTGTAGCATGGTGTTAGGGCATCATAGATGGATAAGGAAAGACCCGCCTGTCTGGGCCAAGCTTTTCTGTGCCAGATTTTTCCCACTGGGCACGCAACTCTCAATGCGTGCCCCTTGTGGCTATTGTTCCACCAGTCTGTCTGTTGGCTGACACAAACAATAATCCTGACGTCTGGCCTGCATCCAAACTCATTACGAGACGTGGTGGCATTGATCCTTCCTCTGGAGGCTTCCCCTTCAGAGCTGAGCCACAGTTATCCACTAGTGAGCTTTATTTGGATCTTTATCACCCCTTTCTCTATTCTTTTCTCATAAAAGTTAGTATTGGGCTTGGAATCACAGGCTATTTCAAAGTACAGCTGTTGATACATGGTTCCTTTTTTGATAATGTCACAGAACAAGGGTTCTATTGATAAACAATTAGACATAAACTGTGAACAAGCTAAAACGGTTCCAGATGCCATTTTGAGAAATCATTAAGTAGGTATAACTGGAGCAGAGAAATTCTTTACTGCACCTTTCTGTATTTCCTAAAATATTAATATTTGGAGACCAGTATGTGTGCTTGACATGTACCAACTCGCATTGCCTTATCAGTTCCTTCCCAGCTCTTAACCCTTACTTTGTGATTGGGTCAAAATTGCCCCATTTTTAGGTTTATGCCTTAGTCACAACTGTCCTTCCGCGTAGATATGTTCTGAGCAAAACTCATTCAAAAATGAGGATCATACGAGTGATGAAGATGCGTTGGATGACAAAATGACCAGATTACTGAATATTTTTCCTCAAATGTCAAGAGTTGGTTTAATTGAGCTCTTAATACGTGCTCCTGTCTTTGTCTGTGGACCTCACCTCTGGCTCGTCTCGCACCCCCAGCTGCTCCATTGTTTCATCTGGAAGAAGCCCATCTGCTACACTATTCAAACATGTAGTTGTAGTTAGATAAGCTAAGTCTTCTTTAAGTTTTAGCACATCGCCTGTCCGTCCTGGGAGAGGATCCCTCCTTTATGTGGGCATTCCCGACGTTTCTTATTTTTTTCCCCCAAAATAGTTTTTTTTTTTTTATAGTAGTTTTTATGAGTTTTTCCTCATCGAGAAGGAGGGTCTAAAGGCAGGGATGCAAGTTTAGCTTAGTCTGTTTAGCTTAGTTTAACAACCAGCTATTGTTTATATTTTTATGACTGACTTTATGTTCTTTACATAAATACCCGTGTGAAACCCATTGAGACGGTTATGGTTGTGAGATTCGGCTATATAAATAAAATTGAATTGAATTGAATATGGGGTATCTTTGGGCGAAAAATGGGCAAACCTGTATGTTACATTCAGGTCCGCTTGATTAGCCTGAAGAGCAAACATTTTCATACACAATTTTTTTCTCTGGACATGCTGCGGGCGATAGGTTGCAGCGAACACTTCAGGCGTAATGTAAATAGGAGGAAGTAGTTGAGATGTAGGGGTGTTGGATTTTTCATTGATTTTCATGGATTTTTCATTTTTTCCAATTGTCCTGAACCCTGCATCTTGCGCAAGAAGCCTTTTAGTGCTGTTGAAGTGATAAGCGTGTGCCCGCTGCAGTCTCCTTTCTTGCAATCTAATTGCTAGAAATAAGGAAATCAGACAGTCAGATGTCAGGGCTGGACCTGAGTGGGCCAACCTTACTCTGAACAACTTCATGGTTTAGGTCCTACAATCTGTTTCTGACTTGTAGCTGCGATGCAAACTTGCAGATTGTTACACAATAATTTAATGCAGGAATTTCCCGCATTATAGGAGCTCAGTTTGCGGGAAATAATTTTAATATGTGAGATTCCTGCAATTCCGCAGTAAAATTCAGTGATATTAAAATAAACTTACCATCCCTCCCAATCCAAAATTGGTTATAGATCACTTTATTTAATTTTGAAACTATTTTGTGATGGTATATTTTGATTCGATTTGAGACAAATCGACCTGGTTGGATTGTAGAAAAAAAAAACAATACATCGATTATTTTTTTTTTTGTTTTTGATTAACTGTTACACCTAGAGCTGCTCTATATGGCAAAAAAAAAAAAAAAAAATCTCAGATTTTTTCACATGACATTCGATTTTTGGTTTTTAACTGATTTTCTTCTCCCTCCTTTTACTTTCTTAAAAAAATACAAATGACAGAAAATATTTAACAAAAACTATTTTTTATTAACATCTCCTTTGGAAATGCGCTCAAACACAAAGTTAAGCTAAATACAATCAGTAAAAATGTTTGTAGATCAATACAAAGGATGTTTTGTGAGCTACTGGTAGCTTAAGCATCACATAAAGAGAAACACTTCTCGTACTTGACAGTGCGTCCTTTTCAGCTGTTGAAACAAATTTGTCATACTTCCACTTTTGACAGCTACAACGTTCAAACAGATTTTGCTGCGTGTGGTTTGATGATCCGTATTTGAAGTCACAACCCCACTGGTTAACATTTCCTTTTTTTACTCACCAGCCAAGTAAGCCGGGAGATGAAAAAAATATACCGGTCAGGCACATTTTTCACCGGACAAATTGTTACATTATTTTACAAAGAAAACCTATAGGTGTTATTTAAAAAAAAAAAAAAATTATGTTGAATGCAAAGAGAGAGAACATCACAGCATAATTAAAATATAATCCAATAACTGTTTTAAGTGACTCAGTCTTTGCTCTCTGCTTTTGACATTTTCACAGAGTCTAAAAGTGTTTTATTTTCTATCACAAATTAGTTGTTTCTTCTTTTTAGCACAGTTTAAAAATGCCCATGTGACCCCTATAAGGAAAGCCGTCAGTCAGTCACCTGTAGTTCGAGCCATTGACAAATATAGAGGATAAAAGTTCTTTTCATAATTGTTTTAAGAAAATGAAATAACATAAAAGCTTGTTTCTTAAATAAATATAAATAAAATCTTAATCTTTCCAAAAATAAATTTGAAATAATCGGTTCAATCGATATATTGCCCTGCCCTGGTTACACCCCTAGTATTTTTTAAAAGTTTTGCTTTTGTTTTGTTGGATCACATGTGTAGGCAGCCTAATAAAACGGATCACAGTTTAGGGTATGTATCTGCCCAGCTTTGGACTCTCCAGTTTATCTTTGCTGGTGTAATTGAGCAGTGACCCTTCTGCAGTGAATGCAATTAGTGCAGAGAAAATGCACGGTTTCCACCGGGGAATAATACGAGCTGTTCCTCTTAGTGTGTTGGTAGCTCAGCGCTTTATCCTCACACCGTTTCAAAGTCTGAGGCCAACAGGCTGATGTGGGAGAACAGCATCTCAGAAAGGCCTCGCTGATAACCACCTACGGTCTAATAATTTTATTTTACTAGAACTGTTGGCATTGAATACTTGCAGCTGTGTGGCATTACCATGTCTGCTAAAGTTTTCTTATTTTTGCAGTAATTGTAAACCAGTTATAATGCAAAAAAAAATTACAAGTGTTAATGTTGCAAAATAAATAACACACATGGATTTTAATTCAACAAACAGCCGCATGTGCTCCATTGGACGCAATGCGTTTTTTTTTTTTTTGCTGGCAACATATTCTTTTCTGCATTTTTAAAAATCTGTTGTATGCCCTATTTTAACCCAAATCTATTTTTAACATTATTAAAATGCGCTAATGTAAGCTATGTAAAATGAGGTACCATTTCTTTGTCAGCTAAGACTTGTGCATCCCCTTTGTGTCAAAGCTATAACAGAACAGCACCGGCTGCAACTGGTGCATTGCAGCACCTGGTTACTCCCGCTCTGAGGCTCCTGCTGCCAAGACTCATTCCGAACAAAGAGACACAACATCAGTCATTTTCATGCAACCGGTCCGGCTTCACACCAATTGGTGCTGCAGGGACCACCTATGATGGTTCTCCAAAGTTTCTACTTGCTATTATAAACTACACCTATCCGCATATCCAGGATTTTGCTCCATGATTAGCTGGGTCCAAGCACCTTTCAGGTTTGGCACGGTGTTGCAGACATAAAAAAAAAACAAAGGCTTTTTGAGCTTTTGGTATGAATTCTTGAAAGTAAAACACAGTTGCTCTAAAGAAAAAAACAAGCACAGAATAGTTTAATCGTATCCTGCCATGTCCTTTTTTTCCATCCCGATTCAGCACGGCAGCATCCACTTGATACAGTGTCCTTTTTTGTCACCTTTGCTCGCCGTGCTGTTACTGCCTGTCATCGCAGTGTCACCAGGTGAGCTGCTGGCTGCACCTGTTTTCAAATGTGGAGTGAGGATAGCTCTCTCCACGTAGATTTACTCAGGTTAGGGCATGTCTGACTCCAAAAACTCGGTGCATTTTGGATGTTCTCAAAGGTGTTGGACTAAAGGAATATTGTAAAATATTCATTCTGGGAAATAAGATTAATTGCTACTTCTACAGGAAGTCACTATTGAATCACTACTGTTATTTCACTCATCCAGTTCAACTTCTCTGCTCATCTGACATTTTGCATAATGGGGTTGGGTTAACCAACCCGTGTTTACCCTGGTGACCAAACAACCTCATGTATTTATAGTTCTAGAGCACATGTTAAATAGAAAACCTTTCCACAGGATGTTCGCCTATCATACCTTCAAAGTCCATTAAGCTGAAGAAGCCCACATTGAAGTTCCAGCTCAGACTGTAACTTGAGTCAGAATGTGATGAGCGTAAGGTGAAGAAAAAAAATGGAAGACAAAGATCAGTGAAAGTTGCAGGTTTCACTTTGAAAGTAACTCCTGTCCTGCTCGAGTTCCTTGACATGAAGGGAATGCTGCAGAGGACAGGAGTTGGGTTACAACTGTGGCATATCCTGTGGCCTCTTTGGTTTCACCACCTCATGACTCTCAGCCATCTTTCTCCCTCTTTCCCTCAGAGCATGCAGCCTTTTCACTGCTTTAAACTTGCAGGCTTACTAAATCTGTAGTTATGGAAACTATGCAGTGCTTATCTTACATACCTAAACACTACTACCCTACTAGATTACTGAAGGCCATTCAAGAAATTCTACATCTCATGCTTACAGTTTGACAATCAGAAAATACAGGATGCTTTAGTGTTTCTCTACTTGGTACTTGGTTGGCAATAGTGAAAGCAATGAAATGTGAAGAGTGTGAACCCAATCAGACTTGTTTTCTCACTTCAGTTACCAAGTGTCTGTTCAATTTTTATAGTGTTCATTTAAAATTAAATAGGTGCTGAAAACAACACTCTTAGATAGAACCAGATATTGGTAAAAAGAAGCCATGCAAAGATGTCCCCTCTGTGTGATGGAAAACACCAATTGTTGTATAATATGTGTTGTAGAACACTTGTTATAAATGCAAGTTGTAGAAATGTTGACTTTGGCTGCAGTTGTTTAGAAGCAAACATTGAACCTATTTACTCTGAATATTTACTCTGAATATTTCAGAAGCCTTACTTGGGTTACTGATACAAAAGCTCTAAACATTTCCTACATCTTTAGAAGCTGAATTTTTAAAAATGTAAAAGGGCATTTTTCTTTTGGAGAGAAAAGCCTCTCTACCACCTGCATTCAGCCCCCATCATGTGTCAGCAGAGCTGTTTCCTTCTTTGAGTGATAAATAGAGAACACTCTTGGATTCTCAGCATGTTGTACAAGGTTTTCTTTGACAGCTAATGAGTAGACTATTTAGCAGACATGTTTTATGTCTCAATTTTAAGAGTCCCCACTAGAGATTTTTTTTAAATTGCAAAATGTCTTTTCTTGCAGGATATGAAAAGACAGAGGACACGTCAGAGAAGACGTCTTTGGCTGACCAAGAAGATGCCCGACTGATACACCTCAACCAGCCTCAGTTCACCAAGTTTTGCAGCAATCGAGTCAGGTATTGAAAAGATTAGAAGTGACATTGTGAAGAAATGTTGGTGTAATGTTTAAACGGGTTTCCAGAAAGTATGATGCAGTAAATGTGGTCCAACCATAAAACTGCTTAAACAAATGGGTGTTTGAAGTGGTTTTTTCGTTACTGTTACTGTAGTGAAGCCTTAGCCACATGCACCTGTACGGGGGCTGGACCCCTATGGGTGCTGCGGGTTTTTGGGTTGTGTTGACCATGGAGGATTGTAGAGAGGAGCGGTCACACTTTAAAGGGGGAACTCAGGTGGGTCTTGAAGCTTGTGTAGTCACCTTAAAGGATGTTATGAAAATGAAATTGTTAATTGGTTAGTAAGTGTATTGTAAAGTATTTGTAACTCCAGGGGATTGTCAGGCCTCGAGGGCCTGTCTGTCTGCAGAATTTCAAAATATCCTTGCCCCGCATGACTAATTACCTGGTTCAGGTGTTTCCAGCCACTTAGAATATGCCAGAGTAGGGTATGCTGGAAAACATGCAAGAATGTGACCCTCAGTGCCCACCTCTGTAGTTACTGGCTCCTTAGTGACTGTGTGCAAATGGTGCACTCATGGGGTGTGCAGGTGACATGTACAGTATGTGCCCATAAGACAGTCGTAGGATGTCTACACATACAACACACTGATTGACTAATTTCCTCATTTCCAACTGTCAGGCTGCACTTACCACTTGAACAACACTAATGGGATCCCTGTGCAGTGCAGGATTTGAGGAAATAAAAAAAAAAAAGAAAGAAAATCTGTATAAAATGCCTGTCCCATACAGGTTTGCCCATTTTTTGCCCTCAGGCAGCCGGTATTCACCCGTAATGGCAGTTGTGACTAAAGTCATGACAGCAACACACGCATCCAAAGTCTGCAGTTTGTAGGGCGTGCTGGCTGCAGCTTAGTTCCAGAGGTGTTGGAATCCAGACAATGCCGCTGCAGCTGAATAAGTGCCCCTGTTCACTTTATTACCCTGTGAACTCACATCCCCACTTCTTCATTGTTTCTTTTTCACCCCCACCCTGTCAATGCTTGACATTTCCTCTCCAGTTCATCTGGATCTGATGTCCTGTTCCAGGCATTTATTATGCTCTGGGAGCTTAATTAGCTGCTCTCCACATGTAAACATCTCCTGTTGTCAGGCGTACAAACCACAACAGTGGTTAGACAGTACTAGAAAAAGGAGAAGAAGCCTTCCATTAGAGACACATCCATTCGTCATTTGAAAACGATAAAAATCATGGGAATGGGCACCACAGTTATGATTGAAGGTGATGACAGAGAGGCTTTTACACAGCACAGACATCATCTGACATCATCGGCATTGGTGGAGGCATCCACGCTGGTTAGCAAAACCATATTAACGGGGGCATGAAGATATCAAAGAGCATTTTATATGTTTACTACAGTGCTGTGTGAGGAAAAAAATGGAAGCTAGAAGCATCTGAATTGACAAAATTCTGCAGCAACTGGAGGATTTAATCTGCTGCCCCTATGATAGTCATCATCTCTTTGACAACATCCCAGCAGTCATCAGAAGACACGAGTGCACACTCCATCATTACCACTCGTCCTTGACAGGGATTGATTTATGCTTTTGATCTTAAATCGTGTTACACAAATGCAATGACAGCCACTAGTTCAGTTTTGGCAATTTAAAAGGAAAGAAGTAGAATACATTTCAACCTTTTGAGTTATTTTTTGAGTAGAATATGTTTTTGCACATATAGACTAGAAATGTCTGTCTCCAACTTTATGTACAGTATATTTTATTTTCAACAGCAAAAACATTTGTTACCGATTTGAAGACTGGTTTGAAAAAAGAAGATTATATTAAATATACTACTTATGTTGTTTGATTCATATCCATCTTCACTTCAAAAAGCAGTATCCTATATTTTTTCAGGCAGAAAACATATTTTCTGTTTGTTTTTAGTGTAATAATCACTAATAATTTTATTGAAACACATCTTTGCTCAGTTAAAGAAAAACTAGTTAAGCAAAAACAAATGGAGAATAAATAATTACATCCAAATGTATTCAAATCCTGTTGAACCATAGATTAAATTTAATGGTGACCTAGTGCGACAAATCTTTGTTGTTGCAATGTAAGCCTACACTAATTTCCCATCATCCCTTTATTTACAATCACTCCTGCTAGCCTACAGCCCCCCACAACCCTTAAGCTAACATTAGCAGTGCAACAAAAATGGTGAGCAATATTGAAGCTATCCAGCTGTACAGTTTTAAGACCAGATACCAGATCAGACAAAGAAACCAAAGACGTACATTGATCTACTCATCTACAAGTGGATGCATCAAAATTGAGTGGAGGAAGCTTGTGGCCAGCGGCTTATTGTTTGTATGTAATGACTTTAACCAACAGCATGTATTCGTTTGCTTGTGAATTCACCATGATTTGAATAAAGAAAGGCTCAAAAATGCAGTTTTAATCTTAATTTCCTTTGTATATGTCCTCCATCATGAGAAAAATGCTACAAGAACATGTAAAAAAAAAACACCAAAAACACCCCTTTTTAACCTCATCACTGAACAAATGAAACTTATTTAAAACATGGACGTTTCAGTTAGTCAGCACAGCTTTTTTTTGTAGAAACACGCAAAGGATTCTTATCTAGGTAAAATTTATGTCTATCAGCTGGATTCACATCACTGAGGATGCAGTGGTGCAGATGTTTCAGACTGACCTTTTTTCTCCTGTTGCTTCTCGTGGAGGAGTGCAGCGTTTGGCATTAAAGGTCAAGATTGCTCAGGCAGGCCGTCAAGGAATGTTATTGTTAGCTTTTCTGCTGCATGAACAGTTTAAACTTTAGGTCTGCACTGACACAGCTTTCAACCAAAGACCATTAAGTGGAAAAATAAATCCCTGACAGGATATGTAAGATCACAGGTGGGGTTAAAGTGCCAGTCGTCACGTGTTTGAAATCTGGTTTCCTGAGTGGTGTCCTGCAGTCACAGCTGCTCTTGGGATTTATTCTGTGCTTTGACTCCCAATCTAACCTTTGATCCAGAGTTTCATATCAGGTCCTCTTTTAAAGTCTCTCTGATCAAACTCATAAGCTACCAGTCTAAAGGGAAACACTACCACTGGGCCACTCAGATGTTTTAATATTGTCTTATTATTTGAAACTGGCTTTTATTTATTTATTTTTTAAACCACATCAATCTATTTAAATCTAGTATTTAACTATTTAAATTTAAAGATTTGCCAGACCAAGTTGTTGTCAAGTTTGAGACTGATGAATTATGGGAGCTAAAATGTTTCATGTCAGTTTTAACAACTGATCAAAGTCAAAGAAACAACTTAATATTATGATCTATACTGAGAACGTTGGCAGTTGTCTTTCTCAAACCTCTGAGCTTCCTGCAGTACCATTTGTTTGAAATAGCCCCAGGTACATATTCACCTGCAGAGCTGTGGGGTTGTACTGGTTAGAGAACATGACTGTCCCTCTTTTTCTTTTTTTACCCTACAGAGCATTTTGGAAAATTGGATTATTCTACCTATTTATTTTCCCAAAATGACTAATTAGCTAAAGCATTTCTAAAATATTTTCAAGGTCAAATACCTTGCTGTCATCATCTGTCAAAAAAAGAAAAGCCTGTGTTTGAGCAAATGCATTCCTGCTGCTACATGTGTGCCATAATATTTGCCAGAACTAGTTAAATGTAAACAACTATGTCAGGGAAGATATTGTGTTAGTATAAGTTCACAGAACATAATTTTAACTCATTTTGATCCTTTTTTATGAAACATAAAATCTCGTTACAGCTTGACAGTGTACCAAAGGTAAATGTGCGCCTGAAAGCTACCCACTTCTCAGAATGTTGTTACTCATAAAGTAAAAGTAGAGAGTAAAATAAAATTGGTTTAAAACGTGTTTGTTTATTCTGTTGTTCTGAGTAGTTCTATTATTAAAGAATCCAAAAGTCTGTCTCTACATAACGGAAAGTGTAGGAACGTCTTTTAGGACATGAAGTGTATACAGCTACTTTAATCTTGGATGGATCTTGTTTGGATTTGACACCAAGCACACTCAAACACAGCAAGCCAACAATTTCTGAATAATATGTATCCACGAACAAGTACACAACTTCTGCTTCTACTTTTCTTTTGCTCCTATGCTCTGATCTTTACATTTCTAGCCCACATCTTAGAGGCAAAGGCTGCAGTTTTCTCTAAAACCAATTTGTTCAACAAGATTGGTTGTTGTCTCAAAGTGACCTGTAGAGGCTCAGACAGCAGCAGTGTTTCTGATAAATGATTAAACCAACCTTACAAGCTGAAAACACTCACACTTTTGTTTGTCTTGCTTGATCTCATCCACCCACTGCAGCATCTCCTAAATAAAAGCGTTTCAAAGGGTCAAGCTGTTTATTCAGCTGCATGCTGGATCTGGTTCTAGTGTAACTCACAATCCAACTTGTGGGTACAGGTGTGGCTTTGCAAACCGTCAAACTGTTGATCTTCCATTAGATGCTGCTTGTGTAGAAAATGTGTTGCATAAACCTGCTTAACCCAGTCTGTGTGTAGTATTTATGCACACTTGTTGACTGGGTGGATTGGTTTCCATTTTCTAATGTATTTGAGCTTCTCGTTACAGCTTGACAGTGTACCAAAGGTAAATATGCGCCTGTAAGCTACCCATTTCTCAGAATGTTGTTACTCATAAAGTAAAAGAAGAGACTAATTATTTAGTTTGCTGACTCCAATCTGATTACAGTATTCTTTTTTCTTTTTTGTGCTAATTCTCAGTGTTTTGGTTGCTGCTATAGGAAAATTCAAAGAAAAAAAACTGCAGTATTTGTTGTTTTTCTTTGTTGTCACAAAGCCAATGTAACATTCTCCGTGAAGTTTTCAATACAGTCTGGGCCCACTGCTTTGTTTCCATCTGCTTTCGTTTTTACTCATGTCAAATGAGTAGAGAATTGATGAGAATTGACTCCTCAAACCGAGGCTTATGATCTAAAAATATTTATGATCTATGAAAAGCTTATAAAGTGAACCCTCTGATTGTTTAGGCTTGGCAGCTGAGTATGTCATGGGGTTAATCTCATTATTGCTTTATGCTCAGATTTACAGTATGCTGGCAGCATTTGCTGGCTTGCAGCAGGAAATAATCTCAAAAGCTGGACAGCTTCTGGACAGAAGAGATTGTTTCTTTTTTTTTCTCAGGCTGACAGTAATGAGCTACCTGCTTTTGCGAGCCTGGCCATCAACAAAACCAATAAAGTTTTTACTGCGTGGTTCTTTGACCAAAGAGAGAAAGGCAGCTTTGAAGAAAAAAAAGAAGCAGGAGACACAATGAAGGCTGTTGACCTGAATGTACCAGACCTCTATGACACCTCCTGCAAATCCATAAAGCAATTATGCACGCAAGGCTTCCCATGGACGTATTCCATGATCAATGATGCAAGAACAATTATAAGTCAAACGCACTGTAGAGGGTTTGTTGCAGCTTAATTTTAATTCATAGGCATTTCTGGTTTTCAAGAATGTACAGCGTGGCTTTATTACTTTTTGGGATCATTTTGCATACGGACACAAAATAAAGTGTAACATCCTGAATCCTTCAGAGGGATGTTTTTGGTGCAAATGATTCTATGTAGCGTTAGAGAATTGGCATGATAGGTTTTTACAGTTTACCGTCATGAAATGGGGGAAAGTTGCATAAAAAATATGGTGATAAATGTTTAAGATGTATGGAAGAAAAGCAAACTAAATGTGTCAGAAGAGAATAGCCATGAAGTCATGGCTTTAAGAAGACAGGCAGGCAGTTGACCTCTAATCGCAGGTTCGGTTTCCACCTTGCCCGTTCATGTGTTAAACTGTGATTGGGCTAGACGCTCAAGCCCACATTGTTCCTGGTGGTTATAGGTTGGCGCCAGTGTAAGGCAGCAGACACACACTATCAGTGTGTGAATGTGTGTATGCAAGAGTGAGTGGGACTGTGACTGAAAAGCACTTTGAGCCTTAACAAAGTAGAAAAGCGCTAAGTATACACCATTTACCATCATATATATCTATAGGTATTTGTCAGAATGAATGAATGAATAAAACTCCATGTTTTTTTTTTTTTATTGAGGGAAAATGTAAATAATTATTAGTCATACAAATGCAACCCCCTACCCTACAGACATACACTCGCACGAGAAGTCTCTGCTAATGTATTTCTGCTTCACTACATTTGCATCTAACCCATAAATCTCTAAAGGTTTTCTCCTAATGACAGCGATGATGAAGCTGAATGTTCTTTCATAAATCAAAAAGTATTTTTTTGAGCTTTGAGGTGTCTTAATTACACAGTCTCATAGAATTATGAAATTTGACCTCTATTTACTGTACTTTAATTATAAACTTCCAACCTCCAGATGTCAAAGTCAATCGATTTGCAACCTTCCTTGTCATATTCAATAAGAGATTAACCTTTAACACAGGAGATGTCGAAGGTGAAACTTCTTTAACACACTTTGATGTATCTTAACTCCTTGACTGTTTACTCAGTCAATAAGAATCAGCTGATTCTGATGTAGATAAAAGTATTTTTTCATATCGGCTTTGCACCAGTATACAACACCTGAACGTAGTGTTGTATATCGGTGTAAAGCCGAAATGAAAAGCTGCTTTTCTCCACATCAGAATCAGCTGATTAACACTGATTGCATTTTTGCGAGTAGTTTCTCACTACTGTAAAGTGTTGCATATCATCGCAAGGCTGCTTTTTCTCCAATTCATATCCGCTGGATTTACGTTAACTGTGTCAACGGTTGAAGAGTTATGCCAATTTGAAAGAATGTTAACACTGGTGCTAAAGCTCCGGTGTTAAAGAGTTAATGAATTTTTAAATCAAAAGATTTATTTTGTTAATGTCATTAAATTACAAATCAATGGTGTCTCTTTTGCTCAGGAACATGTAGGACGTGGAATAGTAAAATCTACTGTTAAGTGGGATTATGAGCAATAGCATCATCTTGGTTCATAAGCTTGGCTGCCTTTAGATGCATGTGTGACCATACCGATATTCTGCAAGTGTGTGTGACAGCTTTTGTGCAAGTGTGAGCGTGCACAGCACTGCCAGTGGCTTGGCTTTCAGTATGGCATATATCTTCTCCTAAAGTGGCTGTTCTTACTGGCCTCTTTAGGGCAGCTTTAAATCAGCCTGCTGGCAGTCTGACTGTGAGGAGCTGCTGAAAGGTCCTTTAGTCTCAATATCCCACCATTCATCTGCAGCTCTCTGACCTGCTGCCAGGAACTGATGCCCCCCTCTCCCTGCATCCGTCTTCCATCAAATTATCTTTATTATAATGGCGTTCAGTGGTATCCAACACACAAACACAGCTCTAACTATAACACAAGTGTAGAAAACTGTATCTGTTGACCCATCACCAGATTTGGCAACTTACACTTTTTTTTCTGTCTTGTTTTTGTCTTTTTCTTTTTTCCTTCCTACGGCCCGGTCTGCTGTGTGATTGGTTTTCAGCACGGCCAAATATAACGTCCTCACCTTCCTTCCTCGGTTCCTGTACTCACAGTTCCGCAGGGCAGCCAACGCCTTCTTTCTCTTTATTGCACTCTTGCAGGTAAGACTTGTTTTCATTTTTATTCCTTCCTTTTTAAAAACAGTGCTGCATTTGATTTTTTTTTCTTCTTTTTTATCCTTTGTGATCTGAGACTCAACACACATTTTTCAGAATTTTATACTGAATGAATCAGTAGAGGAGAAAGGCCTCTCCATAGTTTTGTCTTGAAACAGCCCATCTTTAGCAGGAGCTTTGATGATGTGATAGGACTTGGTTCAGTTTCCTTTGAGAACCAGCCAAGGTGAGTCTTCATTACTGGGCTTGAGGATGTAGCGACCTTGAATAAATCATTCATGCAGATGAGAGAGGCACAAAATGGAAAATACAGTCAATGCACTTAAACACCAGCTGGATCTACTTCTCCTTTAATGGCTTTTCTTTTCTATGTAATTTGAACCGTGTTTGCTTTTCATTGTGTATATATGATGCATTGTTTTGATCTTAGTAATCCTCCTATAACCAGAACCCTTTTTTTAAATTCATCTTTATGAGGGAAGTTGTGGTCTGATTGGGTTTTATTCAATAAAAATACAGAAATGAGAATAATCTTTTCGGGAAAACTAAAACAAAAACTCTCAAAAACGCACATTAGTCTTTTAACTCTTTGATGTTTATTGATGCAAATATGCATCAAACCATTCAGCTCCAAATTTAGTGTTTTTTTTTTTTTTTTAATAACTGGAAATAAATGCAGGCGTCGAAGTATTAAGCTGGTTAAATTCAGGATTGTGGTATAGTCTTATACCCAAACACTTTCAGCAGCCTGCATCTATAATATATTTTTTTCTTTTAGCAAATCCCAGATGTGTCTCCCACTGGGCGCTGGACCACACTGGTGCCTCTGATTTTCATCCTGGTTGTAGCTGCTGTCAAGGAGATAATCGAAGATCTGGTAATACACAATTTTCTTCATTTATTAAATTTTTTTATATCCGTTTTTAAAAATTTTTGAGTAGTGAAAAACACACAAACCCTAAAACCACCAGTCTGTTGCTACATAAGTTTCTTTTAAAAATTCTTTAGATTTTCTTTTTTAATTTAATTTATGCTAAAGTATTTAACCCTTTAATGCTGCGTACAAACTAAATGTGATTTACGTGTCAAATTTGCGCTTGTCACCTTTCTTTGACACAAATTTGCTTCTGGATGCTTGTCCAAAAATATATTTATAAATTTGAGATCTGTGTGGGAGGAGCCAATGTCCAAAGTCTTTAGCTTTATCGCTACATGAAATCATTAACCATATATCTCATTTATAATTCATGGAAGACACGGGTGAGTTCTGCAAAAGCTTTGGGCAAATAAGAATAAAAGTAGAGGATATTTTTATTATTGCCTGAGGGAAATAATAAAAAATATCATTCAATTCAGGAGGAGAGTGATCCGTGTCTCCTCCATGTGGGTTTTGGAATCCACATGCTGATTGCATCATCAAAATGTCACTGACCAAAGCTGAGTTCCTGATTGGTTGACGCAAAGCATCTTCGACAAAATTAAAATAATTGAACTCTGGACATGATGCACTGCGACACTCAAAAGACGTTGCTCCCATACTGGTGCACCTGGCGTGACGCTTAAAACACGCTGAAGGACCTCTGATTGCGTCTGTACATTGACTTAACATTGACACTGTGCACCCCTGATGCACACATCGTGTTTGGTATAAACGCAGCTACACTGTTTACATTCTTTCAGCTAACATAACTCTTCAGCCTTTTAGACAATTAATTCCAGCGGATCTTGAATCTGAGAAAAGTAGCTTTGTATTAATATTTTACAGTAATGAAGTGCTTACGTGATCAATGTAAATGAGCTGATTCTGTCGCAGAGAAAAGCGTCTTTTCAGAGGAGCTTTGTGCCAGTGCAAACACGCTTTTCTCTGCAGAATCAGCTGGATTAAGTTGATCGTGAAAATGACTAAAGAGTTACAGTATGTATGCGGGTGTTATCCCTGATGTTAAAGGGTTAAACCATCAAAATGTTTGACACATGACACGATGATGGCTTGAGGCAAAAGCTGTTTTGTGTTCCACAGCAGAAAAGAGAAAATCAGGATGAGCAGATCAATAAACACTGATTTGGTCATCACATATTTTTAAAATGGTTTTTTGCATTAGTCATGGAGTCATGTGTATACTTTTATCAAAGGAAGATCCTTTTAAGATAAAAAATGTAATGTATTATAATAACACACTGATCAGATAATCATCTTAGCTTGGCAAAAACTTTATGCTGTCAAGCCGATATTGCATATTTATACACTTTACTGAGAAGTACATTGCTTAGCTATTTGGGTAGCAACATTTGCGAATTTGGTCTTGAGATCTATTGCAGGTTAATCTAGTCATTGATTCAAGTATTTCTTCATTGTTGAGTGTCTTTTTGAGTTGACGAGCATAATTGTGGCTTACTCAACAAGAAAAATCTTCCACTTATGAGGAGTTTACCCATCAACACGTTCATCAGGAAGCTGTCTGTCTCTGTGTGCAGTACATAAATCCAGCCTTCTGAATGGTATTTCTTGGTCCAAAGTGGGTTAATGGGCCTCTAGTCTGAGCTGAGTGCTGTGCTGTTTACAGTGGAGCAGGGAAGAGGGAGTGAAGCTTATTTGACTCCAGCAGGAGTCTCTCCATCAGACACACTGGTGCCAACACTCACGTTCATTTTAAGAGTCGCAGCTGTGCCCACTACACGCGAATAATCACCCAACAAATTAACCCAGATACTGAATGCTCACACATATAGTTTTATCCAAACCAAGCAACAGTCAAGAAAGTCAGAACTGTTCTACAGATAAACATCAGAATTTATAAGATGAAAGGATGACTTCAAATCCAACTTTGATCATCTTTTGATTTATTGTAATACCAGCTCAGACGAGGAAAACAAAGACGTTAATGGATCTATTTGTCTGCATGTGGATGGATCAGAATAAGGCTGAGCAGGGAGCTTGTGGCCTGTCCAGCGTATTTACTATGTCACAAATAAGCGATTTATTAATTTTATTTTTTTTCAAATGATTTGAAAATAGAAGTACTAAAAAAAAATGCAATTTTAAGCTTAATTTTCTTGATACAGTGGCTTGCAAAAGTCTTCAAACTCCTTGAACTTCTCTACATTTTCTCACATTATGACCACAAACATAAATATATTTTATCGGAATTTGAAAGTGGCACACACTCGTGAAATGGAAAGAAAAATATACAAGAGTTCTTTTTTTTTTACTAATAATAAACTGAAAGTGCAGTGTGCAAATGTATTCAGCCCTCTTTTCTCTGAGTGCCTCCAATTGCCTTCAGAAGTTGCTTGATGATTTGTGGTTGATCAAATGTTGACTTGATGACTTAATAGAGTCCACCTGTGTGTAATTTAATCTCAGTATGCAAATACAGCTGTTTTATACAGCTGGGGGGATGAATACTGTTGCACACTGCACTTTTCAGTTTTGTATTTGTAAAAAAAATTGAACTCGTGTATAATTTTCTTTCCACTTCACAAGTGTGTGTCACTTTGTGTTGGTCTTTCACATAAAATTCCCCCAAAAAATATTTGTTTGTTTTCATAATGTGAGAAAATGTGGAGAAGTTCAAGGGGTATATATACTTTGCAAGCCACTGTAAATGTCATCTATTATAAGAAAAATGACACGAGAACAAGTTAAACACAATTTTAATATGAGTGAGACTTTTTACTTCATGAATTCCATTTCAAATTCCATTGAATTTGGTTAGAAAACACATGGATTTTGTGGTTCATCCTTTGAGGTCTGCCTGAGCAAAGTGAGAAAATGCCCCATTCTCCTGTGTGCTGCGACCCTGCAATGCGATCCTCCGCTCAGCTCCCGGTGGGCAGTTACTCTATACTACAGCCTCCATTGCAGACTGAAGGGACAAGCACAGCACTTTTTCTCCTGGCCCGCTGAGGAAAAAAAAAAAAACCAAAAACATGGGAACGGAGTGATGACTCCATCTTTGTGGCTGAAGGTCACCTGCACACACGTCTGTTTCCTGTGCCGTACTGTCCCTCATTCAGTTGACCTGCCAGGGCAGCATCGACCCTGGACTTCATGAATCATGCAGGACGGACACACGCTGCACAGCATGTTTCTCCTTTCATTTGTCGCCAGCTGTTTCTCTTGAAACAATTTGTTGTTTATTTGGTTGCATTCCTCCTGAATCTGAAGCTATAAAGCAGTAAAGGAAGTGTTGTGTGTGTGTGTTCGCAGCAGTGTGTGTGTTTGCAGCAGTGTGTGTGTTTTTTCAATTGCCGCTTTTCTCAGGTCAAGTGTGACTGTGTACAGACAAAGACTCTTTGCAGGTCTGTCTTTCAGCAGATTTCTACTACCTCTTTTATCCCGGAACACTACAGAGGATTGATGCCAAAGTGCTTATGGTTAACCTTTTGGTGCCATGTGTTCTCTGTGTTGTCTTCATACTCTTCACAGTGATAGGAGGAGGTTTAGTGGCTGACTCAGTTTAGTGTGAAGCAGCTTAAGTTGTGGAGTTATTCTTAAGTCTGAGAGGATCTGTGCTTATCTGCTTGTGTGGATAAACGAAGTTAGATGATATCTCTTGCGTAAGGCTTTAACAATTAGCCTTTGTAAGCTAGCTTTTTCTGTGTTTTGTGAAGGCCAAAAAAAGCCCTGTGACTAGCAGACCCTGATGCTTTATATTTAGCTTTACAAAAAAAGAGAGGAAGTGGACGAGACATTCTATATACATTATGATTTATAATAAAAGTTAAGATAAAGTGCATTAACACAAAGAATGAATTTACTTGCACAGGTTATTGTTTGCGTAGATGCTTGTTTATATAAATGACTTAATGTGTTGTGTGTATTACTTATTATTGGTGAGGATGACAGGGGCTGAGGTTGAGGTCCCAGTGGAAAGAATTATGGACAGGCAAAGTATAAGAATGACAAATCTGGTATGTTTGTATATATGTATGTGTTTGTGTGTAGATTTTTGATTATGTTGGTAGATGTTTGATGTTAACAATGTTTATTCGATGCCGGTGTTTCATGTAGAGTATGTTGTATAAATTCAAGGCAAAAGTTTAGGGGTAGGATGAATACATTTTTTATTTCTTACTACTCCTTTTCGAACAATATATTGATGTAAAACATTTTTTCTATTGTATATACATTTTTAAAAATTTATTTTGTTATATTGTCTTTTTTCTTTATTTTTGTTACTCTCTATGTATTTTTGAAATAAAAATGTTGAAATAAAATGAAAGATGGGACAAATGAATTTTTCAAACCTGCAGTTGCTCAGTAGAAGTGCTGGTTGAGATAACTGGGTCCTTCACAGCAGAACAGAACATAAAGCCACCGTCTAGGACAGGAATGTATGGACATGGAATGTGGACAAAAACATGATTTTGATTGAAAGTTAATATTCCTAAACAGAACATTTTGGTGTTTTCATTTCAAAACTGTGACTTTAGCCCTCATTTTAGTGCCAATTGCACCAATGGCTTGATGCCCTTCAGGGAAAAATGCAAATTTAGAGAAGTGCTGCGTTCTTGTGGCGTTGGAATGATTGGAAAAATACCTCGGAAATCACACATGAACGTCAAAAAAACAACAAAACTTCCGACACCACATGAACACAGAATAATTTAGTGCACCAAAAAAAAAAATAATAAGTTGAATATATTTGTAGTGCGCCATCCATGGGGAGACACCAGAATTTCAGGGAGAAAAAACATTAATGAGGATTATCACTATGATTTATTGCATTTTGTTCGGCCAAATTAAACAGTTTAACACACCGCATATGGCCCTTGGGCTGTTGTATGTCCACACTTGGTCTAGGACAGAGGTCTGCAACCTTTAATGCTAAAAGAGTAATTTGGAACAGTTTCTTACTGACCAAAACCCAGTGAGTGCCACATAGGCCCCCTTTACTGTTTTAAACATAAGCTTCATTTATGTTTTAATGTATCCATTAAGCCATTCATTTATAAAACGTAGCTTTCAAATATCTTAAAAAACTGAAATTTGTGGAATGTGGAAATTTACCAAAATTTTACACAGTTATCTGACATGTTATGTATCTAAACTTAAAAAAAAATACCAAAGCTACAAATTTATTCAATTTGCATTTCTCTTCAAAACCAAAGAGCCACAATGAAGGGGTGAAAGGGCCACATGTGGTCCCGGAGCCTCAGTTTGGTCTAGGATTATCCACCAAGCATCACAGTTTCACCCCACCTTTCGGCTGCTCTTTTCTCTCCTCTACATGAAACTACTTTTCCTTTGTTTTCAGGATGCAACATGGGCAATTCACACCCAAGTTTAAAATGAAACTTTGTTAGAATCAATCTCTTGTGAGCAGAAATATGAGGGGAGAAGTTCTTGTTTTTTCTAATCACACACTGCACACTTTGTTCTCTGGAGCTCCATTTTAAAACCTAGTGATCATTTTAATGAGATGGAAGCAGACACGCATTACTCAGTGTGATGTCCACTGACAAGCTGTCCTTTGGAATCAGCTGCAGGAGTCTTGGTTAGTTCTGTGATTGTACAGCCAGCAGCAGGACACGAGGGGAAGTGATGCTGCTAATTTGCATGGAGCATGTGCATACTTTTTAAAAATTCTTTTCAGGGAAGTAAATAATGAATGAGACCTGCTTTTAAAATTATGATAATCTGACTTGTTAGAAGGGAAAAAATAGCCTTGAGACTTCCTGCCATTTTTTTTGTCATGCTGTTGGACAATATTTGAAATGTACTGTAGTATGACTGTTCTTCTCTTAAAATTAACATTCCTGCAGCTTGTATTGTAAATGCGGCTTGATTAACATGTTTTATATCTGCATTATGCAGATGTCTCTCCACATTTTTATGCTAATTGTTTTTTTCTTTTATTTACTCTTTCTTAACATGATTTTTATGGTTCTTCCCTTTAGAAACGTCACAAAGCTGATAGTGTGGTCAACAAAAAAGAATGTCAAGGTAAAGATCCTTTTTTGTCATAAATAAAAGAAAATATTTGACTAAGACTAGGATTAATATACAATAGAGAAGTAACAAAACGCTCTTAAAAACCCAACTCTCTCATATCAATTCTAATATATAACAACACCAATACATTGGTAGATTTTCTTCTTTTTTAATCTTAGATGACTTTGTTATTTGTCTTCATTTCTTCTGCTTTCTTATACCCTTCATTTCTGTTTCCACCCGCCACAGTGCTGAGGAATGGTGCTTGGGAAATTGTGCACTGGGAGAAGGTACGCACCAAACACATCCTCCATTCAAGAATAACAAACAAGTCACATATGAGATTCTGTTTGCACACATATATACACGCAAAACAAACACAACTAGAAATAAATGGATTATTTTATTTTACGATAAGATGATTGCATTGGTGGGTTCAATATTTGTTAACATAAATTAATTATCCAGTTTGGAGCAGCTTCGTAAGGAAAAAATTGATTGTCTTATGCCATGCACGCTGATACAATATTGACTCTAAATGCATTTAATTGCATTTTATTTTTTATAACTTTGCATTATTTTTCTAATTTTAGGATCATTACTTTACATATGTGCTCATATTTTCTTTTCATTTTTCCACCCATGGATATGTGTTTTCATGCCCTGATGTGTTATGTGGTGGTTTATGTGGATAACCTAAAGCAGTAACCAGTTTATTTCCACAGGTTGAAGTGGGCGATATAATTAAAGTAAATGGCAGTGATTTCGTTCCTGCGGATGCTGTCATTTTGTCATCCAGGTATAGGAGAACCCCCTGCTGCGGTTCTATGTGGATCGTCTCCCCTATCCTACTTTTACTCCTCCACTCTAAGCTTTGCCTAAAGAAGAGATGGCTGATGGCTCATTAAGAGATGGCATTAGCAAAGCAGATTTAGATTTAAAAAATGTGGCCTTTAAAAAAAAAAAAAAAAAAAAAAACTCAAAAAACAAAAAAAAAACCCTTGTGGTTGTGATAACGTGCTGATGTGACAGCCATCTTTTTTTTTCGGTGGCTCAATGAAAATGTGATTTTTGAATTTGATTGGCTTAATCATGTCTTCATAAACTTTAACCTTCACCTTTTCAAAAAACCACCTAGAGCTGACACAGTAAACAGCACTTGTAATGTGACGTGTTTTGTGAAAAGGAGAACAGATGAGCCTCCAAACATCTGGCAGCACAGGACTGATCATTATGCAATTCATATCTCCCTAAAACTGAACCAGTTGTCTTTTTTCCCCTTTTGTGAGTGCTGTTCTTCTACCTACCTTTTCCTTTTTTCCCAAAATATTTTTTTCTCATTAATCCTTTGTCCCCCCCCCTTTCATCCTCTCCCTTCTTACCTCATGTGCAACAACTGCCACACCTCCTCTGTCTCGCCCCCTGCTGGTGCGTGGTTGGTAAAATCAGGTGGCTGTTGGGGAAGTAGTGAGAGCTGCAAACGGGGATCATCTCCCGGCTGACCTCGTCATTCTGTCGTCCAGGTCAGGAAACCAGCAACATTACCAACATAACAGCGGTGGGAGAGATGGGGCGGTGAAGTGTTCGTAGCTCTCCTGGCGCAGAGGAAAGGTTTAGTTTAAGTTAGGAAGGGACCCTTTATTTTAGTCTTACTTAATGCCAAAGAAGTTCTTTTTAAAAACATTTTCTCCTTTAAACAAGGTTTGGCAGCTCAATTTTTTGGCTGACTTTACTGGTTGTTTTTTTCATACTAAAACCCAAATGAAGAGGCCTTCAAATGTTTATCTGTAACCATCGACTGTAAATGAGAACTGGACTGAGTGAGTGCAACATTATCCAAAGAAAATAACTTAATTTACAGTTTCAACCTGACGTAATAAATTGGGTCAACCTTTTTTTTCGCGATGTGGACTCTGACATGTTGGAACCAGATGACGTCCGTGATTGGCCCTAACCGAGCTAACCTGTTTAGAATGGCCAAGTCATAATTTCTGTGACAACCACTATTGCCAATCAGGAGTGAGCTAGTTGGAAGTTCACACCTCTACCACTTAAAAGTGGGCTTGGGAGAATCTGTCAGTCAAACTTTTTGAACGTTCCTCATGCTTTTATTGAGGCATCTGGTTGGTCAGTTTATAACTTGATAAACTTGCACTACAAAAAAAAATATGAAAAAAATAAGATAATCAAGAACTTGTTAAAAAATGTATAAGAGCAAGAATGTTTATTCTGATAAATAGAATGACTGAGTAATAGCTGCTTATTTTTCTATAGAAGTCTATGGGATTTTGGCTTCAAGGAACCAGCAGGTACTTCCTGTTTGGAATGTGAGGGGCCAGGGGTCACTCAGTCCAGTTCTGATATACAGTCAATGATACTAACATTAAAGAAAATATGTACTGTTCTACACAAGAGCACCTTTTTTGTGGTGTTAAATATTTTCCAACTTTTTTCCCTTGCATGGCATAAATATTCACCATAAATGCAACTGAGTTAAGTAACCTAACATTTTGCATGCTGTCACTTTTTTTAAATGTGTGTGTTGATTTTTTTTTTTTTTTAAATTAACGCATCGATGGATGATTTGACAGTCAGCTATGTGATTCTACACAGATCTTTCATTCACTCGAGCCTTTATGTGATTGTAACACATTCAGCAGAACTTTCTAAACTCATCCCTGATTGTGGTAAAGTTTTTAGTGTAGCTAAAGAGCTGTCATTAAAGGAGGGGCTAACCAAAAATCAAGATAATCTTTGATCCATTGGCCCGCTCCAACAAGTTCCGTCCTCCTGCTTGCTTGGTGGTGCTGCATGTGCTTGCTCACTCCTGTCACCCCGGTCTTGATATTTCCTCTCTCTTCGCCCTTTGTCCTTTTGCCGTTTATCTGAGCTTTGGCTAAAAAACAGTCAAACTCAGGGGGGAAGCAGCAGCATAAACAAAGATGCTACATCTGACGAACGCACGTTTTGCACACAAAAAAAGCAGACGTCAGCAAAAATTTTGATGGATTTCACTTCTTTCTTTTTTTTCTTGCTGACCTGCTGCATCTTTTGTTTTTGCTGTGCTCTGTTCTTTTCCCTGTTCTTCTGATGCAGACCCTTTTTTTTGTCATGTCCAATTTACAATCAAATCGATTTGCTAATAATGATGAAGACTTATTAAAATTTTAAACCTAAATAAATTGATCAAAACATGCACAGTTGATATGAATCATGAAGAAAGAAGCAGCTTTTACTCCATTTGTCTGTACGGCCTTCCTCCACAGTGAACCACAGGGTATGTGCTACATCGAAACTTCCAATTTGGATGGAGAAACAAACCTTAAAATCAGACAGGTGAGGATCTTTCTTTTAGTCCTTTCTTTGCCAGTACAAGAGTAATTACTGTGAGGGATATTGATTAAAATGGTTTGTAACACCAGGGTCTCCAAGGGACAGCTGATATAAAGGACATCGACAGCCTGATGCGCCTCTCTGGGCGAATGGAGTGCGAAAGCCCGAACCGCCATTTATATGAATTTGTTGGAAACATCCGCCTGGATGGACACAGGTGAGCTCAGCAGCAGAACTGTTGATCTGATCCACTGCCTTCTTTTCATCAAGCTGTCAACCAGACACAGCTCTGTTTTCTGCTCTCTGTTATGTTTTATTCAACTTTGTTATGAACAAATAAAAGGATTTACAGTTTACTAGATTGAGTTTAAAGCTTTAATTTGTTGGCAGTGCAGTTGCTGCTGGGATTCTGTTTTTTTTGTTTTGCAGTTATGGTTCTGAAAGACTTTTTTTTTGGACTATTTGTTACCATTTTCTTTTAATTAGTTTAGCCTTCTTCTACTTGTCATCAGAAGTAGATGTATCATAAAGCTTTTGTCCTTTTAAAATCTGCTTATATTTTTTCGGTGGTTTTTATTAGGAACCCAACGGCTCATGTACAAATCACTAGCCACAGTTTGGCACACGTGTACTGTGAATCACCCCCACTCCACGGGCGCACCTTGCGGGCGCATCACTTAAATCAACTCTCTGTTTACACCAAACACGATTTGCACAATGCTATGCCAATTGCTCGAAAGCTCCCGCCGTGTGTGGGAGGAGCTTCTGTCAAAAGTTTTTCTCGACCTCATCAAGCAGGACGCGGATGATGAGAGATCAGGTTAATTTATTTTGCTGATGTCCACTGATTCTCTGCCTTTTTTTTTTAATAACATTTTTGTTTTTTCCTTCTCAATGCTATGTCTCACAATGCACTTTGTTTATATGAGCATTCTAAGGATGGTTTTTTATAAATAGGAATATATTGGTTTCAAAGATGTTATTAATGTTTTGTTTTTATAAATAGGCTTAAATGAGCAAATGTTTTGATGTCATAATACAAGTCGTACTGTATATGTATATATATATCTTCAATCTTTCATCTACAATCTTTTTTACTGTATATACTGTATATATGCTTTAAAAAAGATTGTTGGCTTTTATTTTATTGGTTTTTTAACAGCTTTTTTTTTTCCATTTTACTGATCTGAAAAATGATCCGAACCATGACTCTAAAACCGTGACACGATTCAAACCGTGCTCCTCTAGTTTTTATTCAACTGCCAGTCAAGTGAGGAGAATCCTGAAAAGAAAATGACAGAAAAGGCAAAAAAAAAAAAAGAAACAACTACACATTTTCTTGTAAACTGACGTAACAAAGGTGCCAAAAACCAAACAGATTGTCCCTTTGTGATTCAGCCCATCATTTCTGCCCTCAAGCTGCTGATGTCTGATGTAATGCAACTAAAGTGAAACCCTTTCTATTACCTGTCTGAGATTACTCTTTTTTCAGGAACCAACTTTTTAACAAAATTGTACACTATATCATTGCTTTTTTTTAATGATTTTTTTAAATTTTACTAGGAAATGTTGTCAATAATTTTAGGATTTTTTACAGTACAATTTCAGTTTGTGATAAATTAGAATTCAGAAAACTAGAGAATATGAATGGAGTTCTGGTTGATAAATACATCTGCCTTCTTTCCTCTCATTCTAAGGATGGGGGTCCATGAACCAGCTGTAAATGGAAAAAGCTAATTTTTTCAAAAAACGTTTTGACTACTTTATGCTGGATGTCGCTAATTTGCAACATACCAAGAAATCTGGGACTCTACACATCCTACACTTTTAACTGAAAGAAACATTGAAGAATACGTTTTATGTAACTGGAAATAAAGTCAGGCATGAAAGGGTTAAATATATATGTTTTAATAATATTATATTAAAATTTAAGATATACATTTTTAATGTTTTACTACAAATCATGTGCTGTATCTGAGGACAAATTTCACCTATTAAAGGGCGATTTCTTAGCCTTTTTAGATACTGCTGAATTCATCTATGTCTCTTACCACAGCACAGTTCCTCTGGGTCCAGACCAGATCTTACTGAGAGGAGCTCAGCTCAGGAACACACAGTGGATTCATGGTGTAGTGGTCTATACAGGACACGACACAAAGCTCATGCAGGTAATCCACACATAACTATTTGGAGTGTCAAGTTAAGATGTTCTGTTCCAGATGCAGACAAAAGTCTCTGAATAGGTCAAGCAAGAGAAGAGTATTGATTTATAATGTTGGTGGCACATACACAATATTATCAAAAGTATTGGCTAACTCATCCAATTGATCAGAATCAGGTGTCCTAATCACCTGGCCTGGTCACAGGTGCATAAAATCAAGCACTCAGACATGCAGACTGTTTTCTCAAACATTTGTGAAAGAATTGACCGCTCTCAGGAGCTCATTGAATTCCAGCGTGGAACTGTCACAGGGTGCCACCTGTTAAGGTTCCAATTCACCTTGGTTCCTGGTTAAATAAGGCTTTTTTTTTTCATAAATTGCAGGTTAATTCCTTGCATTATCTATTTAGAATCTGTGAATCTTAATTTGGGAGATGGGAATCCCCAAAACGATTGGATGTAAACTTAATAATTATAAGAATAATAGATGGTAGAAAAACATAATAAGAAATGAGAATACATTTTTTTATGGCTGCGCGTTATGAGAATATCTTGCAATATTGCAGTGACAATATGATTTGCGATACATGAACAAATGGCAACACAAAATACAACTAATAGATCATTTCCACTTCACTTCACATCTGGAGTATAACTGAAATTATACTCCAGATGACCCTGTCTACATAGGAGGTGGGAATTTTACATAAAATGTCTCCATTCGATTGTCAACGACAAGAAGGGGTCCATCTGATTAGTCAAATGCGTAAAGGGCTCTATTTGAGCCAATAAATCTGCCATAAGACTGTTTAGCATGTGTATGAACATTTAAGGTAACCTTTTATCACAGTTTACGCCGTCTTTTGCGAAAAGCATATCGCACAAGCTGATAAACTTGGGACTTATTGAGCAGATCTAATTTTTCCACAAAAAATATTTTTTATTATGCCTCAATTTATATATTCCATGGAAACAGGTACACTTCCCATTAGTGTTTAATAAAGAATGTCTTAATAAAATTTGGTTGAAAGTGCACCTCTGGGTCAGACCAGCTAGATTGGAGTATCTGTGAGGAGTGGCACAGCAGAACTCATTTTCCTGATCCATCCTACACCTCAGACCTCAGTGGCAAATGCAAATAATTCTCTCTTTCTCTCTGACAGATTCAGCTTGATAATTTTGGGTGCTGTTGTTTAAATGAACTTCACACCTCCTTTTGGCGACAGGACAAGCAATAGTCCAACACCTTTCTTATCATTTGCATTCCAGAATTCCACACGGCCGCCTCTGAAGCTGTCCAACGTGGAACGAATCACCAACTTTCAAATTCTGGTGCTTTTCGGCTGCCTGCTGGCCATCTCTCTGGTCTGTTCCGTTGGCCAGACCATTTGGAAGTACCAATACGGCAATGATGCCTGGTACATGGACCTCAACTGTAAGAGTCCTGAGAGTTCTGGCTTCTCATCTTATTCCACATATTTTGTTACACTTGTTCATATCAGCTTTTTCGTCTTCATTTTAAGTTCTCGAGTGCTACTATGTGTTGTGTTGTTTTGTGTTGCTTCTTTTTTTAGTTACATTTTGTATAACAAGTGAAATATGTGGCAATGAGGAAATGAAGAGTTATTCCCTGTTAAGTGAAAAAAGTCAGCTGTGACCTGCTTAGATCTGAATGAGTCTCATTGAAAAGAAATGGTTGAATATCACTGCGCTGCTATAAGTTTTCGGTTTTTTTCTAATGTTCTGTTTGATTTTGTCGTTTTCTTTGTTGTCATTTTTTTAACAGCTCCAGGTAACAACCATTTAAAAGCCTTGGCCATCTGTGAATGACCCACTCTTATTAACCCCATTACTGAAGCTCTGCCTTTGCTAAGCAAATGAGGCCCCTCCCCCCTTACCCTCGCCCCCTAAACGGCTGCCCAAACTTGTGTGGGCTCATGCCACGGACAAGCCCATACCAGGAACCCAACAATTGTTTTTTTTCCTTCTTGTCGTTCTTTTCTATGCTTGATGCAAACTTTCACTTTTCCTCCATGTTTTTTGGGTCATGTTAAATGCTTTGCACTTCCAAGTGGCAGACCATCCTGTTCCTCAGCAGCAGAAGACTTACTCCACTCCAGGCGAAAACACTCTGGGTTCAAGGAGCAGTTTCACATTTAACCCTTTAATGCCCGGTTTAAACTTCAAAGCAATTTGTAATTGCTTTGGTCGCATTGGAAGGAAATCACCTCAATTGTTGTGAAATGTGACAATTGGAATTTTATGTAGCATAACACGCCATTTTATGTGTAAATATAAATAGTTATATATCTATATGCGCGTTCACCGATGGAATTGTATGAGCAAGATTTCTTCCATGTTGAAAAAATCAAAATGACTGAAATGCTGGAGAAAATTGCACCAGGATTTAAGAGTATAAACACCACTTGGAAGTTTGTCTGATTTATTGTGGACAATCGCAAGCGACACCAGCCACCCTTAGAATGAACTAGACCGCATGATTGCAGTAGGGACGCAACATGATTAATGCGATGGCCGGTTGCTATGAAGTATAAAGCAGGCATAGCACTGGATATGTCGCAAACAACATCCAAATAACATGCTGTAAATCCTTGACCATCAACGTGAATCAGCTGAGTCTGAAGTAGAGATGAGCGGCTTTTCAAATTGACTTTTTACCGATATGCAACTCATTACTAACGTAAAGTGTTAATGGTGCAAAGCCGCTTTTCTCCACTGCAGAATCTGCTGGATGTTAATTGCATAAATGGTAGAGTTATGGTAGTTGATGAAATGTTAACACTGGAACTAAACCTCTGGTGTAAAAGGGTTAAAACTGTTGATAGCCCAAACCACAGACATGTTACTTCTGCTTCACTCCTTTCTTGTGTGCATCTTTCAAAGTCAAGACAAAAAAAAGATTCAGTAATTATCGTAAAATCATCAGGCAAAAACGTAGTGGTGACCGCTCATGCATTGAGACAGTCTGTGGGGATGACATCTGAACTTGGTGTGCAAAGTGATTGTCGTGACACAGGCCTTTGTTCTTTACCCTGACAGGCTGTGTCCCAGTCAGTTCAAGCTTGCCTTACAGCTCACACGCTCAGTCTCAGTGAAACACTGTTCCGGCTGTTATTCAATCAAGCTTTGGCTTTGTATAAGTTTCATTGTCGTTCTCATTGATACCCAAAGTGTCACCTAAAGGATCTCACTCTGAAGAGACCAGAGACGTGCCAGCTCTAAAGCAAGTGTCCATCTTAAATGATTTAACTTTCCTGAGGAGATGTTGAGGCTTTGTCCTTTGCACATTATTCATCCTGGGACAGAAGAGAGAGGTGGAGTCCTATTGTAGATATTAATATTGATTCCTTAAAAATTCATTTTCTTTTGAGAAAATGGTCTAAAAGAAGCCAGAACTGCTGTTCAAGATGAACAATTCTGCACATGTAAACCTGCCAAAAAGCTGTTACAGAAATGTCTGAATATGTGCAACAGCTTCGTCACCTTTCAAGCCTTTCTGGCTAGTTGGAGACCTATAAATACTTCAGAGTTTATGTGCACTGGTCTCAAAGAAGCTCTGGTGTCTGATAGAAAAATGGTTGCAGGGTGAGTTCAAACTAAAAATGTATTTGTCCTAGTTTTGCCTCCAGCATGCTTTTGAGGAGCTTTAGAAAAAAAGAAAAAAAAAATTTTTTTCAATCATCTTTAATGATAATCAGGACAAATTAAATAAAAATAGCAGTGGATGCATTATGGCTTTAATATCAATGTGCTGCAGTTAAACAAACATGTTTATTTACATTAAAATTCAATCAGCTGATTGCATAATATAAATGACTAATGACTAAACTACAAACCACAGTGGATGACACAATCCACCTGCCCCTTTTTCCACTTTTTCTGGTTATAAATGTGCAAAGGACAGAGTCTCCCTCCTTTGTCTTGAGCACATCTGACATGTTTGTCCCTTCCCTTCCCCTCCCTCAACGTTTTTGCCCCAGAAAGACCCTTTCATCCTCTGTGTTGTAGTAGCAGTAGCTTTCATTCTGCCACTTCCTGGTTCAGTCTTTTGTTCCACAATCAGTCTGTAAGGGGGAAGGGCTGGCCCTCTCAACCGCAAAGCTAAACTGCAGGCTTGGGTTGAGGAAGGTAACGTTTGCATCTCCTGCAAGCTGAGGAAAGGTAAATCACATCCCTCCTGTTTTCATGTTTGGTGTCAGTGGGGTTATATTTTAACCATTACCAGCTGTTTGGGGCTTTTGGAGGACCAGCGTTATTTTGCATAGTGCTTTGTGTGTCTCTTAGTGCCTGGATCATGCTGGATGCCAAGGCTGCTGCTGTGACACTAATGACATACTTAAGTCCCTGTTTGCTATTTTCAGTCTTTGGGACTTTAATTGGATTGCTAATCGGTTGAGCTAGAAAAGGATGAGGTTGGGTGGAAGAAAAGTTTTAATTCCAGCTAATGCATTGGACTAGCCCAACTTGTTCTCAGTACTGAGATAATGTTGATCATTAGCTGGAAATATCTTCGGGCATTCCTTAACTGATGTTTGCAAAGGGCCACAGATAAACCTCCTGTGTATAACCCCCCCACCTGTCAAAAACTTGTCCTCTGATAGATGGCGGGGCGGCCAACTTTGGCCTCAACTTCCTCACCTTCATCATCCTGTTCAACAACTTGATACCCATCAGTCTGCTGGTGACTCTGGAGGTGATCAAATTCATCCAAGCATTTTTCATCAACTGGGTGAGTTGAAAACAGCATAGAAGCACTAAACATCTGACATTTAATTTCCAGTTTGGTTCAGGTTTGTTCATGGATGTTAAATTCAGCGATTAAGAAATATGAAATGGACCAGTTCACTCGTATGACTGAGCACGTGCAGGGTCAGAAGTCAGGGCCTTATTGGACAGCAAACACGACTGATTGTTGAGTCAAAACATAGCCAATACAATGATACATATTGAAAGGCAAAAATGACAAAACACCTGTGGAAACATGGTTTGGTGGAGGACCAGTTAACAATATTGATTTTTCTTGCCTACTCAACAAATGTGATGCAAATACCCCTCATACCTACCAAGGAAGATGAAGAGAAATGGAGGTGTGCATGCTACGCACCTGCCTGAACTTGAAAATGTATACTTAATAGCTGGGGTTTTCACTTACATTTGATAAATTACTTTAATATATAAGAAATCTGTATTTGTAGTAGAAGGTTTAAATATCCCAAATGGACCATCTTTGATTTGATTTATTTTATTAATTAACGGCATACAATATTCTTCCATATCTTTCACATTAAAGAATTCTGTAGGAAACTTCTCAGCATTGACGCAAAACAATTACCCGATCCTCTCAGAGGTTTAAAAGACAGTTGGATTAGTGAGGAAAATGGTAAAAAGCTTTGGCTTCCCACCATAATTACAGACAAATCAATCTGATACAGAGTAGTATACTATTGAATACACTGCCAGAATTCACCTTGACATGCTACAAATGTATAAAAATACTTAAAAGTCATTGAAACTTGACTGATCCTTCCCCATCCATTTTTCAAGAAGTCGCCACCCATTGAAGCATTTAAAACATAGCAATGGCCCCAAAACAGGCCCATGGCACCTGCCATCGTTGGCTTCTTCGTGTTTATGAGGCCTTCACCTTTGACCTCTCCAAGAATTCAATGGCCACCGCCGTATATGAACTGGTCTGTTCTTGCGTGAACTGTGCAGAGCTCTGAAATGGGCCGCTCACACAGAACAATGGCAAACCCAATATATTTTACATATCTTAATTTTTTACCACATCAGTTTGAACTTGAACATTGCATTACCATAGTTTATGACTTCAAAGGTTTTTAGAGATTGTTTGTCTTCATTTGTGGGAAACAAAGACTGTTTACAAAGGTGTAAGAGCCTATTGCTCTACAACTGTGAAATATCCACAAATCTTAAACATGGAGAGTGTGAAGCATTTGATAGAAGTCTTGAAATGTCCCAGCATTACATAACCGTAGTAAGTAGGTCAACTCCTCCAAATATCTCAGCTGAGGAATGGTCTTTTTTTCCTCTCCATTTAGTTCTTTTAAGTTCTTTTTGTCATTAAACTTTTAAAAGGTGAAGCGTGACGCGAGTTTTTTCTGTTCTCTTCCAGGACACAGATATGCTGTATGAACCCACGAACACGCCTGCTATGGCCCGCACCTCCAACCTGAATGAAGAATTAGGCCAAGTAAAATACACACTTGGAATTTAGCTTCATAATTACAATTCATTCTCAAGGTTTCTAGAAGTTTGAACCATTGACTGTACATGAGAACTGGGCCGTGTGAGTGCAATCTCACCCATGGAAAATGACTCACTTCCCGCTCTAACCAAATTAAGTCAATACATTCGCCTTTTTTGTGAAATGGACGCCGCCATGTTGGAGTCAGAGGACGTCAGTAAGTAGTGTTTTGATCTGAGTGGGTCTGAGTTTCTATGACAACCTCTCTGGCCAATAAAGAGTTACCAGAGCAAGAAAAGTTATTAAGTATTATTAAGAATGGAATTTTGGCTTCTTGGAACTATTGGGTACTTCCTGTTTGAAACACAAAGGGGAGGGGTCACTCAGTCCAGTTCTCAAACAGTCATGTAGTTTTGAACACATTTTGAATCTCCTCCACCCTTGAACTGTTCTTCTGCCCCTACAGGTGAAATACATTTTCTCTGACAAGACGGGAACACTGACCTGTAACGTAATGCAGTTTAAGAAATGCACCATCGCTGGTGTGGCCTATGGGTATGTGCTGGTTTTCTCCCCTTTACTCCTTTTCCTCCCCCAACCTCTTCCTCTCCTTCAGAGTGTGCCTCACATCTGAATTTCCTCCCTCTTCCTCATTAGCAGATGCATCAGTGCTAAATAAACTATTAAAAAATATAACACACAGTATCAACACTGTTGTTAAGTCAAAAATTCACAAGTTATGCAAATGAACAATTTCCTCAGCTTTAGACACATGAGAACTTACTTTTGTGTACTTTTGTGTGGTGTGATTGAACGTTACTTTTTGACGTTTGTATAAATGGAGCCCACGTGTTTTCTCATCCCGTTTTAATTCTATGCCGGGATAATTAGCCTCAGTGAATGCAAAACAAGTGGGAGAACAGAGTGTCTTCAGAGACCTAAGTGCAGGCGTGACACTACATGATTAATCCTATTAGGATTCAATTAAAAGTGAGATGGAAGAAGTGCAGATGGGAGGAAACAGTGCTTTATCTGGAGTTTTTTCCATCTTGAAGTGTTTGTGAGCAGTGTCAGGGCGCTGACAACTTCACCCTGATCCTGATGAGGTGATAACTCTTAAATCTCTGCTGCTTTCATTAAATCTTTATGTATTATTTTCATAATGTTTCATTTAGTTAAGCCTTTCCTTTTAAGCCTTTTTCCCCAAACAGAAATGACTAAAGTTATTTTTATTTTTGAGCAAAAGGCTCTATCATTTCACTAAACTCTAAGATGAAACGCATCTTTGAGGAAAAGTGAGTCTTCAAGCACGAGGATCATCCTGGCTGAGAAGCGTGACTTGTAATTCAGTGGCAGCACACACAGAAAGCCCCCCGACTCTGCAGCCTGCATGTGTTCCTCACCACAAATGAAGTGCTGCTGTAATTAATAAAGCCCCCCCCCCCCAAGGGTTTTAGACATTAATTAATTCAGCTGGAGGGGAGTCCAAATCTGAAGGAGAGTTGCTAGAAGGTTAGAGAACCTTGTGGCCGGGTTAGAATAGATAGAAAGCATATTTTTATGTAGTCAGCTGGAGAAAGCGGGGAAGCACAATAGGTCGGGCAAAGTTTTATTGCTGATAAGGACTCTAATGCTTTTAGGCAGCCTATATACATCAGATATGAGATGAATGTGACATATTTTCCCTAAATCAGGCATATCGAAAGTCCGGCCCTCATTCCTTTCAGAAAATCAATAAAATGCACCCCATAGAACTTTCTAAAACTGTGTGTACGATTTCTTGAACACTGTTGTGCGACCATTCTATGATACTTTCTAGCTCATTTTGTGAAATGTCAACCATAAATTAAAAACCAGGAAAGTTGACAGTGAGGGCCACCACCTCCAGGACAAGTGGGAATTATTTCAAAATAAGAAACAACTGCGTCTGTCAGAATTAAACCATGAGTGAACCGTGACAGGATCACTCGGAATGAATGATGCGAACAATTGACAGTGATTTTGGTAAAACATATTTAGATGCATTTGTGTTCAATGTGTATTTGAATTATATTGAATGTAATGTTATTAAAATAGTTAAAAGAATGTCCTTCTGAATGGTTGGCCTTCACACATTTCTACCTCACCAAATCAGGCACTCTTTACAAAAAGTTTGGACCACCCTACACTAGATGATTTGCCAAAAATACAAATAATCATATATTGTTCTTACTGAAGGTCTTATATTTACAGGAAAAAATGGTTTATTTTGTGGCATATATTTAGTTGGATCTGTTTTTTTAATGTGATTTATTCTCATCTTTTAAACAAGTGTTCATTTTACTCGAACATTTTCATGTAAAAAATGTAAACACAATTTTCAACCATTGTATTATTTTAGCCCTTTTATTAATCATTTTGTCATTTTTGTAAAACACTTTTTTTATAGAAAGATGTCCAAAAAAATACCACTGCAACCAAATTCAATTGGGTTCTAATTTTGACCAATTTACTCTAACTCCTGATTTCTCCATTGATGGGTCTAAGAAAAAAAAGAGTTTTTACTTTGATAAATTCAGATAATTCCAAAAAAAAAAAAAAAACTATTTAAAGAAAAAAAATGAAAGGAGATATTAAATTTTGCTCATTTTTGTTAGAGAGATCAAAGTTGTTTAGCGTTCATGGGATAAGTGTGTACTCCTTGCACGCAGGCTGACTGTTAGAAATTAGGAAATTAGACAATCATAGCATTATGTTTGCATTCATCCTACAAGCACATATGTATAACCTGCACTCTACCTTCGCTCTGACAGCCACACCCCTGAGGCTGAGGAGGGTAGTTTTGCGGAGGATGATTGGTAAGGTGATGGGTGTAAAGTCACGCTTATTTCCCCTGCTTTTGTGATATAGTAGTGCTGCTTTACCTCGTTGAGATCTAAACCCAATACCTCAGTGTGTGTTCTTTGTTTGTGCAGCTCACAGGATGTGTGGTGTGATTGAAATCAGTGTGCGTCTTTTGATGTGATGGACTGGTCTGTAGCAAATGATCAAGTGTTCTCCACAGCCGTGTCTGCAGGTCTGATGAGTGCATATTTCAGCTTCTACCCTGTGCTTCTCTGGTGAACAGCATTTTACAGATGAAGTTTACAGCCTCACGCAGAACAGAACTCACTCGCTCATGCAGTGCTGCTTCTGAGCTCCATCTGCTTCAGTGTTTAGAGAGATCTGCAGCATGGGATTGTCTAATCTATTTTGCATGAGGGCTTTCGACTTGTTTTGAAAGTGTGTTGGACTGAAGTCTTCAGTTTGTGCTTTCAAGCATCTTCCCATCTTTCTTTCAAGGATGTATTTTTTTTTCTTTTTAGCTTGGGAGATGTAGCAAACAAGTGTTATCGACATAAATACAATTTTGTTCCTTTTGCATCCAAATTGATATCTGGAGAAAACAAATTTTTTTGATACACTCAAGAATGCAGAGAAACCACAGTAATAGTTCTTCTAAGCCGTCTCTGTGATCTATCAGTCATTTTTGCGAGTTTATTTAACTCAAAATTGAAACTACTAAAATTAACAGTAAAACCAGATCTTGAACGTAACTGATCATGTAACCATGCAAATATGTTTACAAATTTTCAGTATTTACCACAGATTTAATGTGATCTTATTTAAGATGTTTGTTTAGTTTCATCACTGAAACAGCAGAGTGGAGCCTAACCTAGCTCTGTGATCAGCTCAGTTCCATGTCTGTTACATCCTCCTGAAAGAGGACAGCATATTGTGTCATTGGTTCAATCTGGATCTGATCCCTGGTTATTGACCGTAAACAGCTAGAAGCCCTCGTTCCCATGGCGACTGTATCCCTGTATGCCTTTAGATAATCGATAGCTCAGAGGCCTTCTTATCCAGTCTGTACCTCACTGCTTTCATCGGGAAAGGAAGCTCTTCTCCTGCGGCTGCTGCTACCATTATAGAACTGTGCATCTTTTGATGGAAACCTTGACCTTGACCGTGACATAACTTAGCCTAAGTATATATTTATATATTAGACAAATTCACATTGTTGCTACAATTAGACGTGAGGTTGAAGAATCATAGAGACACGTGGGGTCTTTAGCAACTTCTATGAAGATGGTTTCCCATACCTCCATTGAGTCTTTGCAGATATGCCTCTAGATGGGCAGTTTTGTTGGGACAAACTTGGATGGCTTATTGGATCTCTGGGGTGCTTGATTTGAATAAAAAGTCCCATAGTTGTTGCTGGAACTCTGTTAGCTCTATTGACAAACTGCAAAGCTGCCGTCTTTTTACAACAGTGGTCCCAACCTTTTTCAGGCCACGGACTGGTTTAATGCCAGGCAATATTTTCACTGACTGGTCTGTACGTGGCTAAAGTTGGCAACCAGTTTTTTATTCTTAATTTTTTTTAACCTCCAGTTTCCCTTAACCTTTTGAGAGTAAAATGTATATTCTTCCACTGTTAAATATCTGCAGCTGTTTTAAACTGTATTTGTGTAGAAACCATTACAATATGCCACAGATTTTCAATTAACCCGTAAGTGTCAAAGTTTAAGCTAAAAAAAACCTGACACCAACTCCAGCCTCGACCGACTGTGATGGATTTTCTAAATAAAAATGGTCATCACTAAATATAATCCATATTTGGAGTAAAGACTCCCAGTTTTTGTCTGTGAAATGCAGTTTTCTTTTTCTTTGAAGTCAAAGACTCTTTTTCTGTTTCCTCACTGATACTTTTTTGTTATAAATAAACTTTCCAAATATGTTTGTTTTATGTTAACTTTGCTAGCTTGAGGGTTTCAAACTAGCAGTCGGCGCAGCCACTTTAAGAAAGTACCGGATGTATTTTTGACACAAATTCAGTAGTTTTCCAAAATAAAACTTATTAATAAAAAATAAAGCCAGATTCGAAACAAAACTGGCCTGGGAGTTGGGGACCACTGGATCTAGAAGAGCTACAAAATAAAAAAACAAGTTCACATCGCTTTTAAAAAGCCATTTGAATTCACAAATAATACTTGAATTTAGTAAATTTTGTACATGACATTACTGTACTGAGACCTGGGTCTGTATTTCCAAACTTAGCATTGTTTTCATGTAGGTAATGTCAATATTGTTTCAGCATAGATGGCCCTTGTTGATTAATGTTTAATATTTGTTCTTAAATGATGTTCAAATCAAACCAGAACTATTTTTATAAACATATTAATGACCTAGTGGATAAATGAATGTTTAATGCTGTTTCACATTAGCTTCATTTCATAGACTCTGAAACTAAATTATTTACATCTTTTGTGCAGTCTTTGCCTTTTTGCTGACAAAATCAAAAAAATAGTAAAACTTTGTGTAATGACCACCAACACAGCGATTGTTTTTTTAGCAATTCTCTTTTTCCTATCTTGAGCTAAGTTGTTCTGTTATAGTTTGTTTGGGCTCTGTTTTTTTCCAGCGTAGAATTCCCTTTATGTTAAAGTTAAATTCCTACATGCAAACGATTCCTGTTGGATTCTAAAAAAATATTCATGCAGAATGTTATCAGGAACCTTTGAGTATTTCTTTAAGAATGAAGGGAAAGAGCAGATTTTTTGCCATATTTAAGAGACTGTTATACCTGTAGCTCACTGTTCCTAAGAAAGACTGTTTTAACTGTTTCCATTCACTCATGTGTTTGTCGTTTGATTCTCTGTTGGCAGAATTTTTGAATATGCTGCATATGAGCTTATTCCCCGACTTCACTTTCCTGTCAGCACATGCTCCTTTCAGCTGTTTGTGTTCCGTAGTCCGTTTCGGTATTTTCACATCTGCATCTCTTCCTTCCAGGCATAGCTCGCAGTCGTCAGAAGAGGCTGGATTTAATGACCCGAGCTTACTGGAAAACCTCCAAAGTAATCATGTAAGTAACTTTAAGGATCCTCATTTGCCTGTCTGCGGCCACAAACGCTTCTGAGAGAAACTAGGAAGAAATTTAAAGCTAGTGGTGTTTGGCTTTTATGATTTTCCTTTTTATTTTTACATTTTGTGAATGATCCTCAACTATGTAGTGTCTTATGACTTTTTCTTTTGTTTTTGGCATGTTTGCATATCAATGTATTTGAAATAAGTCAGTCTGATGTGTGGATTATTGTTTCCTCACATCAGCTCTGCCATCAGGATCAGGACTGACCTCATGTACTGCTTTGCTTTAGAAAGTAAAATACCTGAAATTTCTTACAATACAAGCACCTGCCATCCCTCATAGAGCTTCAGATGAGCACTGAGGAACATCTGCTCTCACAAGTTGGATGAAGAATGATTGATTGTCTTAAGAGTCTGAGTCTGTATGACTCAACCCAAGAGCAGAGTGGAGGAGGCACAATGTCACTTCTAATTACACACAGCATTGCTGCCTTGGGACAGTAATAATCTTGAGGTGGTGTTTGCTTTGTTCTGATGGCCTCACACACACATAGACTTTGTACAAGTTGCTTTATATTAATACTTTCTGTTAATTAGCAACCACGGCCAAGCTTGTTGTCATTTAGTCTGTGGTTGTAAAGCTTAAAAAACTCATGCGAGTTATTCTTCCTTCACATTTCTGTATGATCTCTACCAAGAGTTTCTTTTTTTAACTAAATGTTCACATTTGCTTTTAATTTGCCAAAAAAATATCCAGTTGTAACATTGCTGATCACTTCAAACTTAACTCAATTTCAAACTCAACTGCAGAATAAAGTGGGAAGTCTTGGTAAACAGCAGCTTAACACCTGATGTGCTCGCAGTGCAACCACTTCATACCCATCAAGAGGCTTCTTATTCAAATGCAGCTAATCCCCACCACTGCCTGGCTGCATGTGGAAGTCATGCTAATTCTGTGTTCAGGCAGTGACAGAACAGAAGTAAAGATTTACTCAGCCTGACAATCATAAATGCCCCCTCTGGTTCTTTCCTCATTCCCCCTGTGATGATGGAGGTGGGGGGTATTTACTCACTGCCATGCCAGGCTCTGCCTCCATTACTTGTGACCCTTCAGATTTTTCCTCACTGACCACATCTGAAGTAACGACGGCTTTGTCACCGCTGACGAGACATGGGGTCACCCATCACTCAGTGGGAGGTGATGCCGGCAGCATGTGTGTCATGGCATTAGCTGTTAATTGTGGCATCACAGCAACGTTTCCTTCTTTCTGGCACTGTCCTAAATGTATGCAATGATATGTTCATGCTTCTGTTGAACTTGGAGGTGAATGCAGAATACTCTGTTATTAATAAATATTGATTCAATCTGTGAGAGCTGCTATGAATTTCCTGTGTTACAGCAGTTCTTAATAAATCTGGGCTCGTAAACGTGTCCTCCAGACTAATGTAGGTGCTGTCATTGTGTTATTCCCCCATTTTGAAACATGGATGGATGGATGCTCCCACTTTGTATTTGTCTGTATGTGTGTGTTAAGTCAAAGCTGCACATTTTTGTGCTTTTAAAGCAAGAGGTGGGAAAGAAAATTAAATCACCAAAAATCGATTTAAAAAAAAGTTTGAGTTGCGCAGATATTATTAAAAGGGATGCATATTGTTAAAAATATAACAAAAAAGAAACTTATCTGAGCTTTCAAAGGGTTTCTGCTGAAAGGGCTGGACTTATAGAGTTTTTTAATAGAGTTTTTCTTGTTCTGGTAAATGTGGCTGCTGACTTCTGCTGGGTGTCAGGCTGAGAGAGGTCACCCTTTGCGCATTGTCTCTTCCTTCATAATGGAAGTTTTTAGTTCTTTTTCTTAAAGACGGTTAAATTGAAAGCGCCCTTTATTCTCTGTGTAGCCTACAGCTGCTGTTATCCTGGACTTCATGAGCATGATGGCCATCTGCCACACCGCAGTACCTGAGTGCATTGATGGAAAAATCATTTACCAAGCAGCATCTCCAGGTACCTCCTCCCACTGAAATGTAGCTTCTGCTCCAGAGGATACTCAGGGTTTTGTTTCCTTTCTATGCAGGTACTTTTTTTCTTTCTTCATGTGTCAAGCCTGCAAATAAATCTTACTTAAAGACATTGATACTATGATACTATTCATGCTGCACTATGGGACTTATAGTCTTTGAATTGAATTATAAATACAACAAAACATACACAAGGTTGAGGCGCGCTGCGCAGCATCCACCATTTCCACAACCAGTTCTTTGTATGATTTATAAATGAGCAGCAAGTCAGGCCCCTAGCTTGACACTAATTGTGGGATGCAGTGCTACAGTATGAGTTCAGTGCTCTTAACACACGCACCCACGCACACACACACACACACACACACACACACACACACACGTGCACTTGAGCTGTGGTTAAAAATAGAAAAGAATTAGCCCTGGCGGTACTTTCAGCTGCTTAAGTGAGACAAAGATAAATGAAACTGCTATTGCTTTTTTCAATAGATTGTGCTCATAGATTATTCTTCATTTGAATATTACATGTTTTTATTATCATTTCTTCTTTCTAATCAATTGACGGTGTAAATTTATTCAAAAATTGCAAGTTTGTAACTTAATAGCTCAATTTCTGGACCCGATTTATTATTATTCATTAAATAAATCCTTCCATTAAACATGTTATAAGTTCAATCTTTTTTTTTTCACTTAAAGACCTTAATGCACTGCAAATGAATTCTTCATAGCTTACAGATCCAAACATTTCATGTTCATTTAGTCAAAAAAGCACTAGAGCCAAGAAAATAAAAACAAGAGTGCTCTATGTCACTGATTCTATCAACCTTGCAAACATTACAAAGTGAAAAATGGGTAATATTTCAAGAATGTCTAACAATATAGGCCTCTAATAAGCTAAGAATGTTTACAACCACAATGTCATCATTAAAACCCAAAGAAAGAAGCCGTTCTCGTGGCCATAAGAGAATCAAAATGACTCACCGCATATAAGGTGCTATGTTTCCTCAATGCTGTTAACACAATTATGTAACTTTTATTGAATGATTAATTTTTGTTATATTTAAAAGTGTTGGGTTTTTTTTGTTTTCTTTGAAGATGAAGGAGCCCTGGTGAGAGCAGCACAAAACCTGGGCTTTGTGTTTTCTGGAAGAACACCAGACAGTGTCATTGTGGAGATGGTAAGATGAGTTCTGCTGAACACCCTGAAATCTACAGCTCTCCACCATCTTCAACTGAACACCAACCAAGATGGAAATGATTGTCATAAAGTTCCTTGCATTTCCTAAAATTTACATTACTTCTTTGTTTTATGGAAATTTATGTTGCTAAGTTATTGTTCTTACTTATCACTAACACTTCTTTGGAAAAATATTAGCAGAAAGTCTTAAAGATATCAAACGTTGGAACTTTAAAACTTTACTCTCTCTTCTTTTTGCAGATGATGTGATTCTTTTTGTTCCAAATTGTCACCTTTCAGCTTTCACTTGAGTAGTTTGCAGCTGAGCATAAAGCAGCTGATAAAAGAACTGGGATTACCAAATTTGTGGTCATTTGTCTATGTTAGGCCCGAGTCTCTCCCATTGGATTAGGTGTAGAACATCACAGACACAGGTTATTGGAGTTAAATAAAATCAACTAAATAAAGATTTCCAACAGTTATAAACTCGAGCATTCCGCCTGTTTTCCTGATATCCTGCCCTACCTGCTGCTCATTACTTAATTCAGGTGTGGCTCACCAATTAGAGATTGCAGTGCTAATGTTGTTTAAAAAGAGGCAGGGCAGCTCTCTTTGAGAACATAAAGTGGACATTATCCTACCAGCTGCCCCGGCTGTTTCAGAAAAACTGAGTAAAACAATTATGATAAATAAATGAGGAAAAAAAGGATCTTAGATTCAAACACCTGTTTCTAAAACGATTATCCTCTTTCTCAATCTTTATTAGTCCTTCTAAGACTTTAAGCATATCCTCAATCACTTCTTATTGTGTTTCACAATTAAGGAAGTTAATTGAATTTCAGCTTGTTATCCTCCTTCCATCAGCTCAGTGGAGGCAACCAAGGAACACATTTAAGCTGCAGTAAAGGCTGATGAGAGGAGGATTGCAGGATTGACTTTTACTCCTAAGAAAGTTTTTTTTTTTTTTTTTTTTTTAGAAATCTAATGTTAAAAGGTCAAATTTTTGTTAATTTTAACAATTGTTTCTCCTTTATTAAGCTCGGATCAGAAGAAAAGTACGAACTGCTTCATGTACTCGAGTTTACAAGGTACTTCTTTCATAATCCTCACTATAAGTTTTATGTAATACAATGGAATAAATGTTTTTCTTTTTTGTCAGTGAATTAGTCATTTATCCCCTGAAATTAATATTTTAAGCATTTGAGTGATTTACAATGTTTTGAAAATGTATTTAATGTTGTTTATTTGCTCCCATGACTCCTTTTTTTTTTTCCATCTCTCAGTTCAAGGAAAAGGATGTCGGTCATCATGCGCACACCATCTGGGAAGATCCGCCTCTACTGCAAAGGAGCTGTAAGTGTCTGTCTATCTCCATGGCAACCTGTGTCACCCGTCACCATCACTGCCACACCCACAAAGCTCTGATCCCTTCACTGCCTCGTTTGAGGTAATCGTTTACATAAGCCCCAAAATAAAGACCACTGAATCTCACACGTAAGGAACCCGTACACAGATTTTCTTCACACATTCACGATAATCCACACTGTCCAACCTACGGAAGCTAAAGATACAGGACCTGCCAGGAAAATCAATGTGACACCTAATGAAGAGAGATTATTGGGTTTTTTGTAGAACATTGATGCTTTCATTACATGTTTTTGGTTGTTTTGCTTTGATGTAGAACAATCATATTGACTGAAAAGCTTTGAACGTTTTCCAGAAAGCTTGTTGATGTTCTCAGAGAGTTTCTAATAAACCTTTATTGTATTTTAATTTATCAACTTTGATTTAAAGGTTATTTAATGTAATGTAATCAGTATTTATGTGCCTAATGTAGAATTAAGTAAGGAATCATTTCCATGCAAATTCAAACAGTTTTTAAAGGCTTCATCAAGCGTTTAATGCTAATTTGTTAAAAATCAGTAAGTAGTCTCTGGTTCTTTGCTGATTTTGACCAACCCTTGTGGGGTTTTTTTCCCTCCAGGACTCTGTGATCTATGACCGTCTGGCCGACAGCTCAAGGTACAAAGAGATAACATTAAAGCACCTGGAGCAGTTTGCCACTGAAGGTGAGTGGACTAACATCGCCCCCTGTCTACTAAATGCTTTAATGCATAGTGGAAATTTTCCACATGGACCTTCTTCTGTAGACATGACAGCATCACGAGCTGTCATTTCTCCTCTACGTTTCCTTCAAAAGCCATCATATTGATCACTTCCATCATCTGTGTGAACTGAACAGCAGCAGAGGGAAATGTGGGGCAGTCTTTGTGGAAAACTGCAGCAGAGATGGAGGGTTTATTGTGTTCACACTGCCACCTTGTGAAACTCTAGAAAAATGCTGTCATGGAGGATGTTGGATGTATGCTAAATATAACATTCAGGACATACTGTGAAGATCTGTGGTGACAGGCACTTAGGAAGAGCTGCAAATGGCAGAAGAGGGAAAGTGGCTGATTCATGGTTTTGTTGACTTTTGATTAAAACTTTAAAAAGATTTATGTCAAGACTATTGAAGAAAAAAAAGATAAAAAGCAGTTTTATCATAGTGACATTCCTAATAATTCTATGTATTAGGCTATGGATTCATATTGTTTAGATTAGTGGTCTCCAACCTTTTTCAGACCACAGACCGATTTGAAGTCAGACAATATTTTAACAGAAATCCTGATGCGTGCATCCAATTTTTAATGTTTGGCTTCCAGTTTTCCTTAAAGTTTATCTTCATCCTCTGTAGAATATCTACAACTGGTTTAGATGTTATTTGTACAATGGATTTTGTCTAAGAACCATTAAATTGTGACAGATTTTTCGCTTAACCCATAGCTGTCAAACTGGAAGCTAAAAAATTGCATGCCGATTTCAGCCTCGTCTGACTTTTAAAGTGCAACATTGAAAAGAAAAAAAAAATATTCTGAATATAATCATGAGCGTGAATCCAGGGTTTCAGTTTAGCTGTCGGAGCACTAACCTTAGTAGCGCTCCTTACGGAGCACTACTTTAAAAAAGTAGTGAATGGATTTAAGACACCTGACTGAGTGACTTGGCATGCGTCAAGATTGAGTCAAATGTGGTAGAGAGAATCCAGTAGTTTTCCAAAATAAAACCACCTTCAGATTCAGATAATAAATTAACATAAATGTAATAATATAAAAAATAAAATATAGTATATAGTATAATATATTATTTAAAAGAAGGTAAGTCATGTTGTTTTTCTCTACAGCCTGTTACCAACTGGTCCTATCTACTGGTACCAGTCTGCGGCCGGGGAGTTGGGGAACACTGGTTTAGAGAAATAGTTTTTTAGCCATCTAGATGTCTTCATCTCTCAGATATGAAAAGTGAAAAGTAATAGTTTGATATAAAAAAAAACTGTCAGTGAAGTCTGATTTAGATTTGCAGTGAAAATTATCCAAAGAAGTTTTAAATAGAACTCTTTGACTGACATCTTGACAGCACAGATCGATCTGAGTTGTCGTGCACGCCGATAAAAGTCAGGATTTGTGACTTGGCTGTTGTGATTTCAGGACTGCGCACGCTGTGCTTTGCTGTGGCAGACATCAGCGAGTCCTCCTATCAGCATTGGCAGGAGCTCCACCACAGAGCCTGCACCTCCCTGCAGAACAGAGCCCTCAAACTGGTGGAGAGCTACGAGCTGATAGAGAAGGTGTGTTGAAAATGAAATCTTGCCTTTTTCCTGATGCCATAACTGATTGTCCCCCCAGCTGAACATATCACCCTCTCTGTCTGCTTTAGTTATTTATTGGGCTGTACCATCATGTTCTCAAAGTGATAGGCTGCATTTTCTTTGGACTCGTTGCATTGTAACTTTTGTTTGGCTTTAATTTGTAATTTGTAGATTTAGTGCACAGTATGAAGTTTCAGAAAGGCTGGTTGTTGGCAGATATTTTTTTAAGATGCAGAGTATGCAGTGTTTTCGTTTGTTAATTGCAGGAGTTATGTTCTAAAAGTAACCTGCATAGATGAAATCTTTATTTTGAAGGATAACTGTAGATTTTTTAAGACTTTAAAGACCCCTCACTTTAAACACTTTTCTCAGACATTAACATTTTCACACTTTTTTTCTTGTTTAAACTCTCAAAGCTTCAAAGAAAAACAAGTCCAGTTTTCTAGAATGAAAACATTGATCTGATTGCTTATCAAAAATGTATGTACATTTAGTAAACTGAGCACATGGCACAGAAGAGATTGACGGACAAATTCGACAGCCAATCAGGACCCAGAGTACAACGCACTCTTAAAAAGAGAAATAAATCCCAAACAGTTTACTAAAAAAATATATTTTCTTTATTTTGTGTTATTAAAAAACAGAATCCCAGAGGAAAAATGCTTATTTTCTCACTATTTTCTCACTTATATTTTTAAGTTTTTTAATGAAAGTTTGTTTGCCTGGTTAACTGATTGTTCTCTTTATTCCTGCTTTAAGTTCAAGTGATTTTATGCAAACAGTTTTTTTTCTTGCACCAAACTGAAGGGTAACTAATAGCAAAAAAGTACAATTACCCCTGGAAACTTTCACAAGTTCAAAACAGTGTGTTTCGTGAAAGACTGCTAAGGCCTTCCCCGTTACAAAGCTGGTTTTCTGTGACGTTAGACTGCTTGGAAGTGGAACTCAAACACAGGAAACCGGAAATGCGGCTTCTGGTCGCCCAAAACAAATGGAGAGAATCAATCCTAAACAGAGCACAAAGGCTCTCTCTGAGAGGAAAACGAAAATCGTGCTGCCTAATGAGTCGAGTGTGACACTGCTGCCACCACAGTTCAGAGCCAACCACACCTAAAAATGTTTTCATGAAGTCCACACGGGGGCGCAGTGGAGTCACAGTGGAACTGCTTAGGTGAAGGTTTACATCCTTTTTGAAAAGCTCTTACTTTTTCCTATATCTATAAAAAAAAACATTAGCTGTATAACATCTTTGTGTGACTTTTTATGTTCTTCTCCGAGAAGAAATTGTTTTTTTTGTTAAATATTTTCAACAAATAGGATTTTCCACATTGATTGTTTTACTTTTACTGATTTGTATAACCATTACAAGGTCCAAGAGGTTATAAAAGTTTGATATTTACCTGATTAGAGTTTTCCTGGCTTTGAAGGACATGTTTCTCCTCAACCACAAGTTTTGAGAAACCCCTCCTTTAAAGGATGCAGCTTTTTAGATTCAAACACATTAGCTAAAGAGTAGGGCTGTAACAAGTATCCGAATACTAAATATTTGCAATCTGTTCCCAGACAAATATTTGCTTCATCAGAGATCTCTGATTTACCTATCACTCTGAAATGCATAATAATGTTGGATTGCAAGTATGTAAAATGTATGATCAAACCGAAAATGCTACTGTAACAGGAAGTAGTGAAATCTTCAAAATAAAGTGTTGGCGAAGCTTTTCATTTTAAAAGTATCAAATGTTTTTTTTGTAAATGAAGAAAAAGACTGAAGTTTAGTTCACTGAAATAAGCTAAGAAAAGACACATTTTTTTTAATATGTAAAAATTATTCATTCATTCATTCATTTTCCAATCCGCTTTATCCCTTTCGGGGTCACGGGGTTGCCAGAGCCTAACCCGGCTACTCATGGGCGAAGGCAGGGGACACCCCTGGACTGGTCGCCAGTCTGTCGCAGGGGCCACAATCACACACCCATGTACACTCACATTCACACCTAGGGACAATTTACAGTAACCAATTAACCTATGAAGCATGTTTTTGGACGGTGGGAGGAAGCCGGAGTACCCGGAGAAAACCCACGCATGCACGGGGAGAACATGCAAACTCCACACAGAAAGGTCCCCCAGCCAGGACTTGAACCGGGAACCTTCTTGCTGTGAGGCAGGAGCGCTAACCACTGCGCCACCGTGCAGCCCCAGGTTGTAAAAATTATAATAAATAGAATTTTAAAGACATGCTGAACATAAATGTAGAAATCTTACAAAATTCTGTCATCAGTTGTCTCCAAAGTTGTTGCGGAGTCGTCTTTATTTAAGTTTTGTTGTCATGTATAAATGTATACATGTATAAATGATAGTGATTAAATGCATTATTTCATTTTTCCAGTAAAAAAAACCAAACATATATACTCATATATACATACCATTCAGACATATTTAAATTAAATAGTAAAAATTGCAAGTCGATCTATTGATCTATTCAAATAGATGGAATTGGATTGGCACCTTAGTAACAACCTACAGCCCTAGTGAAGAAAGGATCTTCTAGGAAGGTTAGTTTTGCGTGACTTGTGACAGAATACCATTAATATTAGATTTGAAAAGGAAACCCTCAAACCTCTTAGATTTTGATTAACTTTCACCCAACACACAACACTTAGCTGTTTATTAGTGTAATGGTTGTTTCATGGCTTTGGGATTACAAACCAGACACGAGTGGTTTACTTATTATAATCCACATAAATCTCTTTTTTATATATATTTTTTAAGTATAGGGCAGTACTTGGCATGACAAATGAAGGCTTAGATATTATATTCCTAACCATGCTCTGCTTTACCTACTGCAGGGTTCATAGTGATTACACAAAGCTGCAGAGCAGGCAGTAAGGCTCAGATCACAACTTAAGGAACTTCCCCTGCGTTTCCTCTGCCGCTGGCTGCTGTCTCCCCCCTGCCACTGGATCTTGTCAAACCTTTAGCTCTGTGATGAGCTCGTACCAGCCCACAAGCACTCCCACAAACCACAGAGTCCTGCTTCTCTGCACATTTTTGTTTACTGTATTTGTAGATTAACTTGTTTACTGTATTTGTGAGGCCTGTCTGCATGGAAAAAAGCATGTCCAAAGACATGCGTGCGCACACACACGCACACACACAGGGACACAGTAAGTGATCCAGAACTGTTCCAGCCTGTGGTGGATTTTTCCTGGTGGTCTGCAAAAGCAAGTGATGAAGGGGAAAAAACACGAGCGATTGAGTGACACAACACCGACTCAGATTTTTGTCTGACACGTGATGTTTTAAAGGCTTTAGTCTGTTTTGTCTTTTTTCTTTTTTTGTAACTCCCTGATTTTCTCTTTGGCAGAACCTGCAGCTTCTGGGGGCCACAGCGATCGAGGACAAGCTCCAAGATAAGGTTCCTGAGACAATTGAGACTCTGATGAAAGCTGACATCAAAATCTGGATCCTCACTGGAGATAAACAAGAAACCGCTATCAATATTGGTGAATAATAATTGTTGAATATTTTATAAGGATGCTGCCCATAAAAACCAAAAAAACTGAAACCATCCCCACCAAACCATTTTAATTATCCTGTTTATCATTTCCAGGCCTTTTATTACTCTAATCTGTTGCAGAAGAAGCTGGACGTTTCTCTAAAAGGTTCTCTGAGAGGATCCAGGTCAAATACTTCAAAACATCAATGGCCGTTTGTGCTGTTGTAGCATCACAGCACACGTTAGTCTTGTTTGTTCATGTCCACCTTACAGTTACCTCAGTCAGTGCTGTGCTCGTTTTTTTACCCATGAGAAGCCACTGCCAACTGAGAGTTGCACTGTCACACGTTTAGTGAAAGCATCTGTTGCAGAATGATGTATGAGCAGTGTGCACAGATATGAAATAAATAACATGCATGTGTACACAAGTAGGCACCTCTTGTATATTGAAAATCTTCCTCAGAGATTTAGTGACGAGATCTCCGAAAAGGGGACAAATGACAGGTTTTGGGTTCAATGTCCAGAAATGATTCGATTTTGTTTCGTTTTAAAACCATTTGAAGTTTTATTCCTGAATTCATCCAAACTGGAAACACTTAAATGAAAAAACAGATATTAAAGTACCTCCATTTGTGGCTGTACCTACCACTGAGGCCTGACTGAATCAGCCCTTTGTGCCCGCCATGCGCAGATGTGAGTTCTCAGCAGACGCTGCTGCTCACTTCCAACTTTTTCCTCACCTCTGAAACTGAACTGAACCGTTTCATATTGACTTTGTTTTTTTACTATTTTCCTCATTGAAAAATGATCCTCTTTGCCAAGGTTAATGGTGCGCAAAGCGCAGTACCAGACTAGACTACTGAGTTCAGCAACACACATTATACGTCTGTTTTTTTTTTATTTTAATATGGGCTGTACAACCCAGTGAGTTAGACCCAAATGCATTTAATGCTAAGCATTTCATGCAATGATGTAAGAAATCTCCTCTGGAAATTAGTTTTGTGGAGCACAGCGCTGCATTTGCTCCTTGAGTGTGCTTGTAAGATCTGAGCAGATGAAACCAACACTCTTCACTACAAAAATAATCAGTTTTTCACTGAAGTGTGCATCCCTCTTAACGAGTAACCATATACTTGGATATTCTCATTCTGCTCCAGTAAAAATTAGTATTATTATTTGCTGTGTCCTAGATCACTGATTTGCTATCTTCATAAATAAGTAGACTAAAGTAGAAATACACTTAACAATGTAATTATTTTAAAGTTGTGGAATAATGTTGGGTTTTGGTTTAATGAGCTAAACAAACTACATGCACTACTGTCACCGGAAATAAATGCATTTTCAAATTAAAGTATCGATGAAGGTTCTCATTTTCAAAATAAAAGTTTCAACTGCTTTTTTGTTGAAAAAAAAAAACGTGACTGAAGTTTAGTTTATTGAAATGAATTCTGAAAAAAATCTTGTTTTAAATATTGTTAATAGTTTAAATGAAATTTGAGGAATATGAAATGAAGAAGATTATGACAATCTTATGATGATTGACTTCTGTCTCTTTTGTCTCACTTAAATAGTCCTTATAGTTCGGTGCGCCTTATATATGTTATAAGTTCAAAAATAGGCCATTCTGTGATGTGTGTCTTATAATCCGGCGCACCCTGTATTGCGGAAAATCCTGTAATATAATAGTATTCCTGTTACGAACTCGCTACGACAAACAGGACACAACCACCAATAGATCAATATTGACCGTTAGTCAAGATTTATTTCAGAAACCCCACCAACAACAACAGCTTCTTTCCTTTTATTGGCATCTGCCTCCTCTGACAGTCAGCTGTTCATGTGACCGCCTCAATCAGCTGAGTTGCTCCAGCTGACCCCTCCTCTCGGCTGACGTGTCACTGGAAAGAAAAACAAAGGAAAACCAAAGAGAAACAGAAAAACAGAACCAGGAAGGACTAGAAGCTGTAACAATTCTGTAGGTACCCTTTAGACTATGTCACATCCCAAAATGCCAATGTGCCACGACCGAAATCCACGTTTTTCATCAAATTTGACAGGTGACCACACAGCGGCATTTGCAATTGGGAGGCGGCAGTCGCATTTCTACATGCCAAGCAGTGGCCGCAAAGGTTTTAAGAAAAAGTTAAAAATTTTACAGCAAATTTTGCTCTAAAAGTTTGCCATTGGTCAGTGGCCGCCTCGGCACATTTCAAGGTTGTGTGGTGACAGGCGGGGATGACGCCATTATGAAATTGGACGACAGCTGGTTGGCCACAAGGCGGTGGCAGCTGGAATCGCCGGCCGGCAACTTGTCCAACTGAATGATGTGTAGATTTTCCAGACTGCGGTTGTCCATATCAATTGCTACCGGTCGCCAGCCGCCCAGTAGCCCGGAGGTATCTACATTCATGATAAGCCAATGATTTTCAAGAATATTGGGCGGCGGTATGAAATCTTGAAGATTCTGCCGATGCCTTCCTAATCGCGCAGTGGCAGTTGTATTTGTGACCGTCGCACAAATAAAACAGTCTTAAGTTAAAAGACAGTATTTTGTGCATTAACAGGCCATGTTGTTGAGACTGGGGTACAAAAAGTTGAAAATGTTTGGAACAATTCAGTGTGTGGCTGCCATCTTTAAAAATGGCCACCAGTTTAGATTTTTCTCGTGGCAAACATGCTTTGCTGAAAGAGGGGATCCATGGCTAATTTGGCACCTGACCACAAAATGCAAAATTTGTCTGGTATATATTAACTTAACCAGCTCTGCTACCATCTGTGATGGTGAAAAATTAGTTTCCACTTTGGTGGATGAACCTGATAAGCAGAAGGGAAGTGTGAATTTTTGAACATTTTTACACTGGAAAAATAAAACTATCTCCCAGACTTCAGGCCTATCTGGGTTTTGGAGGTGAAACCTGCTCATTTCCTCCAAAGCTGTTGCTTTAAACCCTAGGGTTTATGTGTTTGGTCCATAATCGTATCACTTTTTCTGAAGCAAAATGCCACCCGTGTATTCATAAAACACAGGAACCCCCTTGATAAAGCTAAAGTTTCTCTCTAGACAGAAGCAAAGTGTTGAAGCCCACAAGTATTTATGTGGTCAGATGGCAGCCGTTTCAAACAGCCACAGCTCTCAACTGAAGGCCTCAGTTTTGGCTAATGAAATATTTCTGTTTTCCCCGATGAGAGGCTCCCTCTACCCACTTGCTGGTGACCCTGAGTGTCGGTCCCTGCCAAGAGCTGAGGAGAGCTCTCCCTGGAGAGCCATGTCGGGCAACCCGGAGCTGTAACTGCCTGTTATTACAGGAAACTAACAAACTCTTGTAAACCAAACTCATTAGTCATGCCCTGACACCCGCTCTCAGCTGAAACATTTTCATTCCAATTCTGGAAATATGTCACATTGCTTATTTGATATCATATTTTCCTTGTTTTTGCATGCAGTCCAAAACTTAAAACAGTCTAACCTAACCTAAATGAACCTTGTACATGTAAATACTGTATACAGCATACATTCTTAAAAATGCCCAAAAAGAGCAATCCCATTGTACCAATACTTGTACTGTTAAAATGACAATAAAGCTATTCATTCAATCATGCTTTTACTCTAAGTTTAAAGAAATCCCCTGTTTTTTTTCTCTTCCAGGACACTCCTGCAAACTCCTGACAAAGAACATGGGCATGCTTGTGATTAATGAAGACAGTCTGGATGTAAGTACTATTTTTTGTGATCTGCAAATTATTTGCATTATGTAGCCATAATTCAAAATGAAATGTCTTTTAGGCTTTGTTCAATTCCAAAGTCTTAAAAGAGAAAAAAAGTTTGTCTTTAAACTGCAAGGGTGAGGCTACAGGGGGTCCATTGGATAAAGCCACTCCACATCCTAAAGTCCACGCTTAACATCCATTAAGACACCCAGCAGGGAAGTCTGTAAGCTCTTTAGTAGGAAACGCTGGTCTGTTGTTCCTTTGCTGGACAGGAGCGAGCCCCTGCATTTCCAGTTGGGAAAACTGAGCGCAGGATTGTAGATCCCAAGACTCCGCTGGGTTTGGTCTGATGGAAGAAAAGGGGAAAACGGTGACGAAAAGTGGATTAAGGGGGCTGGGGTATGGGGTGCGGTGTTTTGGGGTGATGACGGATGGCCTTCATTCTGTCAGCCAGTCGTTAAGCGTGATAAATGGAGCTGAGGAAAAAATTCGGGGTCCGCGTATTCGTAATACACATGGACCAGCTCTTTGAAATGTCATCTTCCATTCTGCTGTGGTTGAACAGATGCTTACATAAGGTGGTTTGTTAAAACGCAAAGAGGAGAAAACTCTCCACAAAGACTGAGGAGCCATGGTGCGTTCCAGCAGCAGCGTTTTAATTTCATAAAAGACAATTCTGGAAATGGCATTCATTGTTTCTGTATGGAAGTTATCATACAGACGCTTATTTTATTTGTCTGTGTGAAGAATCCTTCCACGCCTCTCTATATAAAACTTTGTTTTCCTGTAATTTCAAAGTAAGATAGCCAAAAAATGACCTTCTGTTCACCAGAACTAACTAAAATATACTCGCAAGCTTTCATGACTGTATACTCCCCCAACTTAACAATCACAGTTTTTTTTCTGATTTCCAGCCTTTTGCTATGCCTGAAATGAATGTACATTTTAGCGTCCAGATTGAAAGTGGGCAGGTCTACTTGACAAGAAAATTAAAGTCCATCCAGATACATAATCACTGAAATGAGGGCCTTAGTCATGCGTTTTGACATACCACACCCGTATGAGTCCCAATGACGGGAACTTTAACAAACACGTTTAGCTTTTTCTCATAATTGAGGACAAGTATGAGATAATTTAAGATTAAAACTGTGTTTCAGAGTAATTCTCTATTCAAACCGCGTTGGACCAGGAGCAGATGAAAACCGGACTTTAAAAAAAGCTTGGGTTTATGACGAAGCAACTGCCACCCTTCTTTGCTCCAATTCTGACGCGTCCACTTGCAGACACATAGATCCAAAAGAAGAAAATATATAGTTGGAGTGGGACTTTAACTATAATACTATATTGCAGACAGTGATAGTAAACCATGTTTTTTTTTGTTATTCATGATCACACTGACCAACTATTGACCAACTATTGTAAGTGAAATGGGTTTCTTTGTCAGAACTCATTTCATTTAAATACTATTTATTATACTTTCAGTTTAAACCCATTGAGATGCTGAACATTTGGAAAACATCACAGAACGTGACCAAACTTGATGGATTCCACCTGATCTGGGTTAAGTCGGGCACCGAAGTATGATAGAGTTGTGTTTGAAGTTTTTCACAATCATTTGCTTTGAGGGGACTTGACTGCAGTTATTGGTTCTACAAATGCATTTTTGTTTTAATTTGGTCTAAAAACAAACTACTACTCTTATGAATAAATACTTAAGATAGGAAATCTATAAAGTGAAATTTTTTTATTGAACCGTTTTTACTTTGCCCTAGTTATCTAAACAATTTATGGCAAACTGTGAGACTGTCTGTTATAATTAGTTGGGTTGTCTTAAAAAACTTCATCTGTAGCTTGACATATAATAGAAAATGGCCTCAACTCAAGTTTTGTCCAAATACGGTCAATGTTGATGAACATATCTGGGCCACTCAAAGGGTCTTTGGGTTGAGCCATTTATAAATGATCCTAGAGTAACCAAAGTGTTTACTTATAGCTCTAAATGATTAATGTCAGGGACTTCGGTCTACCGAGACCAACTTGAAGAGATGGCCTTCATTAATCTGATTAATTTAGTGATGATTTATTGTGTGAAGATTTTAAATGTCCTCTAAAGGAATACACTTTTTACTGTGAAATGCAAACTTGTATAACATTGATAGGCTACCCTCGTTTGGATTTTTAGGCCTTAAATTTGCATGTTTTTGCTGGTTTTGTTGAAATTTGTCTGACTTCTTCACTAGATGCCTTTAATCCCCAGAGTTTAGAACCACAATTTGCTGTTTTTTCTAATAGAAAGCTGGTTTGGGAACACTGTCAACTTGAAACTGTATACCCGGAACCTCTCATTTGTGGTCAAAAGTTCGTCTTTACATTAAACAAAGTTATCCGCAGTTTGGAGCCTCACGGTCAGATGATAACATTGCAATGATACAAATCTCCAGATTCCACATCACGAGCATCACATTGTGTTGGCTCCATCAGTGCCAACATCAACAATAGACTTCAGTCTTTATGGAAAGCTCTTGTACTTTTCTGAATGGACACTTCGTTCCCATTACAAAATCAAACACCAGCTCACCACATAAGCTGAACTGGTCATTATAGTCATAACAAAGAGGCTTTAAGAGGAGACGCTGCATTAGGGCTGAAATTCCTTGCTGGAAATTAGGGGGGAAATGACCATTCCTACTTTGAGAGATTGTAAACTTTGCTTATCACAGAGTGATGAATTGGTGGTGTCCCAAACAAAGGGAAATTTCTCTCCGGGATTCACTACACAAGGGGTTTGCACATGGAGCAGGAAAACCCTGAGATGTAATCTCTCCAATCTACCAGAGAGCAGTGGATTTGAAAGTAAATATCACAACCTGTGATTACTCTGACCCAAATACACACTTGCCCACCCCGTGTTCAGCATCTCATGCTGTTTTACTGACCCCATCAGGAATGGTTAAGTCCTCGCAGCTGCTCTCTGCTTGGATCCTTTTCGCTGTGTTTCTCTCTTGTGTTAATCCATCATCTCTTTGTGCACATTTCTCACTCTCCTTCTCCTACTTTGTGAAACATAAAGCCCCTCTCTCCAAATATTTCCTTTAAGCTGGGGTTTCAGAGTTTTGTTATGCCAAGCGTTCGTTGAATGGTCCCTCTGGTACACTCACAAGGCCTTGACATATCTGACCTCCTCACTAAGCCAGACCCCTCCCAGCTTTTTCATGTGATTTCCACCAGTTTTTATATTATTTTTTTTTTCTTTTTTATGATTTCAGCTGCTTGAAGATCTCTCTGTCTTGTGTCCTTCCTCTTCCTATTTTTTATCAGTTAGGCCTGAATGTACAGAGCTGTTTGGTAATTTTTAAAAATGTTCTCAATTCTTCTAATAAAATAAAGTAAGCTGTTCAACTGCACAGATGCTCAATACATTCATAATATAGTTTTATTTTCCAAATCAGTGCATTGTCTTTTTTATTCACATTTTTTTCCCAAGTCTAAAAAAACAATCCCTAATTCTTGACCAGCATCTCATAATAACAAAAATGAAGCATGACATGATGTTAGGAGCTGCAGTTTGGGACATCATGGAAAAGTTAACATTTTTTCGTATTTCTATGAAAACGTTAAAGACAAAATATTCAGATCCTGTTTAGTTTAAGATTAAATGTATGTTTTGGTATCTTTTTTTATTTGTTGTTTTACCAAAACATGCAGTATCATAGAAGCTGACTGTTTTAAGTGCAGCCCTTGAGAAAACTTTAAGTATTGCTTTGGTACTGCTGTTTTTTAAGCATACTCTTCCTTTTAGTTGTAAAACTGTGAGTGCAAAAAATTTTAAAATGTTATTTTGGCAGACATGAACTATTTTTGGACCAGATGAAGCGGTTTAGACGAGAAATTATTGAAGTTCTCTGTACAGAAGAATTTGCAAGATCAAGCAAAGCAACTTCACCAAAACACGCAAACTTGACCAGGAAAGAAAAGCAGAAAAAGGATAAGACGATGTTTGTTAATCCCATAGTGGGGAAATTTAATTCTTAGAACTGCTTGGGTGAAGAAACAATAAAGTGCAAAGATGGATATTTTAAAATGTGCAAAAAGTTAAAGGTAAAATTATTTTGAAACATACAAATATTTTAAATACATACCAGAACGCTGAAAAAAGTAGTAATAGTGTTTTTTTTTTTTTTTTTGTCCAGTCTACTTTATTGTTAAAGTGAACACCCAGGTTCTTAAAGCTGTCCCCACGTCAATGTCTGAGCCCTGTATGCTCACAGTATGATATGGAGGTCGATCACCATCGCCTTCGTTTTACAAGTGTTAAAGCACAAGTTGTTGCTCTCACACCAGTCCAGAGAGTCCATGATGACTGACCTTCAGTTATTTTTCCACATATTTATAGAATAAGCAGAGCCAAGTCGGATTTAAGTTGAATTCTGCAAAAAAAAAAAAAAAAGTCTTCCAAATTTCCTCTTCCAAAAATTCACAATTTTATTTGGAAAGCGCCACAAGAAGGCAATTGAACCCCACTGCAGTGACCATCTTTACAAGCACATCCAAAAAGTTTTGTTCTTTTGGGGTTTTATTCATCACCTCAAAAAAAGGAGTTCAAGCATTATTTTTTAATTAGGAAACAACAGTTCAACAGTAGCATTGATTTAATGAGCAGAATTGAAAATATTATCTTTTGCATATTGTAACTTTCCCCATTTAAATATTTTTCTGAAGTTTCAGTTCCAAAATCTAACATCAAAAAAGTATTTCTACTACAAGTTGGACTGTTTTTGTGGATCTTGGCTTTCTGAGTTTGAAATGATAGGTTTTATATGTCTGTCGGTATTGAGAAACGTGCAAGGGATTCGTAAAGACTTCTGCAAACACCAGAGAAGATGGTCTCAAAAACAAAACAAGTCATCATCATCGTGTTTTTATTTTAATCTCCTTTATTTCTACCCTTTCTCTTTCATTTGCACCTTTTTGTTTTATCATCACACTGATGGGGATATTAGCACTTTCTGTGTGTAATTATCATAGGCAACAAGCCCCTACTGACCAGTTTGTCTGGGCAAGAACTTATTTCTATATCAATTAAGCTTTCTTTATCTTAGAATTCAGGAAATAATCACTGCAAACCTAAGTAAAATTCTTTTTTTCAGGTCACAAGAGAAACACTGAGCCACCACTGTGGAATGCTGGGAGATGCTCTCTACAAGGAAAATGACTTTGCTCTCATAATTGATGGGAAAACTCTTAAATATGCTCTTACTTTTGGAGTGCGCCAGTACTTCCTGGATGTGGCCTTGTCCTGTAAAGCTGTCATATGCTGCAGGTAGGATTTATTCCCAAAGCTTCCAACTAAACCCCAGACACCAGAAAATAACAAGAAGGGGGATTCAAGTACGCATGTGACCACTGATAGATTTCTGTTTTCAAACTGTAATGACACATTGTGGTGGTTCCCCTTTTCAAGAAGGGGGACCGGAGGGTGTGTTCCAACTACCGGGGAATCACACTCCTCAGCCTCCCTGGGAAAGTCTATGCCAGGATACTGGAGAGGAGAGTCCGGCCGATAGTCGAACCTCAGATCCAAGAACAACAATGCGGTTTCCACCCTGGTCGTGGAACTGTGGATCAGCTCTACACCCTGTCCAGGGTGCTGGAGGGTTCGTGGGAGTTCGCTCATCCTGTCCACATGTGTTTTGTGGATTTGGAGAAGGCGTTCGACTGTGTGCCCCGTGGTGTCCTGTGGAGGGTACTTTGGGAGTATGGGGTCCGGGGAGCCTGTCCGGTCTCTGTATGACCAGAGCAGGAGCTTGGTCCGCATAGCTGGCAGTAAGTCAGACCTGTTCCCAGTGCATGTTGGACTCCGGCAGGGCTGCCCTTTGTCACCGGTTCTTTTCATAGTTTTTATGGACAGAATTTCTAGGTGCAGCCAAGGTCCGGAGGGGGTCTGGTTCGGGAACCACAGGATTTCCTCTCTGCTCTTTGCAGATGATGTTGTCCTGTTGGCTTCATCGAACCAGGACCTCCAGTATGCATTGGAACGGTTTGCAGCCAAGTGTGAAGCGGCTGGGATGAGGGTCAGCACCGCTAAGTCTGAGGCCATGGTTCTCGACCGGAGAAAGGTAGTTTGCCCTCTCTGGGTCGGTGGAGTGCTCCTTCCCCAAGTGGAGGAGTTTAAGTATCTTGGGGTCTTGTTCACGAGTGAGGGAAGATCGGAGCGTGAGATCGACAGGCGGATTGGTGCTGCGTCCACCGTTATGCGGTCGCTGTACCGGTCCGTCGTGGTGAAGAGAGAGCTAAGCCAGAAAGCAAGGCTCTCAATTTACCGGTCGATCTACGCCCCAATACACACCTATGGTCATGAGCTCTGGGTCATGACCGAAAGAACGAGGTCCCGGATCCAGGCGGCTGAAATGAGCTTCCTCCGTAGGGTGGCTGGGCGCTCACTTAGAGATAGGGTGAGAAGCTCGGTTACCCGGGAGGAGCTCGGAGTAGAGCCGCTTCTCCTCCAAATCGAGAGGAGCCAGTTGAGGTGGCTCGGGCATTTAGTTCGGATGCCCCCTGGACGCCTCCCTAGGGAGGTGTTCCAGGCATGTCCCACTGGGAGGAGGCCCCGGGGAAGACCCAGGACACGCTGGAGAGACTACGTCTCTCGGCTGGCCTGGGAACGACTCGGGGTCCCCCCAGAGGAGCTGGAGGAAGTGGCTGGGGAGCGGGAAGTCTGGGCATCTTTACTTAGACTGCTGCCCCCGCGACCCGGTCCCGGATAAGCGGAAGAAAATGGATGGATGGATGACACATTGTTGTAAAAATCCCCATTTGTCAAAAATCCAAAAGGCAAGCAGTCGATGTTAAGCCTGTTCTGTCTCACCAAAAGCTTTGAATTCGTCGTAAAATTAACTGAATGTTGGGTATTTTTGCCAAAACAAAAGGATTCAGAAGAAATTAAATCTGTAAGCTTTTACCTTTTATGTTCATTTTTTTCTGTTTTAAAGTATCTAGCTAGAAAATTAAAATGGAAACTCTTAACATTATGAGAGTATTCTGGTGACTTGCCCGGGCTACATCAATTTTAGAAAGTGCTCATAAGGTAAGCAATCCTGACAGCGCTTTCAGGCAGCACATTTTCACAATATATCCTCAAAACTGGTTAAATAAGAGATTCTATGAGCTAATTTGTTTGAAATATGAGTTTATGTAATATGAAAGTCTTATTGAAAGTTTTATTCAATTTGAGCTACAAAAAGACTTTCTGGTGTTCCGTTTGTAATATTTGGATGTCAAAAGAAGGTGTAAAAATCTCATGCAATACCCACTTACAATTTTGGACATGTTTTTTGTATTAGGCTGCTGTACTGCTTTGCTATAATGTGGATATTTTTAACAAGTTACTGGATGTCCATAAACTTTAAGGACTTCAAATAAAAATCAACGATTTTTAACACTATTTCTTTGGACAGAATTTTGTTTGGATTTTGTGTGTTTGTTGTGACAGGTTCTTCTCTCTTTCAGAGTCTCTCCTCTCCAGAAGTCAGAGGTGGTTGAGATGGTAAAGAAACAGGTAAAGGTGATAACACTCGCCATTGGCGATGGTGCCAACGATGTGGGAATGATCCAGACGGCTCATGTCGGTGTGGGAATCTCGGGGAACGAGGGTCTGCAGGCTGCAAACTCCTCAGACTACTCCATTGCTCAGGTAAGTGTGATGACCCAGTCTTGATGTATGGGGGGAGTGAGGGTCACACTCATTTGTGGCTAAATACAGACTTTTCCAGAAGCATTTTGAGTTATGTAGCTTTTTCAGCTGGATCAGACCTGATGGAAAGTTCTGTTCTCACAAACGGGACCTTGAAGCTGTGTGTGCATTTCCTCATTGCGACACAGCAGTGTTGCTCCTGTCACTGTCCTTTCAGAGGAATGATGTGTAGTTGATAGCTTTGCACATTGTTCTGAGTAAGAATGGTTCATTTGTCAGGAAGAGCCTGAGCTTACACAGTGAAGTGGTGTTACACCTGTAAAACAAGCACCTGTTGACACCTGACTCCTAACATAACTGTTCACAAACAGACTGGGGCAAACTGTTACTAAAACATGGATTTAGATCCTAGTAACCAGTTTGTCTGAAACTCTGCGTGGATATGTGATACGTTTTTTCCAACAAAAGCGTGCAGTTCCCGATCATTGCTGCGTTAAACAGCACAAAGCTCCGTGTGCGTTGTCTCCGTTACAGCCGAGAGGCTTCGGAGTATGGGAAAGCGGCGGCACGCTTTCTTCTTCGCTTTGCAATTCTATGAAGAGTCTTGAGATTCTTTTAAAGACTGTGTTTGGGGCTACAGTAAAAAGTCTTTTCAACCATGCCTCTTTCTTTCTTAGCCCATGCTTGTGTTATGGTGATGTGATGATAGGTGTCAGATGAACTCCTTGTTGTTACAGGTCTCTTAAGTTGCCAGTTTTTGTGATTTCATCCATAAGAACTCTGTTATCTGCCGCAGTAAGTGTGGAGTTGAGACGCTTCAGGTCGAGGCACCTCTGCTTTCTGTCTGTCATCAGCTATGCTCCGTTTTTACATGTTTGATCCACCCACTCCAAGGGTAACACAAACTTGAGCCCAATCCTCTGATGTGAGGCTGAACAAAATCAAATCTTCCAATAAAAACTCCCGTTTTACTCTAGAAACAGTAGAATTCTTTAATATCTACAAATCCATTTGTACAATAAAGACTCTCGTGTTCCTTGATTTTTTTTTTTTGTGCAAATAAATTCCTAAATTCATTTTACGCTCTTGCTTTGTATTGACTGAGACAACAAAAACACTCTATTGATGAGTGCCCAGAAGACTTCACACTAGGCTGTTGTTCTCTGCATTATATTACATTAAAGTAATACAAAAGGCACCAAAAGAGATGCCTCTCTGTTTAAAAAAAAACAAACAAAACAAAAACATCTTTTGATGCTGCAGCTTGCATCTCCAGATCTTCTGATACATCCCTGTGTCCCTGAAGCACTTTAAATAAAATTCCAATTGTACTTTTTTCCTCAAAGAAAGTCTTTTGAGGACCCACTCCCATAGGAAAATTGCATTTTTGAGTTTTTAAAATGTTCTTGTGGCAAAGTTAGGCTGAAAAGTGCATTTGTGAGTATTTTTATTCAAATTGTCAATCAGAAACAGACAAAAAAAAAATTCATTTGAAAGAGAGCGTAATTGTGAATACACTAAAAAATACACTGCGCAGACTGCAAGCTCCGTTCTCTGAGCTCTCAGCAACAAGGTGGGGTTGCTCCACACCTACGGTCCCGTCTACAACTCAGAAGTGAATTTCTAACGAACTACCGCCGCTCTGCAAAAACTATGTCCTAGAAAACTACACAGTTTTTTTAGTTTAGCTAATGACAGCATAATTACAATTAAAAAAAACACTGGAAACAATTTCACAATAGATAAAAAGATTATCAGAGTGGAACTTTAAACCAAACTGTTAAAACCAAAATAATTTAAAAAAAATGGTGAAACACAGCATTACTTTAAGGTGGCATGAAGTTTGGTTGAAATCCGTGCCTGTATCGACATAAAACATGTAAAATAAATCAAATGAATGTTATTTGTGCATTTTAGTGAAGATATTTTTCAGTGTAGCCTTAATATCCAAAATAATGTTTGTGTAATGTGGGGGACCTACGAGTCCTCAAGTATAGCTCAAATAGATGTCTGATCCCTGTAAAAATCTTTGAACACTGTCAACTCTCATCTCAGATGATTGAAGATTTCTGACATTTGTTAATGGCATAATGTCTTGAAATGGTTTTACACTGATCAGATCATTTAAAAACCATTTACCACTCACTTGTTCAGTCTATTACTACTGTACAAACCCTCTCTAATTGCAGTTTCTGAGATCTTGGCACCATAGTCTGTGCTGGGACATTTCTGGAATGTGTTAGGGAGAGATATGGCCAAAATACTTCATCACTCCTTTGCAGGGAAATTATAAAATAAATGTTCTTTAACCTCAAGTTCCTCTTACTGCTTTAATGTTTCAACACAGATATCTGATTATCAGCAATAATTACAAAATCCACTGTCCTCGGACATGTTCTCTTCATTCATTATGTCATTTCCCTCCATGTTGTCTCTCCCACACAGTTCAAATACTTGAAGAATCTGCTGCTTGTCCATGGAGCCTGGAATTACAACCGCGTGGCCAAGTGCATCCTGTACTGCTTCTATAAGAACATTGTTCTCTACATTATTGAGGTGAGTCTCATGGGAAAGAGAGGTACCACAACAAACTAAATGTGAAAGACAAATAGGTTTTCTCCTCTATAATACATGTTAATAAATACTATGGGTATAATAGATCACAAAACTCACGGTTTGGATCCTGTCATGGTTTTAGAGTCACAGTTCGGATCATTTTTCGGATAAGTAAAAAAGAAAATAAAAAGGCAAAATAACTAGATTCAAGCTAAATAATTTTTTTTAATTTTTACTACATATATATTTATTAAACCATATATAAAGTACTTCAAAACACAAACACACACATATGTTACATCAAAAAATTTGCTCATTGAGCCGTTTTCATGAAAGCAACGCACTAATAGCATCTTTAATCTCATGAAAGTGCATCATTGGGCGCTGCATCTTTAAATAAACAGGATGGATGGATGGAGAATACGGGGTCTGAGGTGCACGTGTGTGCCGAACCATGGCGAGTGAGCCATATGGATTTGTTACACCACTAATAAATACCCTTTGAGAAAAAAAAAATGAAAAAAAAATTATTGGAGTGGGTCTTTATGGAAGAAAAAAAAAGTTTTTTTGAATTTTCATATTTGCAGCCTTTTAATACTGCTCCTAGATGAGCTGGTAGAATTTTGGTCTTTGTGATGAATGCATATTGATGTATAATTCACAGGAAAACAGGATTTGGGCTTCCTACCCATCGAATTTGCAAATATCTAAATTTCCACTTGGTTTCTCCTAAACACCAGTTCAAAAAGTTTTTTTTCCCCATAGTTGGTGTGGTTTTCCTAAATGCAGCGTGTGTATCAGGGTCTGAGGGCTGTTCAGTTTTTCTCCTCCAGCATCGGTTTGATGGTGTGCACACTCTTCAATGGTATTTGACAGATAGCAGAGCTGCTGCAGATAGCTGCCTCGGAGCTTTAACCAAGAGTGTCCAGGAAGTTTAAGTACTTCCTTTCAGCACTGCTGGAGTTCAGATGTTTTGATCTGTAGATGATCAACTTAAGCTCTGTCCCAGTCATGCGAAGGATTTTAACTCTGGTCCTGCTGAGCAGTTAATCACTCCAAAGAGTTTTTTTCATATAAGTATGATCTAAAAGTTAGTATGACAACTTTTAATTTTCAATATCTTACTTCACATTGGCAATTTATAGCTAAGATCTTAAACTCAGAAAGTTTAAATATCTTTTGACCTTTTGGCATAGTGTCTTTATCTTAATTACAAAAGACTTGTGTTTTTCGATTTTATATATATATCATAATAAACACTTCAGTAACACTGACGCCTTTACAGTTTGAATGCTCCAGTCCTTTAAGCCTGGTTTATTTCTTTACCATAAAATGTAATTTTTTCATTTTTGCTGCTTTAATGTTCATGTGTTCTAGTAGAATTTATGTCGTTTGTTTGGATGAATTCTTTTCTCTGCTCTAGAAAAACACAATTTTATGAGGTTTTCCAGAACCAAGTTAACATGATGCCAACACTCTTTTGGTTAGTCAAATTAGAAAACAGCGTTTTGAATCAGTGAAGCATCAGTATATGCTATCCAGATTATATATTTTGGAGGATTGTCATATCAACATGATGCATTGAGGTTCGTCTTGTGTTTAAACTGTACAGACTTTCTTTCTTTCTTTTTAAATGCATTAGATAAATAAAAAAGACAAGTGGGATTGAAAGGAAAAAAAAAACTGATTTATTTTCTGCCAGTGTCTCTTCTCTTGTGAGAATGGGAGCATTCCATACATAATCTGTATCTGAAATATGATCATATATTTAGAAAAAAATACTCTGTTATTCCTACTCGATGACATCTGACCGCTCATGTCCTTTTTCATCCTCACTCCACTTTATGATCCATGAAAAATCAGCTGGCTACCTTCAGCATTCCAGCTCGTCTGCTTGTGACTGAAGTGAAAAAAAAAGCTTTTATTATTTTCATTTTTCATTTAATTGGTCTATAGCATTTCCCACTTATTCTTCCTATAATCAAAGAAGGTTAAATCCCAGTCAGGTACATGAAATAGTGGACCAAGTTATATTTTAATCTAATTTAATTACGACTCTTGTGTCATTAAATAAATAGCTCTGGTTTTATATGTAAACTTGACTTATTTCATGTTATGTTTGATCTTTCCTTTCTATGTAAACTTAAATCAGTGTGTTAAAAGAGCCTGTTCAAATCAGAACCTGGTCAGTTTCATTGTTGAACCAAACACAGCTGCTCTTTAAAGACCCACTCCAATGAAAATAGTGTTTTTAATGTGTTCTTGTGGCATTTTTTTCAAGAACATATAGAAGAAAAAAAGTGCTCAAATTGTGCTTCTGAGTATTTCTTTATGTAAACTAATGTGAATAGGGAGCAGACGCAAAAATCCCATTGGAAAAAGCTTCCAAGTGTGACGTACAAGTTAATACAAGAATCCACAAACGTCCTGCTCTGCTCCATTGTAGACGACTAGATCCATGTACGCCTTTATATTCTGCGTCAGAGCTGCTGTTTGGCTCAAAACTTTACAGCTCCAATATTGCTCGCCCTTTTTGTTGCACTGGTAATGTTAGGTTGGGGTGTGAGGGACTGTATTCTAGTGGGAGAGTATGTAAACGGATGGATGATGAGAACGGGGCAGGCTTACTCTGCCCCAATGGCCCCACCCACACCTCAGAGGCAAATTTCTAAAGAACTCCTGCCGCTCTACAGAAACTATGTTCTACAAAACAACACAGGTTTTTGGATTTTGGCTTGTAAATACGGTAACGCGGCTACATCAATAGATCAAAAGATGATCAGAGTGGGACTTTAAAGCAGATCTCTTATCCGTTTTACTGTTGAACTGAAACATGGTCCAGAGCTGGACTGCATCTCTTGCTCTGCTTGTGGGGAACGTCCTTCCTGTTAACCATTTGTTCCTCTCTACTACCCCCGCACCCCTTCATTGAGCTGAGGCAGAATAAAGGAACTTTTCTATACCGCTTGGCCTCTTCTAGATTTCTAGATTTCCCCACTGTGACAGACCCTGACATGTTGCAAGCTGTTACCTGGACATCTCAGCAAAAGCAGCATGTGTCTCACTAATAGGTTTACTTTTAAATACTCGTGTTTTTCCCTTCGACTTTTAGTCTAACCTTTCAAGGAGAAAATCTGGGATATTGATGGGAATTTTAGCTTCCATTGTCCCCTTCAGCGTGTTTAACGCTAGAGCTGGGAGACTGCGTTAAAGCGTCTTTTATTCTCCTTCTATTCAACTTCCTGGCTTTTTGGTTGCAGAAAGTTACAAACTCTGGGACTATTGTTAGAGATTTGAACATAAGCCTGGTTTGGAAGTCTTGTCGGAACAGAGGATTTTATTTGATTCATTGAGGGTTTATTATAAAAAAAGGAAAGTCAAGGCTCTTTCTTCAGTGGAGGATTGACAGGCTGGACTTTTTTACAGAGTTGCTTTTAGCTCTTTGAAAGCCTTACTTTTCATAAATTTTCTGAACATTTTCGGCATAGTCACTTAAGAAATGTGACATTATAGCTTTAAAAAGGTTGTTCTTGACGTTATAGCATTTTTATGCAAAAATAATCTATCATTAAAACAAACTTTCATCCTATTCTATAACTTTGACTTTCTTAAACTTCTTAACAGGCCAATGCAAAACATGAAAAGGATCGTACCAGTGGAATTTAGCCTCCGAAGGCTTTGAAAGAGGAGCCATAGCAACACGGTTCAAATGCAGCCGGCCACTTATGGTTGATTGGCATGTTGCTTGGTGCTATGGGGTAAAGGGGTGGAGGGTGATGGACAAGTAGCATTTATGAGGCAATTACATGAAAGCTTGTTCGCCGGAGTTCAATGTTGTCTGAGACGGCTTGGAAAAGCCGAGGAAACTTGCCAACCAGTTGCACCGATTTAATCGGTGGAGGCCGGTCCAGGCGTCTCAAGACTTAAGATCTTCTGTTTGTAGCTCAACATATTTCCAGCGTATTTATCAGCCCCCTTTTAATCTTACACTTTGTTCTTTTCTTGCTTTGTATATCATTTTCTGGGGCTGTCTTGCTTAGGCTAAATAGATGAGTATCAGGGCTCACATTGTTGTGGACAATTGTGCCCCCCCCATCACCCTGCCACATCTACACAACACTGCCAACCTTAAAGCAGCCTTAGAATCAGTGATTTCTCCTCTGCTGATGAATATTCAAGCCTTTTTACTGGCTTGCCCTGCCCTATTCCTTCTGTTTTCAGCTGCCGCTTCCCTCCATCACTGTTTTCACAAAGTGCAGTCGGGGAGAGAGGCCAGCCACGCCCCTCCACTGAGTGGCACTCAAAGAGGAGAAGAAAGAGGAAAGAAAAATCCTGCCTGGTTCTTCCTCTAATGAGCAAATCAATGCATCTGTCTCTCAAGAGACGGAGAAAGAGAGGAACCATTGGGACCCCAAGGACTAGGTCCAAACACTCACAGAGAAGCAGCTACGCCACACTATGAATAGGAGCCTTTTTAACCGAGCACAACACTATATGAGTCCAAAGACTCTCAGTAAACATATCTGTAATTAATTCAGCAGTTTGACCCACTCACTAGCTTCTTGTTACCACTGCTTAAGCTATGCTAATGGTTTGAACCTGCCTCATGACTTGGGCTTCATCAACAGAAAACCCCTCAGTAACCATGTCTGAATAAGTTTCTAAACTAATTCACATTCCCAGCTTTAGTTCTGTTGCTCTGCTGTGAGATAATGATGTGTGTTCATTAGAACATCCCACAATAGTTTAAAAAATGTAGAGGAAAAAATCCTGGTTAAGCGCACCTGATGGGGTGGAGGATCTGACCTGATGATGAGGTTGGTGTGAAAATCTGAAGAACAGGGTCTGGGCATACAGACATGAACCTGCCCCCTGTCATTAGTTTTCACACAAACTGTCACGATTTACAAGCAGAGGGTAGTAGGTGGACTGGTGTGTAGACGGTGGCAGCAGCGGGTGGGGCCATCCAGCAAGCTTTGTCCTTCTCTGAGAACTTGTAGCAGTTCATGCCTTCATAATGATGTTAAATGAAGCGAGGAAATTCTTGGTAGACCATTGCCTGAACAACCCCCCCCTATACTCTATTGACAATTTTGGCATAAGCTAAAGCCTCACCCTCAGTGTCAGACTAGAACACTGTGACTTTCAGGTGTTGATTCACAATGTGTTGGCAACTTCAAGTTGGGGGAAAAATTAGGAATTTTATCCAATATAATTTCCTTTGGATTAGATAGTTTCTTTCTAAATTTTAGAAGTATAATTGGATTTTAGATTAAAAAAAAAAAAAACTAGTTACATTCCTTAACCTTACTTTCTCTGATAGGTTTTATCTAAATGTCTATTATGCCATTTCACTTTAGTCTTAGTCATACAGCCATACAGCCATATTTGGCTGTATGGATGGATAAATGGAGGGATGGTCATATTATATGAATTTGGTTAATAAAATGGGTTTGTTTTCCATAAACATATGCGCTGATGTCGTTTTTCATGTTTAACTTATAATTTGTCATTCTGATTCATTATAGTTCCTTCGATTTCTAAACATTAAACACTGAAACTATTATTTTCCTTGCATTGCATCACTCAAATGGCCTTAGTTGCAGGATACATCACAGTTACAATATTGTGGATCATAATTGTATGTGCTCTGGCGGCTCCCCCTGTGGTCTGTGTGTGTTTTGTGTGAGCGGGTTCTGCTCTCCTAACGGCTTTAACCCTGTCAAGAAAGCAGAGGGACAGAAAAGGGGATTTTTTTTTAGCTTGAACACATTGTGGGGCCCAAATATGATAATGGTTACCACTCATTCTTGCTATTGTTAATGGAAAGCAGATATTGAAAGAACAATTACATTTAAACTTCAGAATACATGGGGCACTTTTTCACGTGTTTTGAAAATCCTTCACTATCAAAACCATGCTGAAATGCTTTGCAAATTTCAGCAACCTTAGGAAAAAAAAATCAAGAGTATTTGGAGCAAAAGCCTGATGTTGTCATAGTGATTTTCAACTAAAATGATGAATTATAGCTCTTCAAATTACATTGTGTTATCTAACTTTACTGCATTGATCCAACTCTTTTGTGTCTCCTCAGATCTGGTTTGCGTTCGTCAACGGTTTCTCTGGTCAGATTCTGTTTGAACGCTGGTGCATTGGCCTGTACAATGTGGTGAGTGTTGGGAAACCTTGTTTTGGAATGAACTAACTTTACATTCTTTTTTTGAAATAGTCTACCTCAATCCCACAAAGCTGGTCTTAGTTTTTATTTATTTATGGTGCGTGTATGGCAGTAACATCCTGAAAAGGTTCCTATTTATTTATGATCCGTATTCACATCCATACTCCCCCTGGGTCCTAAACTTATGTGCTGAATGTGAGAGAACAGCTTTCCTTGTGAGTGAGGTGTGAGTAAAGCAACATAGGAATCATAAAAACAAAAAGCAGGCTGCTGTTGGGAGTCCTATGGGGAATTGCATTGGGATAAATATTATTTTTCTTTTTCTTTTATATGTGTCACAAAAAATGAAACTAGAACCTAAAAATCACCTGCAGGCTGCTCATAAATACTAAAAATAAAGTTGTTAAATAAAAATTATATAAGGATATGAAATAATAGTAGGAGGAATGTAAAATGTTTCCCAGCAGTCGTTTTTACTCTTAGTAGTTCAGGAACTTTTTAAGCTTTTTTTCTGCTTCAAAATGTGCTGTTAAGTTTGTTGTAATGCATAATATCCTTTTTTAGTATAGGGTTAGGGTTTAGTATAGGTTAGGGTTAGGGTCATCCTTTCCAACCCTAACCCTTGTATTTTTAAATATATTATTTTATTACACTATAACTCAAGTGAATCTAAAACTGTCCACAAGACTCAGTTTCTAATTTTACATTTTGTCATTTTTTTTACTGCAGAAAAATCACAGCAAAAAGAGATCAGTTTTTTTTACTATATTACAAAGATCAAACGTGTAGAGACAAAATAAAAATGGATTAATAAGACTACTGATCCTAGGTTTACACCAGGCATTTGACACGCGCTCAAGAATATAAATACATCGCTAAATCAAAATCCCTGGTTCAACTGTTTAAACAAGGCGCCTTCAATGCCTGCTGTAGGTAGAACCCAAAAACGGTATTAAAAATGTGCGCAGCTTAATTTGACTTCAAGAGTTTTGAACACAGGTGCCCTAAACGTGCACATAACTTTTAATTGGAAGTGGTCACTTGAATGTGTGTTGCAGAGGACAGTGTAAACATAGCATCAGAATTAAAGTCTTTATGTAAGATTGTTTTATTTGTTGTACTTCAGTACCCTAAAGGAAGGCTTAGGAATGGGATGGGTTTGATTTCCAGCTGCTTCAAACTACACTACAATAGGGCTTGATGCTCCTGCGTTCCATACTTGGCATCAAAGGTTGGATTTAAGGATGTACATTGGTGGAATTAATGTTAATGCTCTAACATGTTGACAGTACTGATGACCGTAATCCAAAACTTAAGCCCGTTTGTTTTTCTTTGTTAAGGATATGACACCATGGTTTTCCAGTTGTAGAGTCACTAGAGTTGTAATTTTATATATATAATTTATAACATTACAAATGTTGATTATCTCTCAGAATTATAAAAAAACAACAGATTTTCACAGACCCGTTGATGTGTTTAGTTTCCACATGTAGAGGTAAAGCAGAACTACAATTGTTGAGACTTTTCAGCAAATAGCTACAAAATCTGATAGTTCCCTTTAATTCAATTGTCTGCCAATTCCAATGTTCTGCATGCATTGTTTCCAATCCATTGGATTCAGAGGTTAAATCCCCAAAAGGTTCCAGAGCCCAGTCACACCTGTTTCTCATCATTACCTCAAGGGTTAGGTCAAATGCAGAGAACGGGTTTCACTCACCACTCACTCAGGTGTGTGACAACTACTGACACGTTAACAGTGTGTAGATTTTTTCCAAAACTTTTGGCTGAGTGATAGCATATTAGGGTCAGTGGAGTAAATCCATCCCTCAATAGAGATCTTGCTGGGGCTAGCTGTAAATAAGAAAAGAACCCAGTGGAGCATGTCCTGTAGCCTGCAGGCCTTGAAGACTTAAGGCCTGCACAGTCCCCCTCCAGATGGACTGTGGGGATCCCGCCTCAATTGACCCATAGAGGCCCCTAGTCACACAATGGTATCACTTCTCTCACCAGCTGCAACCCAGAGTAATTCTACTTTTCTCCTAGTCTAGACCATTGTAGATGTTCATTGAAAAACAGATTTTTTGAAGAAGAAAAAATTAAAGCATGACCTATCAGGAAGAGAAATTAGTAACATCTGTGGATTTCTGCAACCAAAACTCAAAAAATGAGCAAAAGCACAAAGAAAAGAAGCAATATGGTTGCAGTATTGACAGAAAAAGTAGTGAAAATGGTCAAGAGAGACAGCGTAACACTAAAACATATGGTATTTTAATCCCTATACGTTGATTTTAATTGTTTATATGAAAATGATTGTTGACAAACCTTAATGCCTGTTTTTGTGTATCTGTCTTGTTCTGTAGATCTTCACTGCTTTGCCTCCTCTAACTTTGGGAATATTTGAGCGCTCATGTCGAAAAGAGAACATGCTAAAATACCCGGAACTCTACAAAACCTCCCAAAATGCAATGGGTTTTAATACCAAGGTAATGTACTTTCTTAATCAGAAGTCTTGGTGTTTCTACTTTCCATTGGTACAGGTTTGGCTTTATTTTTTATGTTGATGACCCCTGCTTTTTCTCTACACAATCATACTTAGAAATACACCTGAAATTAAGCAAAACAGGAGCGTTTTGCACTGGCAGTTGATGCTGAGAAGACGTTTTCATCAAATTTTTCAAAAGGTCAAAAGTTTAATGTCCTGAAAACATTCAACTTCATGCTAATTAAAGGTGATGTTCCAGTTGTGTTGCTGAAAGTGGCTGAGTTATCGGCTTTTCTCGATGATGCGACGGCTGGAATTACAGGCTCTCTAATCACATCCTGGTTTGACCTGTTGTGTCTTAGTGTGGGGACTCTGTTAGCTTTCCCTCACTGATAATAAAGTTGTCCTCTCCTTTCTCCATGGTGAGCTGGAAACTCCCAGACCCTCTTCAAAGGCGTGGTGACCTGGTTAGCTCCACATGGTGGTGGATTAAAGACAGATTGGCCATGGTGGTCAGGGGCAGGAAAGGTCAGATGGTTTTGGGGATGCAGCGGAAAGAATGGCTCCAACGCAGGAATGGAGAGCGTGCTGTCATTTTGTGTCCACATTTGTCCCGGAAAATTGCACAATTTGTTTAAGTAAAAGAGACATTTGTTCTCAAAGTGAGGCTATCGAATCACATTTAACCCGCATCGCAACTTGCATCGATCAGCCGACACCGGCTTCACATCCGGGTTTTACCCGCAAGCAAGAACAAAATCACGTCTTTTATTTTGTTTTATGATCATTTTATATAAAAAAGCACACACATGTATTTGTTTTAACTAAAATAGTAAATGACTTTAAAAATCCTCCCAACAACTGAAGTTACTGTGTATTTTCTTAGTAATCTAAAATAAAAAGAAATTATTTAACATTCTTCAGCTCAGTAGGTAAGTGGAGACAGACACTAAATAAATTACAATTACAGAACATGGCCTTGCCAACCACATTTAGCATAAATACATAGAAATACATTTTACAAGATTTTATTTCATGCTCTTGAACACCTATGAAATTGCACATGAGAGACGCTAAAGCACACAGGTGAAATATTTTACAAGTTCTGCTTTTTCCTTCACTCATTTTCTTTGAAGACCTCCAGATTTTCCTGCCAGGCAGGGATCACTTTAATTTTAATTTAAAAGTTCAATGTAAACGAAACAGAATTTTGTTTGGGCCACATTTTCCAAAAGCCATAAATGATGACTACAGCAGTTCAGCAAGTTGTTTTTGCTGGCTTGTTCTCTCTTTTCCCAAGATATTTTCCTTGCAGCTGCCCTGAAGCGAGGAGAGAAAATCCAGCAGGAATTTGGCCCCTCGGAGCCCGTCTTTCCGAACACCTCGCTCTTTTGTACACAGCAGATACTGTCTTTGTCAATTAAAGCTGTTTGTGTTGAGAGGGGAGTGGGGGCTCCGGGTGTGGGACTACAGGCAGAGGGCTTGAGCTTTGTGGCTCTTTCACTTTCAGCTACAAGTCCCCCACATAAATGCCATGGTAAAATGACATCAGCTGGACACAGAAAAAAAGGTCACTCTTTATTCGTCACCTTTATTTCTCTGGAGGTCATCCCCTCCCCTTCTTACCCAAGCCCTTCATAAAGAAAAGGGAAGGCGTGGGCAGCTCTGGAAAATATTTGTCTGTGTATTAATTACTGACTTTCATATGACTTGCTTTCTTTGGCAATTAGGACTTTCACAAAGGGCCAAATCTTCAGAGGACAAACCACACATTCATTCAGAGAGGATCCTTAGCAATTGGCTTGGACGTCCAGGAGAACAGACAGTGACCTCAAAGGAAGGATTTCACTGCAAGAAATGAACGTTTATGGACTGGTTCATCTTTGATTTTTGTAATGAGAAAGCCACTGCTTTTTTTTATGGGGTTGGAGGGAAAACACCAGTGGGAGATAATTTATAGGGATAATTTACCATCGATTTGACCGTGAAAACTGAGGCGGGGCCGGGCGGGAGGGGATTGCTTGTGGCCACCCCTCGCTCTGCGTTGGGTTTTGTGTACACATTATAAGGGTGAGGTAATGCAGGGTGGGGGTGGTTGGTATGGAGATGTGTTTGGTGTGTCGAAAAGGTGACAAGGTTGTGCCACTGAGGTCAGGGTATATTAAGGCTTTATATCAAGTTTAGGCAACACGTTGTTTTTCCAAATCAGTGACTTTGTTCCTTCATGTCAAAAGCTGGTCACTGTTTTACTTATTTATTTACTTGCCCAGTCCTACTGCTGAGCAATCAGATATGAACTGACAGCCTGTTGTGTTAGACAGATTTTAGATTTTTGATTTTCAGATTGTACTGTTACAATCGCGGGTAATAAATCTTTAAACTAAACTTTATTTATATTGATTATGCTTGTGTCCTTTTTTGTTTGACCGGACGGAAAAGAAGGAGGGGGAAGAAAAAAGAGGGATTAGAGAGAGGGAGGGGGGGGGGGGGGGGGGTAATGGCACATACTGAGACAGGGAGAAAACGGTGGGTTAAAGAAATTGGAGGATGATTGCAAGGCAGGGGGGTAGAATTATAAAAAAGTAGGCAACAACATGCTGAGAGTTTATAAGCATCACAGTCACTTGTGAATGTTTGTCTAAAATGGGCGGGGCCTGTTCACACACTCAGATATTAAAAACATACCTTTTGCATACAAACCAACACATGTAAAGCATTTCATTTTGTCACGTAAACCATTCGGGCAAATGTGAGCTGACTCCTGCGCCCAGGCGAATGTCCATATCAAGCTGAGGTGGATGATGGAATGCAAAAAATAAAAAAGGAGGGAGAATTTGTCGGCCATCCCCACACCAGGATCCCCGCTGAAGCAGCAGCCCCCCCCCCTCCCCCCCCACCCCCCCCCCGAATGCTGGGAATTAAAGCCAAAACTTTCTTTTTTCCCTCACAGCTGTGAGGTGCTGCTCTGCCCGTTAGTGTTTTATTTGGCTCTGACATGCTGAAATGTACATTTTGAGGTAAGGTGGTTTTGAAGTGCTAGCATTGATTGAAAGCACTCGTATGACATCTGCTTGCTTGCTTGCATGAAGAGAAACGCACACCATATTCCTAATAATTACTTTGCAGTTTCATCTCTGTCAGGCTTATCAGTGTGTCTTCATGCGTGTAACCAGGGGATATTTTTGTACCACACAGGCTTTGTTTTTTTTTAAAGAATGTGATAAAATTGACTAAAATGTAACAAGAGGAAACTGTCAGCATGAGCCCTTTACAGGTGGAAGATTTGCAATGGGGGGGGTCTGCTGAATTACATTTCTAGAAAGGCAGCAAGTTAAATTGTGGACATAAAGCTGCTCATAGAGACGCTCAGCAGCATTTCTCTGCTCCAAAACCCTTGCTGAGGACATACGTGTCTGTCAGCGGGGTGGCCATTCAGCCAAGAGGCCCTGACAAAACCGCCACTTAGCCCAGTGCTGGGCTTACACAAAAGGCATAGGTCAGGGGTCACCTGAAAAGCTGGAGCTCCCCACACTCTTTTCATGCCTTTCTTTTTGTCACTATGTCTTTTCCACTCACCGCCCCCCCCATCCCTCCCTGTCTTCCTCCTTCCCCTGCATCCCCTCTTGCTTTTCTATTTTGCAGGTCTTCTGGGCCCATTGTCTGAACGGCCTCTTCCACTCCGTCATCCTCTTCTGGTTCCCCCTTCAAGCCTTCCGGCATGGTTAGTGGCTCCCAGAGACTCCTCCACAGCTCTCAGAGGACTGGATGAAAAGGGGAGACAGTCAAACTCGCATACTTTGTCTTAATTAGTTCTCTCTTCAGCCCTCTCCTCATGAATCAAAAGCACGTGTGTGTCTCCTGACTGAGGGACATGCATTAACAGTTAGGGTTCATACTCGCTGCAGTTCATGCAGAACAATTTTTGGAGACGTTCGAAATTTTTGTGGTTACATAAAAAAATGTGGTTGTCACACCTTCACAGGAAAGGCAGCGGTGCTCGTTTTATACCCTTCAATATCCACAGTGTGTGTGTCTGTGGAAATAAAGTGAATAGAAATCTAGACAAGTCAGTTTTGGCTGACCAAAGCTGAGGACCACACAGGCTCGGGCCTGGTCTGCAAACAAAGGCACCAGGCCCCCTCACTCTGACTGACAGCCTATTAGCAGGAACACCCCCCACACACACACATGGGGACATGTGACCAACCAGAGTGAAGCTCTGTCTTTGTCTGCCTGTAGTCCCTGTTGACATTTGGGCCATTCTTTCAGACCAAGCTTTCTTTAGGGTTCTTCTGTAGCATCTGCTTTTGTTTGTCAGAGTTGATATTTTACATCACTATTAACCAAATGTTTGATTAGTCCATTAGTCAACCTTCATCCACGGAATCATAAAAAAAGTCTGCACCCATGAGAATTACTTCTGACACTGATGGATCATTAGTTTTGCATTCTAGACTTCCTGTGGGTTTTTCTGCAAACTTCTCATGTATTTGCGATAAAGAGGATTGATATTCCAGCCTTACCCAAAGGAGAGAAATGAAAGCAGCATTTCGATTAATTTTTTACAAGGAAGTTCACACTGTGCTGCACTCAAAGTGATTTTCAGTGTGTGTTCTGAGCTGAAGAAAGGCAATGGCGCTTCTGTAACAGATTGTTCTTGGTTCCCTTCACAGATACAGTGTTTGGCAACGGAAGAACCCCAGACTATCTGCTCTTAGGCAACATGGTTTACACTGTAAGTGGGTTGGTCGGCTTGATTCTGTGCAGTTGTGTTGTCCGGTCGAGTGTTGTTGCTATCGAGTGTCGACAGCAACAAGATCTTTATTGTTATTAAGTATACAAGCTAGGTTTTATGTACATTGAGAAAAAAATTGTTAATTTGGTTAAAAAGAAATATCAAGTGTTCCCTCACTATATTGTGCTTCACCTTTCCTGGTCTTAATGTTTTGCTGTTTTTTTTAGTGCATCTTTACGCACTTTTTAATATGCAGCGTAGTGTGTTTTGTGACCTGATTGGCTGTGAACCTTTTCAATCAGTCTCCTCTGTGACGTGTCCCCTATACAAAGTGCATTCATCTTGCCACATTTACCGTATTTTTCAGTAAATTCCAGGTTTTTCAGTTTTTTTCAGAATGTTCCAATGTTTTGGTAAAGCTCTTCAAAATGACTTCCTCTGATTTTTCAATCTCATCAATGTCTTACATGCATTGTTAATGAAGTACATGTAGCAATGAGGCTAAAAACTTGATGGTAGCTCCTCCCACACGCAACGCTATTTTCTAGTTTATTCTGACACACCTCATAAAATATGCCTACAAGAAGAATTTGAAATTTAAACACAACATTATGCCAGGCTTTGCAGATTTGTTTAGAAGTACTTAAATCTTTGATCGCACTCATATCTTTGTTTCCATTCTATAATCCTGGACTTATTTTTCTATGAAATTTTGAACTTTGAGAGTTTGAATAAGACAGAAAAATGTTAAAATGTTCATGTCTGTCTGATAAGTTTAAAACGTGCAGTGAGGAGTTTTACAGCCCAAAACCTTAATAATTCTACATTGTGGATTTAAACTATCCCGGGTAATTTTTAGAACATAACTCCCTCAATAAATAAGAGAACACTGTACTTATATTTAAAAAAGCATTTTAATGATAATATGACTGTATTTGCAGTTTGTGGTCATCACAGTGTGTCTCAAAGCCGGCCTTGAAACCTCATCCTGGACTATGGTAAGATAACGATTCCTTCCTGCTAAAGTGTCTTATTTTCAATGCCTCTATCTTTCATGCTCACTGGTGTTTTACACTCCTCTAATCTACTACTTTCCTTTTACGGTTTGCTCTCAAGGAGCCTGTTTGTGTGAAGGCAACATGGAAACTCTTATCAATTTATCAAGACACTCAGTCTACCCATTAGAGCCCAAAGCATGATCATTAAGGCATACAAAATGGAAATTATTTGATTAAAAAATTACTGGACTAAATTTGTTTTGAAATGCAATTTTCTCATGACTCTCATTTTCATAAAAATGACTGGTAGAAGCTTCAAGCCTTTTTTGAACGTTATTCTCTTTGAGAGCTAAGATCTTTAGGATAGGCTACTTTTAGCTGGTGAAGATCATTCAGAGTTGAGGCATTTTTCCAGGGGGTTGCTACTACTAAAAATGATTTAAACAGAACATTTCAGTAAGTTGAAAGTGTTACTATAATTATTATTATTTACCTTTATTTAACCAGGATATTCCAATTCTTTTGCGTGGGAGTCCTGGCCAAGAGGCAGTTACAAATAATAATAATAATAAATAATAATAAAATATAAAATATTTTTTAAGCATGATCTAAAAGCTTGAGCCTTTTTTGGAACTATTTGCTTCTACCTTACAGTTTTATCAGTAATTGTGTCATTTCATGCTAGGTTTACCATCTTTCACTTCTGTACTCACTATAGTATCTGTTTAGCTTCCCATAGCAAAAAGCAGTATATTTTAATTTTATTTTATTAAGTATACTTAAAGTGCCACTTATATATTTTTTCTATTATAAAAGTGTTCCCAGTGGTCTTTTCATGATGATTATGCAGCTTTTAGCCAAAATCAAAAAGCCTGAGTTGCCCTTTAAGGCATATTTTCTGCATCCGGGCAGTAGTTCAATAATTGCCTCTGGGTTGTGGGCAGGACTGTTGTTGGGAAAGTAGCCCAATGTTGCCTTGGTTTACACTCTCTTCTGCTAGCTCACAGCCCCTCACAACCTCAAGCTAACATTAGCATAGTAAGAAAAAAATCTAGCAATATCAAAGCTTTGCACTCATGCAGTTTTGAGCAATATGGCAGCTCAGATGAGGAAAACTAAGATGTTAATGAATCTATTTCTCAGCAAGTGGATGCATCAAAATTGGAGCGTAAAAAGGAGACTTTGGTCCGCCCATGGTAGTTGCAGCATCACAACCTGAGCTTTTCAAAGCACAGATTTTTATGTGCTCCTGATCCATCACGATTTTAATAAAGAAATACTCAGAAATGCAGTTTTAATCTTAAATTATTTTATGTTTGTCCTCCATCATGAGAAAAATGCTACAAGAACACAATAAAAATACCAAAAACACAATCTTCATTGGTATGGTATACTTGTACAGCATTGGCCAGGGCTCCAAATTAACACCCGCCCACTCGACAAATGCGAATAAAACTTTTATTTGGCGCGTAGAAAATCTATTTCACTAGCCACTTTGGCAGGTGAGGGATTGTTCATCATCTCTGACTCGGGGCTCAAACTCACAGCCGGGATTTTTTGGTGTTTGCTTTCCCTCCCCACTTGGCTAACACAAACATCCATCTCAGAGTTGGTTTTAACAATTAATTCTGACTTTATTGCACAGATTTAATCCTCACACTCACTGCAGCAGGAAGTGCATTCAGGGGCTGCATGGAATTTCCACACTTATGTGCTTTCTCTAAGAGCTCGCTATTGCTGCATTAAGGTGTGCTGGGAATTTTTTAGCATTTGCTCACACTGATCTCAGCCAACACAAGCACACACTCACTTGTTGCTTCATGGTATTGTTACTCTTTGAAATGACTAAGATTCACAACTGCAACACACTGATCTGTAAGAACACACACAATAATCATGCAAAAGGTTGCACATTTTTTAATATATGCATCATTATCATTTTTTAATGCATGACATAAAAAAACCTTTAAATTAATTATTTTAGTGTTTATCCCTTGTTTTAATCTTTATGGAAGTATGTTGCATTCAATAAAAAAGGGCAGTCTTTTTTAATTGAATGCGATACGCTTCCATAAAAAATAAAATAAAAAATAATTCATTCGTTCATTTTCTAAACCGTTTATCCCTTTCGGGGTCACGGGGCTAACCGGAGCCTAACCCAGCTACTTATGGGCGAAGGCAGGGGACACCCCTGGACTGGTCGCCAGTCTGTCGCAGGGGAAAATCAAAAATCATTTTAAAAAATATTTTTAAAAAACAGACTGTAAGCAACAAACTTGACCACACCCACAATGTGAGGGCCCAGCAGGTCAGCCACGGACTTTACTGCTTTGTGTCTAATATTGTCGTCAGGATTGACTCACAAACAACAGAAAAAAAGTTCATACTGATCAATATTTAATACTTCCCCAACATTTTGCCGTGAAATATTTGTAGATCAAGTCAATACTTTAAAGAAAGGTACGTGTTCATAAAAAAGGTCAGAGGTCAGAAGTGTCTTTTGTTAAAATAACATTACATTTTTGTATTGTTAAAAGACCTGACATAAGACAACACTTTCAGTTATTATTAGTGTTTTGTTTTTGTGAGTGCATAATTATCAACTAAAACTTTATAAATAAAGCAAAAACAGTTTTACTTTGAAATACACTAATTATTTTTCCTGGGAAATATCTGGAAGGTAGAGTCCAGATTTGGCTGGTATACTATGGATGTTACTGGCCACCCCAGCTAGTAAACAAAAAAGTTAATTCAGAGCCTTGGTATTGGGTATAAGTATAGCAAGTATACTATAGACTAAGGATAGGCAACTCCAGGCCTCGAGGGCCACATTCCTACATGTTTTCCAACATACTCTGCTCTGGCACGTTCTAACTGCCTGGACACACCTGAACCAGGTAATCAGTCATAAGTAGGGCTTAGATGTCTGGAAATCATGCAGACACACCTTGAGGTCTAGAGTTGCCTATCCCTGCTATAGATTATGCATGTGTTGTGTAGGAAGTGTACTAACTGAATTCTTCTTCAGACTAAATTGGAACATTTAAAGTTTACAATAGATAGATGCTATATAAAAAGTAAACTTCAAGCATATCGCCTAACTTTTTGCATAGAATAAGGATACTTGTAGTACACTTAAATAGACTACTTTTGGACTACTTACATGGACTACCACACCTTCAGGTTCAACCTGGAGGTTCAAAACATCTCTGTTAAAAGATCAAGAGTTTATTCAATTAAAAAAAAAAAAAACTGTGCAACCTTCTTAGCATTTAATGATATTCCTGATATTTGACCATGTGTTCTTTGGGAAACAGCAAAAGCAGTGATATAAGGGAAAATTATGTCTTATTGAACATATAAAAAACACAAATAGAAAGCAGATTTATTAGAAATAGAAAATAAAAGCAAAGATCTGGAGGTTGCTTATGCAAATTCTGCACGGGAACAAATTCTAGGAGATCTAAAGAAACTCAAGCTTCTGTTAAATTATATCATGAATAAACAAACACAATTCCAAATACAAAGACCAGCTGATTCTGAAGCAGAGAACAGTGCCTTTTTGTATTAGCTTCGCACCAATATGCAACACATTACTAACAACGCATTAAGGCACAAAGCCGTTTTTCTCTACGACAGAAGTTAATTGCATAAACACTTCACTACTGTAAAGTTTTGCGTATCCATTTGTTAATTGCGTAAACTGCTAAAGAATTAGGTAGTCTTAAAAATGTCAACACTGGAGCTAAAGCTTTGAGGTTAAAGGGTAAAATTGTGGTTCAGTGAAATGCTACATGCTATTACAGTGTAAGGTCTCTTTTTGTCCAACAGTTCAGTCACATCGCCATCTGGGGAAGCATCAGCCTGTGGGTGGTGTTCTTCATTGTCTACTCAGCCCTATGGCCTCTCATCCCTCTGGCACCTGACATGTCAGGAGAGGTAAAGCAAAAACGTTGTAAAACTGTCTTCTTCTGACAGAACCTTGAAAGTCTTCATTTGATTCTGCACTGGTGGGAAAAATAACTCCAAACTTTGCTCAGGTAGATCCAGAGCCGTGTATAAGGTCAGACCTCTGGCTTGTGTTGCGTAATGACTTAATTGGGCCAATTTTCCCAATGTTTGTGTAACATTTTTCTGCTTTTGCTCCGAGTATCTGCAGCTGACACAGAAACACTAAAGCAGTATAAAGTGTGAGTGATGTCCTGAAATTTGACCAGCTTTTCCCTCTCTCTGAAACTCAGTCTCCCTGTTTGAGTACATTAGAGTGCATTAACTTTGGGAAAATATTTAGCTTCATTTTTTGACGTTATTAGCAAGTGAATGCAACCTGCATCCCTGATAAATTACAGGTAGTCAGGAGGGAAAACAGATTTTTGGACTGACTTCTAAGGAGCCTGATGCAACTTTTCTTAATTGGAAAATGAGCAAAGTAGGGGGCTGTTTTAGGAAGAAATTCTTGCAGGACACATGATCCATCAGAAATTAATAACTTTAAAATAATATTATCTTTAAAAATGCCTCTACAAGCAGTGAGAATTGTATTTAAAACATTGCAACTCTTATCAGGTAAATTAGTCATTTCTTGCGAGATATGAAACAAAAATTACCTAAGAGGTAACATTTTACTAAGATAGTTTCTTCTTTTAAAATGACAAATTCAAATGTCATTTGTCACATACAGTAGTGTCCAACAGAGTACAAACACTAAGAGCAGTAGGTATGACATTTTCTTTTTAAAAGTAGAAAAGTTTAAGTAACTCAATAACAAACTATATGACCATGTAACCTACATTATTTTCTGTTCTATGACGTCCACGTAAAAGTTGTATTTTTTTTCAAAAAAACAACAGTACACTTTATATTCCAGAGTGCCTTATATTGATTAATTATGGTTGTGTTGATTGATGTTGAAGATTATTTGAGACGTACACAGCGCTCTGTCAAAATGTTGCAAACGAGGTTGGTGTTATTGTAAATACGCTAATGTGGCTAACATACATTAGCCTCAGAATGTGTCTCAGACAGTCAGTTTATGTAGCCTTTTTTACATGTTGCAAACAAGTTTTAGGTTACAGGTATTATGAAAATGCTACTGCTTCTAACGTAGTTGACATGTAGCGTGTCACAAACACCTTTTTTTCCAGACTCATCTGTGACTTCTTGTCTCACATAATGCACCTTATAGTTCAGTGCAACTTATGTGTCATATTTTTGAAACTAGACCATTTTATGTGTGCCCTATGATATTAAAGAAATCTTTACTATACGGTGTAAACAGCACTAACAGTGTTGTGGTTACAAAGTTTAAAGTGTCCATGTGCTGTAAAGTGTTTAAAAGACTTCAATAACAAATCTAGGTATACTAAGCTTATAATGCGAAATTATGTTAACGAATGTAATAGTACACTTCATCATCCCTGCTGATAATGCAGCTATGCTAATGCTCAAACAGTTACTCACTACAAACGTCGAACTGAGACATATTTGATTGATTTTTTTCAAATTAGAAAGATAACTCAAAACCTTTTTATTTGTTGAATGAAGTGCAAGTTTTAAGAAATAAAAATCCTACATGTTTAAGAATGTTTTTGAGCTTTGAACTCCACTTGGCGGGAAATGTTTACCTAGCTTTGTCCAAAAGTTACAGGAACCGGCTGTATTCAGGATTTAATGTCGAGCTCAAACAAACAGCTGCTACTCAAAGCTCCGCATTAACTATAGACGCCTGAAAATGGTTTCAATCTCTATTTAAAGTATCCACTGCCAGAACGAAAAATAGGTTTTCAAAAATGTCAAACCTTTTATTAAGTGGCTTCAATTTTCTTCAAATGTCCTTCTCTTCTCTGCACTTTTGCTTGATGGATGGCTATCTGCTGGCCAGATTTGTCTTGCATATTTTATTTGTTAGGTTTTGGACTCAGGTTTGAATTCTTTATGTTACATCTAGTTTATGTTATCCTTTCTGCAAATCCTGCAGAAGTCTTAAAGTGCATATGGACCGCTCACATGCACGAGAGGAAAAGCATAACAAATTTCAAACGCTTTTGACTTTGACCTGCACACATGCACAGAGAAATTGGTGCATTAGCTGCATCCTGTACTTTGCTGCTTTCATCCACATTCTGCACCACACCCCTGGAAAGTGATGGCCTCCTCAGGGTAGATGGTAACTAAATGCTTACCTTCAGCTCAGGGATACGAGCATCTCGTCCTTCTGAAACCTGAGAGCACATCAGAGACACAATCTTAGACCTTTAAAGGGCAGAATAATCATTAACCTTAATGCAGTCACTCGTGTTTTGCCACACCCCCCTTACCTTGTTCCTCTCTTAACCCCCTGTTATCTCTGCCAGTTGAAAGACTGCCGCAAAGAGCATAAAAGACACCAGAACTACTTCTTCTGTTTTTAATTCTACTTTTTAAGCAGCACTCCATCAGTTTTAGACAAAATTCTCATTCCTCAACTTTGGAAAAAATGTATTGGGAATGCTAAAATGTACGCTACAGTAATCAGAGGCGGACTTATCATTAGGCAAAGGTAGGCAATCGCCTGGGGCACCCAACACTCTGGGGGCCCAAGCTGAACACTTAAACGGTAACACAATGGTAAAGCAACTGTTTTTGGCTGTTTACCAGTAAAAGTTGTGCTTTAAAAATGCTGACTGTTGGTCCTTGTCATATTTTATTTAAAATAAACGTGTTTAATTCTTGAAAATATAGATCATGTTAAGAAAAGGCTAATGGGATTTTGGCTTCATGGAGCCAGCGGGTACTTTCTATTTGGAACCCGAGGAGGGAGGGGATTACTCAGTCCAGTTCTCATATACAGTCATGGGTTTAACCTCAAACGCACATCTTGTTCTGTTTCAACTCAATGGAAGACGCAAAAATCAGAGAAACTTGGAGATTATTTGGTTCATGTAGTGTGCTCAGTCTTGCAGCTTAGTTTCACCTCAGGAGATGGGTTAGGGCTGCATGTGTCTGCTCCATCGCACTGACCGCTGCCTCCTGAATCGCCTGTGCTCTACACTCCACTGTTTTTCAACACTGGCTCTCATCTCACACACACCCGCTGCTTTTCAAACTCTTTTCCCCTGCTTGTAGTCAAGCACCCGCCATCAGATTTCACACTTGACCGGCATGCATCAGAGACTTCCACTGTGATGAGAGAGCACTTCTCTGAAGAGAATCACTTTAATAGGAAATGTGCAGCATGGAGCATGCTGACGTGTGATACAGTAGCTACAGCATATTCAGGAGATCATCACCAGGAATGACAACAGTTTCTACAAGAAAAGATTTGGGTTTTTTTGGCTAATCTTTACTCACATCTTTTCTTTATAGACTGCATTTTTAAGTTTTCCTTATTTTTTAAACCAACATGTTTAGATGGTTTTGTCAATTTTTGCCCTGCAGGCAGTCACATGAATGAACTTATTAGCGCACAGCTGGAAAACCACCTCAAAGAAAGCTGAAACTTCTGTTTGACGGGTTATCCATCACATGAGTTATGTGGTTTTCAGTTACAGCTGTTTGTTGTTGTTTTCAACATACCTGAAGGGGCATGTGGAAGGCAGCTGCCAAAATCTCCTCAAACAGAGAGCTTTGCTAAAGATGAATGTATTTTTCAGTCTTGTTGAGAAGTGGTGAATCTCACCCTCCACCCCTCACCCCGCCGGTGGGCCTGTCCCTGTTTCTGAGGGATTGGACCAGAAATACAAAGAAACAGGTTAATTAGGACTGCAGGAACTTTTCACCCTAAGTCTTCAGCCATTTTTGTTTTATGCATAAAATATAAGTTGAGGAAATAATGTCTTCAAAAATGCTAAACAATGCTATTTTTTTATTAATACTGACATCCTTAAAAAAGGTATGGTAGGTGTGAATTTTGTTTAAAGAAACAATGTGTGGCCGATGGATATGAAAAGTGGCAGAAAGAATTGTGTTAGTTTACATACAGTCTTTTTAGCTTAAAGACCCTTTCCCAAAAATGTAAATTGAATAGAAAAGTGCATTCATTTCCATAATGCCATTAAGAAAATAAACTTTCTTATAATACAGATTCCAAGCCCACTGTTTAATTGATTTCATAAACTGGGGTTCCAGCTCATAAAACGCACCAAAACAGGATGTCAGAAAATTAGAATACTCTGAAGAAATCGTCATTACTTCTCAGTTATTGCACAAAAAAACGGAGATTATGATCACATCAAATCAGGGTCATCAAAAAACCCTTTTTTTTTTTCTAATTGATATGTCCATCTTCCATACTTCAATAGTATGGACAGGGGAAGATTCTAGAAGATGCATTCTGCAACTCCATCCAGATCCTCAGCAGAATGAATCATGAAGCCATCTAGAACATTCTCTTAGACTGTTGCAGTGATTTTGGATTGAAGAAAGCAGAGTTTACCAACATCAGCCTGGACATTGCAGCCTAAATCATGACAGACTGTGGAGATTTCACACAGTACCTCCAGCAGCTTGGGTTCTGCTCCTCACCAGTTTTCCTTCAAACCCTTGGACTTTGATTCCCAAATGAAAGACACACTTTCCTTTCATCAGAAAACAAGACCCTGGACCACTGGCCAACAGTCCAGTCCTCCTTCTCCTTGGCCCAGTTGAGATGTTTCCTCTGTTGGTCCAGGCTCAGACGTGTCTTGACCCGAGGAACCAGACAGTTGTAGTTCATCTCCTGAATGCGTCTGAATGTGGAGGTTTTTGGAGCTGTTCCTCCACCTCATTCCACTCTTTCTGGATGCCTTCAGCTTCTTGAATCATGTCTTTTGATAATCAGCTGAAACCCACGGTCGTATCATTTGCTGGTGCAACTTCCCCGACCACATTTTGTCCTTCCAACAGACTTTCTGTTGATCTGCTTGGATAGTGTGCTCTGAACAACAAACCTCCTTAGCAATGGACTTTTATGGCTTACCCAGACAATGGAGGGGATCAGTGATGGTCTTCTGGAAAGTTTAAGTCTGAAGTTCTTCTTATATTGAACCAAACGGAAACAACTGAACTGAACCAATTTAATGACAGCTGGAAAACTTGTTCAGGTGCTTTCAGTTTAGATGATTAGTTGGTGAAACTCAATTAAAAACATTCATGTCCTGCAGAATGTGGGCAGATTTCTCCATAGTAGTTTAATTTTTTTGGGGGGGGGTTATGGGGTTTCTCAGCTGGAACCCAATTTATGTAAAAACCAAACAAACAAAAACCATAAAGATAAATAAATTAATAAATACTTAAAATAAATTAAACAGTGGACCCTGAATCTAAATTCTAGAAAAATATGTTTTTTAAAATTTGAATTATGGAATTTAAAATACTTTTCTATATTATTCTATTTTTAGAAAAGGATCTGTAAATATGTTGTGTTATATGTTCTATATTCTATAAGTGAATTTAGTTACCCCAAACTCATCTAATGGGAATGTTTTTCTGTTAAAACCAGACAAAGAAAAAAGCCACAGTTTTATTCTCTTATATTTGGATTGAGAATAGGTTTACTGGTCCTGTGTCTCACTGTCTGACTCTATGCTGTCCTCAAAACTCATAAGTATGTTGTTTTAGGGGCCGTTTTTTATTTCCTTAACACATTAAATCACAATGTTCAGTCAGGCAGAAGATGGATGACATAAAAGTTTTTTTTTTTTGTATTTGCTTACACTAATTTTTGTTTATTGTTCTCTGCTTTTCTTGGTCTTTGCATTCTTGTCTCCTGTGTGATGTTTACTCTGTTTTACTTTATTGCTTTTGAAAGAATTATGTACATCTGCCCTTTATTTGGTCAGTTGTGGAACCAGCAGTTGTCCGCCTTGTTTGCTGACAGTAGATTTCTTTGTGGAATAAAAGTGGAACACAATTATGGCTACAATGTTTTTCAAAAACACAACAATATAAGCATGGCAATGTTAACTACTCAAAAGGCCAGCGAAAAGAAACTTACAATTGTCAAATCTTTTCTAATTTTACTGATAATAATTAGCCACCGTTAATAAGCTTTGAGTCGCCGTCATCTTGTTTTTTGTTGCAAATTAGATTAATAACACAAGGATGGTTTTAAATTATTTAAACTGTACTTTTCTCCTGAGAATCAAAAATGATTAGAGAATGTTTTTGATTCTCAGTCACGGAGAAGTCTTTATACTTGACATGAAGACAAGAGGGATTCCTATGAACTCATCAAAAATATGCTGGAATTTTAAAGGTAATCATGAACTGTAGGTCGGAAACTTGACATTTTTAAAATTCTTAAAATGTCTCTCAATCAGTCATTTTCAACCAAAGACCCAAGGAGGATTTACACATTTTAAAGCCTTTTTTTTTTTAGCATTGGTGGAGACGTTGTGGGGGTGGAACTTGAGAGCAATAAGTCAAAGATGCATGTTGAGAAACGATGCAGAATTTAATTGAATTTGGGAGAATTAGCTTGACATTCCAAAATCCTGGAGTAACTGTAATAATTGTGCAGAAATTGGCCCATTCTTTCATTCAGATCTTTTCAAGGTCACCAGTCTGTCGCAGTTCCATATAGGTATTACTGTAAATATTGATTTATTTTTGGACCACATACCTTATCACACAGTGATGACTTTAGCTTGCAATATACTACAAACCATTTTTGCTCTATTTTAACAACCTTTTATCCACGTAACGGTTGGATACTGGCAAACGTATGGGGCACACAGGTGGACCACGCTAAATATCAAGGTCATAGACCACTACACGTATCACCCATATACCCTGTGCATGTAGCATTGGTGCGTGGTCAATAAGGGACCAGTACTTGCACCTAACAAATCATTTGAGTGTGGCATAAGGCCTCTGTACGTCACCTGGATGCCACACGTTTGTGTATTATATTATCTCTACAAAAACTTCTCGATACACTTACCACACACACGACAATTGTACGTTGCACCCCTTAAGGTGGCCGCACGAATCACCAGGGAACTGCAAGACACACACTCTAAGTGCATGTGACTAAGGCTCAAACCAGTCTTTAACTGGCTCACAATTGTCGTTGGTCATCGACATCACATCTCCACATTATTCATTCATTCATTTATTCATTCATTTTCCAATCCGCTTTATCCCTTTCGGGGTCACGGGGTTGCCGGAGCCTAACCCGGCTACTCATGGGCGAAGGCAGGGTACACCCCTGGACTGGTCGCCAGGCTGTCGCAGGGGCATCTCCACATTATGACAGTTTTAAAAATAAGAATTTACAGATTAGGTTATTTTTAATATTCAGGGGAAAAAGTTGACTGCATCACAACAAAGATGCACTAGTGAGGATTTACTGAACCCAGGTTACAAAAAGTTAGTCATTACTATTAATTTCAAAGGGTTTCACTGTGGTGAAAATAAAAACACAATAAAAACATTTAGTATATCCTGTGATTACTTTATTTATTTTTGTGTGTGAGATATCACATTTAATGAATGTATCTCCATTTGGGTATTTTTGTAACATCGTGCTTCATAATGTCCTCATCCCAATGGCCTCTCAACCAACCAGTTAGTTCCAAATTCCTCTCACATTTACCAGTAGTGTTTGTGCACACCAGTGTAGCGATGCATCTAATCTTTTTGTGTGGCCGTGAGGGGGTCATGGCTTGTCAAAACACTCCCCCTGCGCCAGCGGACACTACTGTCTGTCCACCCAGACAAGTTTATTAGTTTGTCTTAAAAACACAGGCCTCCCCCTCCCCCGTCTCAGCTCCCAGGGGCCCCCTGGTATGAGACCAACACTGCTGGCCCCCCTCAACATCTCCATGTGAAGAGATAAACATTTGTTGATTGGAACAACTCAGATTTTCATTCAAGAGTTTTTGTTTAAAGAAACTGTCATTTTAGAATTTTGGTTACTTATATTACCTGTTTGTGTTGGTTTTTAATTACATTTCTTCTTTGTTCACCGTGTTGCTGCTACTTTTTTCCCCCCATCTTTTGTACCTTTTGAGGTCCACACTGTACTGCGCATCCATAAAAGCTCAGAAGTAGAAAAATATTTCAAAGATTAACTTGTAAATGACGGATGCACTTACAGTGGGGATCAAAAGTATGTGCACCCCAGGTAAGATGTCATACTATTGTGCATAAAGAACCCAAGGAAAGATCGAAAAATTTCCTAAAGGCATCAGTTTACAGATGAGACATTCTTTTACTAAGTAAAAAAATATATTTCCATCATTTACCCTTTCAACATTACAGAAAACAAAATAGTAATGTGTGAAAAAGTTTGGGCACCCTGTAAAATTTAAAGTATGCCTCGCCCCCTTTGGAAAAGCTGAGACCTGACAGTGTCATGGATTGTTCACAATCATCAAAGACCAGGTGATTTCAATCTCAAAGATTTGAAATAATCTGAGTCATGTGACCTTACCCCAACAATCAGCATCATGGGTTTTTCCCAGCAGTTGTCCAGAACAATTAAACTGGAAATAGTTGATGCTCACAAAGCAGGAAAAGGCTAGAAGAAGAGAGCAAAGGGTTGAGGATGTCATTAAGAAATGTCAGTCAACAGGAATAATGGAAGTTAAACCAAGATCTGGAAGACCAAGAAAAATCTCAGACAGAGCAGCTCGCTAAATTGTGAGAAAAGCAAGGCCAAATCCACATTTGACTGCACCATCCCTCCAGAAAGACCTGCAGACTCTGGAGTTGTGGTTCACTGTTCTACTGTCAAGAGATACTTGTACAAATATGGTCTTCATGGAAGAGTCATGAGAAGAAAACTTCTTCTATGTCCCCACCACAAAATTCAACGTTTGAAGTTCCCAAATGAATATATAAACAAGCCTGATGCATTTTGGAGACAAGTTCTGTGAACTCACCAGGTTCAAACTGAACTTTTTGGCCACAATGAGCAAACGTTCGGAGAAGAAAGGGTCCAGAGTTTAATGAAAAGAACCTCTTCAACTGTTAAGCATGGGGGTGGATCAATCATGTTTTGGACTTGTATTGCAGCCAGCGGCACAGGAAGCATTTCACAAGTAGAAGGAAGATTGGATTCCATAAAATTTCGGCAAATTTTGGACACTAACTTAATGCCATCTGTGAAAAAGTTTAAGTTGTAGAGAGGATGACTTCTACAAATGGATAATGATTCTAAACACACCTCCAAATCTACACGGGCTTACATTAAGAGCTAGAAACTGAAGGTTTTTCAGTGGCCTTGCTAATCACCTGACCTCAACATCATTGAAAATCTATGGATAGACCTGAAAAGAGCAGTGAGTGACAAACATCCCAGAAATCTCAAAGAACTGGAAGACTTTTGAAAAGAAGAATGGATGAAGATACCTCAAACCCGAATTGACAGACTCTAGGCTACTACAAAAAGCGTTTACAAGCTGTGATACTTACCAAGGGGGGCAACACAAGGTACTAACTGCAGGGTGCCCAAACTTTTGCACACACCATTATTTTGTTTTCTGTTATGTTGAAAGTGTAAATGATGGAAATATTTTTTTTTTTTTTTACATATTAAAAAAAATGTCTCATCTGTAAACTGATGCCTTCAGGAGATGTTTCAATCTTTCCTTGGGTTCTTAATGCACAATAGTATATAACATTTTACCGAGGGTGCCCAAACTTTCGATCCCCACTGTAAGTCTTCATGGTGTTTGTCTTTGATTTGCCAAGTATGCAGTTTTAGTTTATTTCTAGAAGGATCTCAGGACTGTTGAAATGCCCCTATTTCAATGAATGAAAAAAATAAATAATTAAACTGACAAAACTGGTAAAATCTCTAAACATTCCCAGCAAAGCTGCCTATTTTTTTGTAATTCATGTGGAAATATCCCACATTTTGATGCAATTTTCCCCCATCTGGCATGTTTTGCGCCTGCAAGCAGCACAGAGAAGCTTTATTCATTCACAAGTTAAACTGCAGAGAAAAAAAAAAGAATTTTCACTTCTCGTCATTTGAGGTTTCCTCTCCCTCAACTTTTTTATTTGTATTTTCTATACATCAAAGTCAATTTGCAGGTAAGGGTGAACAGATTAGGCAGTTAACCAAAATTGGGCGCTTTGATAGTTTTGACACTGACGAGTGTGTGCGTGCATCCTGAGGGCCGAGCTGTGTCACGTTTCAGGTACGACGCTGTCAGGGGCCCTCGGCACTTCAAACAAGCGACACATTACTATGCAAAGAGCGCGACCTGCTCACGGCGGCTTGCAGTGACAGACCGTTTCAGCACCCAGGGCTTAAGCAAACATCCTTGCACAGAAAAGCTGTGCTTTGTGCTCCCACAGTGGCAGCTCACCTGTCAACAAAAACACAGCCATTTGTTACCTCCCCTTTACCAACCACAAATTACTTTATTGTGTGAAGCGCAAATAAAGTTGTTTAAAATATTAGGGTTTTTTTACATAATTTTCAAACCTTCAAGGGAAGCAATTAAAAATATGAATTCATGATTGCATTGCTTTGAAAGGATTTGCTGGGTGGTTTACAGCAAGTTGCAGTTCGGGTTATTTGATCTTTTCGTAAAGAATATCACATTACATTAGAGCTGTGCGATATGGCTAAAAACTAAAATCTCAGATTTTTTCACACCAAATTCAAGTTTTGATTGTAATCCATTTTTTTTCCTCCTTCCTTTTACTGTCTTAAAAAAAACAAGTGACAGAATATATTTAACAAAGACCATTTATTTTAACATATTTTTTGGAAATACGCTCAAACACAAAGTTCAACTAAATACAAGCTGTAAAAATGCTTCTAGATCAATGCAGAGGATGTTTTGTGAGCTACAGCTAACTTAAGCATCTCATTAAGAGAAACACTTCTTGTCGGTTTCAGCTGTTGAAACAAATTTGTCGTACTCTCACTTTTGGCAGCTACAACCTTCAAACAGATTTTGCTGCGTGTGGTTTGAAGTCACAACGCCACTGGCCAACACTTCATTTTTAGTCACCAGCCAAGTTAGCCGATAGATGAAAAAAATCTACCAGTCAAGCACAAGAAAGACTATAGGTCTTATTTAAAAATTATATTGTATTGATGCAGAAAGAGGAAGTCACAACAATTCAAAAATCATAAGATAAAAAAACTGTTTTAAGTGACTCAGATTTCTAATCAGGCTTTGCTCTGTGCCTTTTGGCATTTTCTAAGGGTCTATGAAGTGTTTTATTTTATAACACTTTAACATATTCAATACACAACATAAGCCCACACATCTTCATGACAGGAAACACAATGAGAAGAATAAAATTCTTATTTTATTTCTGTCCCTATATCACATCTTTAAGGAAAAAAAGAGATAATCCTAGATTGCCTTTCCCACCCACCACCACACACAACACTAACCACACATAACATTTTACTCAAGTTCTTTCGTTTTAAAAATGTTCTTAAAAAAGTTTATTTGTACAACTTTTCAGAAAATTCTGTTGTGAATTTCAAGCTTTTATCCCAACAAAAGAAAAACTTGTTTGCTTTAAAGAACTGCGAGTAACTTGAAACTTAAAATTATATTTCTTCCTGTGATTTTCATCTTCTGAAGTAAAAACAAAGAATTTTTGTTAGCTCTCTGGCACCCTGCTATTTTTAACTTTAAGCACAAAAACATTAGCCGTTCCACTAAATCTTCAAATTTCAACAGTCTCTGCTTAGTAAATTCAGCAACTTTATGTATTATTTGAATACATTTTTCTACAGTAAACGTAATTGCATTAAGTTGGCCGCAGTGCCTCACACTTTAAAACATAATCATAATTTGTGGTTGCTGATATTATTCATTGCCAATATTGGTTCATTTTGAACCAATCGTTCGTCACTGCACTCATACTTTTGATTTATGATATATATGAAGTTTCCATGACAAATTTTTATCAGACATTACGTCAAGGAATCTAAACTTTCAACCACTTTTGTATTTTTACTCCATCACTAGACAGTTTCACAAGCTCCTGTTTTTATAAACAAAAACCATAAACTAAGTCTTTTCCAAATTCAATGATGGCTGATCATTATTAAACCAACATACAAGTTTAATTTTTTTTAATTTAACATCTGTCTTTATTAAATGTTTTAATTTTTTTCCTTAGCAAAACATAGTTGTTTCATCTGCAAAAAGACAAGTTTAAACACATGTGAGAACAGAACCTAAGATTGACCCTTGTGGGTGTCCATATTCAATATTCATCCATTTTGGGGTATGACCTACATATTGTTGTCTTCTGTACAGTCAAACAACATAAACCCTAGTTTTCTGATGAGCCTTTTATAATCCTATTTTTCCTCTTTTTTTTAAGTTCTTCATTTGTGAATCAATTTTGTCATTGTGCTTTACAAGGCAAACTGAAACGAAACGACTTTTCTTACAAATGTTTAGGTAAGAGCCCAGTTCTGTGGCTCTTGTGTTGCAGTGAAGGAAACTGTCAGCACAACACATGGCTGAGTTGTTTTGGTTTGAATGAGACACTGCAATATAAATGCACCACACATGCCTTCTGCTGCACAAAGGGTGCAGAGGTGGAGCAGACTAAAAAAAACAAAAACCAGCACATGGCACCCCGTCTTAAGCAGGGTTTTTTTGGACTCATCAGTATTTTCTACAGTGAAACACCTCATTTTGCGCTGCTTTTATTTAACAGTTATCAGGTGCTTCTCTTCAGACACTCTTCTTGTATCTGAACAGCAGCTGAACTCTGCATTGTCTGTTGTGACCTGAGATAATGTGAGCACATGTGTGCTTGTGACAGGCCGTGATGATGTTCAGCTCGGGGATCTTCTGGATGGGCCTGGTTTTCATCCCCATCACCTCGCTGGTCTTTGACGTGGCCTACAAAGTGTGAGTTTCCCTATGGATCTCCTCGCTCCTCATTGCACCAACACTCATCCAGTGCACAACGTTTCTGCAGAATCTCTCCCATTCTCAGAAAGAATTCCTGTCCGAATTTTAATAAAAGACTGTGGGAATTCCTTGTTAGAAGTTTGTGTTGTTTTTTTTTTTTTCCTAGTTGACACCAGATCTTCATCTTCACGTGTCTGGTTCTTTATAAACTCCAAATTTTATTTGCTTTTCTAATGTTTAGTGTAGGTGTCTGAACAACCCATCATGATAATCCAGTAAAAGCTGTGGGTTTTCTTATGTGGAGTGCCTCATGTCTGGCAGACTTTCACCCCCCTGCGTACTTATATGACTTATTGTCATTTACAGCATAAAGAAAGCATTTTTCAAGACCCTGGTGGATGAGGTGCAGGAGCTTGAAGCTTTATCTAAAGATCCTGGAGAAGTGGTGCAAGGAAAAAGGTAATCTGTTTTACACTTACATCACACAGGTGACTTAGACTTTGTATGAAAAGCTGAATAAACATGATATATTTTAGGAAATATAAATAACAGTTTTGTTACATTTTGCCGAAAAAATATCCTGCATCTTTGGGTTTACTGTTTGTGATCACATGGACATTAAGAAGCCTTCAAAGTTATTTTATGGATTTTCTTAAAGACCCACTCCAATCGTCTCCTGCTAGCTTATTAGCGGTGCAGCAAAAATGGTGAGCAATATTGGAGCTACCCAGCTGTGCAGTTTTGATCCAGATGCCAGCTCAGACGAGGAAAACTAACACATACATGGATGTAGTCATCCACAAGTGGATGGATGGATCAGAAAGAAGTGAAGCAGAAAGCTTGTGCCCTGCTCATCGTATATTCTAAGCCACTAATGCGCTATTTTTCCAATAGCATTTTTTTTTTGTCTCCTCCTGATTCACAACAATTTGACTAAAGCACATTCAGTATGCAGAAAAGCAATTTTAAGATGAATCTTCTTCACATATGTCCTCCATCATAAGAGTGGGTCTTTAAGAGAAAGTCATTAAATGATGTATGAAGCAAGATTTTAGTAAAAATTTTCTTTGTTGGCCAGAACTTTAATTTGATTTCACGTCTGTGATTTTTGGTAAATAAAGATACGAGAATTTAAAGGTTTTATTTATTTAAAAGCCTTTTTTGTTATTAAATCAAACAGACAGAACTCTAATCCATTTAACTGGATGTAAATAATGCTATTGGATAATTCAATAAATGAGCCTTATGGCAACATGATATATCTCTGAGATCTCATGGGTTCATTTATCTCTCAGCCCTGTCAGGAATACATTGTTAATGCTCTTGGTATTACTCTATTATTTTTCTTTTTTTTTGCAAAATATGAATCATTTTCCCTAACTGTTCCAAATCAGTTCAGAGGAAGTCTCATCTTGTCCTCCCTTGTCCCCTGAAATGTCACGAAATCTCACTGTCCTCCTTCCAATACCCTCCCTGTGTGGATGTGAGAAATCTTCAAATTGTTGCTAGATTGTAGGAGTTTTCACTAACATCTGCAATCATGTCAAAAGAGTGGTTTCCTACCCTCATTTTCTTCAAATATGGAATGTAGTAAAATTTAGCAAGAGCTTTGCTGAAAGGTGTCAGAGCGTGTTAGCAGGAACTGAGGTCGGCTGCATCGGCATCAACTCTGAGCTGATCGGTGGGAAATCTCCTGCTGGCTCAAAGTGGCTGAAAGTGATCCTCCTGCCTGGCCATCATCCCAGACCCAGCACGCCGCTCAGACACACTTTCTCAAAGAATTATGGAAACAAATATTTACAATTATGCAAACGCATAATATGTGTTTTCTTTAAAGCAAGCTATTCAGAGAAATATACTGTTTGGTCCACTTTAAAGGCCAACCTGCTGTTGTCGCTTCTGTGTCTCAGTTGGATGTTACATTTATGATTTTGCAGCAGCCTTTAGACTTCTCTACTCTGAAAGAGCATGGTCACAGTGATGAATGAGCTATCAAATCTACCTGTGGTGCTCTGCAAGACACCAACTCTCAATGTTACTGTGTACAGCTTGACGGAGAGGGCCCAGCTCCTGAAGAACGTCTTCAAGAAAAGCACAGTCAGCTTGTACCGCTCCGACTCCATGCAGCACAACCTCCTCCGTAAGTCACAAACTTTCTTTTTCTCCTTGTGCTTCTCTCAGTTACTTCAAAGACGTTTCCCTCTTTCACCTTTTCTAAAATAGAACTTCTCTGTAAAGTGGAAGAGGTTTGTTTTCAGAATCTAACTCCTTCAAGAATCACCCGACTAAAAAGTTAATACACAGAAAATCACAACAGTTTTTTTTTTACACGTGCAGAAGATCTTCAGGATTTTTTCCCCCTTTTACTAGACTTTATATGTTGTAGATCTAAAATTAATCAACTGAGAAAATACCTTACATTAATTCAAATATGTTTTTTGCCTCCAAAAAAAACTGATATTCACGTAGATGAAACTCAAAAAGGCCGTTAACCTTTAAACTTCAACTTTGTAAATCACTTTTCATTCACCATGTTTCTTCTCAACATGCTTTGACTTGCATAAACACAATTATTTAAAAGTAGTGACAAAAGTAGCAATCTCTTAATTCAATTAAGCAAAGAAGGACAAAGAACCATGCAAGTGATGTCAGACTGCAGGAGACAGTTTAAAATAAGTCAAGTAAATTAACATAAACTGGCAATACTGCTGTCATTGAAAATACAGTGATATTAATTTACCATATTTTTGGACTACAAGTCGCTCTTGAGTATAAATCGTAGCACCAAAAAAATATATATGTAAACAAGAGGAAAAAAACTCATACAAGTCACACCGGAGTATAAGTTGCACTTTTGGGAGAAAAATGTGACACTTCTGACCAACTCTGCCAAGCCAGGCATAGTTCTACATTCATGTCAAATGCGATTCACGTGTTAAATTTCTTTTTCGACCAGGGTCAGATTTGATGCTCAGTGCTTCTCTAAAAAAATGTTCATAATCTTGACACTCCCGTTATTTGTGGGAGGAGCTACTGTCAAAAGATTTAATCCTCAATTGCTACATGGAAGCATTAACTGTATATCTCACTTACAATGCATGGAAGACACTGACAACATTGAGAGATTAGATATATTTATTTTGGACCGCTCCTCAAAAACATAGGTAAACACATCTCAATGTCTGGGTTCACGAGATTATTCAATCTTTTTTTTTTCGGAAATGTTCACCTTCTACTGTAGGAGTTGTCTGAATGACGAACACTTTCAGCGGTACTTCCGTGTTTCTGTAACCCAGTTTGACTTTCTCATAAATCTAAACACATATATTTTTTGGTCTTCAACTTTATAATCTGTATCATTAGGATGGGAGCAGGTTTAAAATCTTAAAAGTAGCATATGTAAATTCCTTTATATTTTTTAAGACTTGATTTATTATATTGTTACATTTTTTAACGGAATCTTTCTTAACTTTGGGATTTTGATACAGATATAAGAATATATGTCTAATGAATATTTCTTCCCTCACTTTATATTCAAACGTATATAAAATGCAAATGCGTGTATACTAGTGCTGTCAATCAATTTAAAAAAAAAATCAGATTAATCAGATTTTTGGGTTGTGATTAATCACGATTAATCACAATGTTTTGCTAGGTAGATTTTATACGACCGTATGCGGCTTTTGAACAAAAAAAAAAAAAATTTTTCCTTTTATTGTCTGAAATGTTTACATTTGTAAAGTGTTAGCTCAGATATCCCAGAAATGGAATTTGTGTGCACAAAACACATCAACAGTAAGATAAGCACAACTGTAAAGACTTAAATGTCTGCTGTATTACTCAAAGAAAACAAAGATGCTGATATACAGCCATAAGAAACAAACATTGTGTTTCTGCACTTTAAATAGTCCAGGTGAATACTCAATTCTGATTGGCTGCTGTGTATTCACGCTCACAAAAAGTAGTTCTGGTCACATAGCCCAAATGCTTTATATCACTGTGCAGGCTTCTTTAAAACAAACTTTTTGCGTCATCTTCTGGACAAAAACAAGCGGTAAAACTGAAATTATCAGTTAAAACTTTACTAAACCCTATCGTGACAATCAGCATATATATCACTTTCCTTTGCCGCTGCAGTCAAGGTCTGGCAGTCTAGCAACGCATTCTCGTGTTACCGTGACAACGGGCCGCGTTACTTAACAAATTGTCCACTTTTTGTAAACTTAAAAAATAATGATAATAGAGTACTAAAAATTGATTAAATATTCATTTCTTTTGTAAGTGACCATTGTATAAGCAGAATAGTGCCTGACAAAGTATACATTTTCAAAAATAAACACACTCCGCGGAAGCCTGAACCGTCTGATGCAAAGCGGAAGATGGTCACTTCTGACATGAAATTAATCTGCATTAATAAATAATAATACGTTCATTTTTAAAAAATTATTCTCATGCTTTAACATGTTAACATTGACAGCCCTAGTGTATACATAAGAGTGTATAGACCCTATATTTATATACTTGGTTTGATGACGGCAATCTTTGAGACCTTTTGGCCAGAAATAGGGTTTCCCAACATTCATATGTGCTTCGTTTAAATGTTGGCACAAATCAAAGAAGCACAGCTTGAAAGCATTTAAATGCTTGGAGGCCTGCTGCCAATGAGAAACCTAATTGGATCATATTTGCTGCAAACTTTGAAGGTTATATGACAAACATCCCTATTAACACACACCAAGTTGTTTTATTTCCTTATCCAAAAAAGAAAGTACAAATAAAATCACAGATATTCTATTTAACAGCTGACCTCTCTGACTTTTAAAACAGGCATAAAAATGTAAAATAATATTTCAAAATAATATTTTTTTTCTTAGATTGAGTGTGTGAAAAGAATAACTGCTTTGTGACTATAGAAAAACGTCTAATCTGTGTTTGAACGCATCTCCTCTGGCCTCTCTGACACATGGAGCCCCATGAGGGAGGGACTTCACTGATGAAAACCAAAACAATATTTTTCATCGGTCCACTTCCAACTTTCCAGAGTAACAGCTGACAGATCAGCTTTGCTAGAAGAAAACTTCTCATAGAAATCTCTTTTTAGTTTTTGCTCACTTTCCAAAATAAACGATAAAGCAAAGTGAAACTACTGGACAAGTCAGAGTTTATACATCTCTTTCTCGGAAAGCGTTAAATGCTCCCTGCTCTGTGGCTAAATTCATTATCATCCTTAAAGAATGACCTCATCCTCTCAGTTCATTTTGGGATTCAGAATTATTCTTAAAGGAGATTCAGAATGATTTTCCGTCTGATGTCAGGTGCATTCCATGTTTAGACGAGTGCAAGAGTGTTTTAGAAATGTCATCATGTTTATCTCATGTATTTTTTTAGGAGTCATTCTCTGGCTTTTTGTTTTTTCTCTGTTTTGTCTAGATATATATTTCACATACATTATAACACAAGCCTACACTTTTATTTCTTTTGTATTGTCTTTATTTGTGAAAGGAAAGGTGATTAGCATTGAAAGGAAGTGTTAATGTTTCATGATGACTTTAGCAGCTCTGGATGGAGATGCTGAAGAACCTTCTGTCAGTTAAATGTGAGTCTGTGTCCTGTGTTCTCACAGCACTGTGCTAACGCAGAGTTAGATGTTTGAAGTGTGTGTGTGACTCTCAGGACTGGACTTGTGTCAGAGTCAGTTTGTTTGAAGGCTGCTACTAGTTCTGTATCCTACTTTAGCAGGTTTGGGGCCTCATTTATAAGAGCTCCTACGCTCAAAAAAGTTTTTGCAGATCATAATTTAAATGAAGAAAAAAAACAATAAAAATAGAATTGTTTATCGCAATTACTAAAACTTGAATTTGATATGTGACAAAAACATGACAACATCACAAAAACAAGAAAACATTCTCGTGGGACGAAACCCCTCCTTTGCGGGGTTTGGATACAGGTAAGAGGTGAGCGCAGAAGCACAAGCTCTCCCCAGAAGATGCAGCAACTAAATTAGTCAATTCAAAGCCATTTGTCTTGTCCAGTTCACACTATTTGAATTAGCTAATAATTAGCTAATTCAAATCATGCTAGATATGCATTTAGCATTGACATAAAGCATGTCGTTTTAAGTCCCCATTCCTGCAATTGTTCTTTAATGCTTTTCTCTTCCTGTCAGTTGCAATAGTTTTTGTATTTTGCATGAATAGAATCACTTTTTTTTCCTTTTATATCTTTTTAGAAAATTTGTAATTAAAATATTTTGCCAAAAAAACAAATACAATACTTTAGCTGAATATTCAGCCACAAATGTGCGCCAGATCCTCATATTTGTGTGCCTTCTCATTACAAATCAGCTCTTTTATTCTGCTGACACTTTTGTCTGCGTCCTGATTGAAAAAAATGCTCTTTTATGTGTTTTATGTTTTCATTTGTTAATAACAGTTATGAACAAAGGTTTAGGTGAGGACACAGAAGTCTGCGTGAAACTGCACAGTTTTGAAAAGTCGTACCATTTTGTTACCAGTTTTATAAATGAGGCCCCAGTTGAGGTCAGGTGACACTGAACCAGACAGATCATTCTTGTGCTTACACAGCCTGGGTTCATCCAGTGTGATTGGGTTTATTCACCATAACACAGTAGAAAGAGGAATCCTAGGAAAAGCATGAAGTTTGATTTTTCTGTTCTTTTGTGTCTGCTGTCTGATTTGTTTGTTCTTTTGTTTGTCTCGTAGGTGGGGATGAGACCGTTGTTGTGTGATTCCTTTTAAATTCATTATCAAACCTCACCCTCATTTAAGTCTCAGTTCCTGTTTAGCTCCTCCGTAAGCCCCTCCCCCTCCCGTTTGTGGTTTAGCTTCCTGCCGTTTCCCCCTCGTGTGCCTCTGCGTGTCCTTACTCCACTCAGTAGAGCGAGCTAACAATGAAATGATGAAATGTTGCGCTGTTATTCCCCCACAATGCACTCGTCTCAGCAGGCTCCTTTGAACTCGCTCGCTGTCCTGCAGGCACTGAGCGAGTCATTTGACACCTGAAGGTGAGTTGGGGGCCGAAGGTCAGGTGAGAGCCTGTAAGGAGCTGTAGATGGTAGAGGAGCTTTTGTCCTGCAGATAAATGTGTGGGGGAGCTGGGATTCAGCTGAGCAAAAAGATCTAGAGAAGTTGGTCTTTTATCATTAAGACTAACTTCAGCCTGTTGTGTTGAATGTGATTATCAGTGTGTCAAGATTTACTCAATGCTGAGTCAGCGTTAACGAGGATCTGAGAAATATTTTGCCATCTCATTATTTTTTCTCCTGATTTTGTTTACCATATTTTTCACACTATAATGTTCTGGATTCGGGTTCGCAGACGCAAAAAAATGTGTACATGTACAAGTCGCACTGGAGTATGTGATAGAGTATTAGGGCCACCTTAAAAATAAAACAATACATAAATGAACGAGAACAAAATAAAAATAAAGATTTGAAAAGAAAATTGTAATTTTACAAGAATGAAGTTGTAAATTTATGAGAAAAGTTGTAATTTGAGGTAGTGTTGTCATACAATTAATTTCTTTATGCAATTAATTAATTGTGGCCTGTAACTAATTAATCAATTTTATTGGCAAATACTTTTTACGTAATGGTTGTCGCAGAAAGCCTCATTTTTTGAGGTATTTTCATAGATGATTTCAGTCTGGAACAATTAAAAAATATATACATCAGGTCCAGACTGCTCTAAAAAAACATCAGGTCTTGAGTATTCTAATAAACACATCAAAAAACAAAAGGACCACTTTTCTGAGCAATCCTAAAAATATTTACCACAAACGTCTTATTAATATCATGATTCCACTGTTTATCACAACAGCAAGGCATTAGAAAAGACATGAGTGATTTTATAGTTTCCTTTAACCTGCTTTGTTAATTTGATCATTTTGAAGCCTGGGATGCAGCAGAAGAAAAAAACAGAAGAGAACATTTGTAGGGAGGAAATGAGACACGATGACGTGAAACACCGGGAGAATTGAACTAATTAGACTTTGTTTCTTTAAAACAAATGTTTCCTTCATCATCTGGACAAAAACATGCGGGAAGAAGCCACCTTTCCCTCTGAAACGATGCTTTGTTTATTTTCTCGTGACGATTGCGTTCCTCAGGGAGGAAAGAGCGAGAGAGCTGAACGCAGTCACTGGGTGCACCTCGCTGGAACTGTTACCATGACAACGCGACACACCTCTGTTAAAGAGTCATTTTTTTGGCAAAAAACAATTTAAACAAACAAATATAACAGGAGTGAAGTTCTAACAGACGATTCGATATGTATTTATTTATTTTGTAAATGGCCATGGCTTGAGCGGGGTAATGTTCTTCCACGTGTGCATTTCAGACATAAATGGACATCACGGAAGCAAGAGATTAATGCGATTAAAAAAAATAGCGCGTTCAAATGCCTGTGATTAATTATTTGTGATTACTTCGATAACTTGACAGCCCTAATTTTATGAGAATAAAGTCGTAAGTTTATGAGAAAAAACTTGCAGTTTTACAAGAATAAAGTTTGGAATTTTTGAGAAAATATTCTCGTAAAATCACAATTGTTTTCTCATTTGTATGACTTTATTCTCGTAAATGTCTGCATTTATCTACTATTATGGTGGCCCTAATACTCGTACACGTTGTAGGAGAAGAAGTCACAGACGCAAAAAAATGCAAAATAAAGAAGAAAAAATCCTAAATAAGTCCCACTGGAGTATAAGTCGCACTTTTGAGACAAATTTATTTAATCAAAATGCTCAAACAAAAATGGGATTTTAATCTTGAAGGGCAAATCATAATAACTAAATAGCTAACAACAATAACAGACTGAATATTTGGACGCTTCACCACTGTAACTATATTTAGCTTCATGAAACAGGAGGATTTGAATCAGTGTCTAGTGTATTAGCACAGTTTATGAAGAATTTTTAAGATAATCATAGCATATAGAACATGCCAACAAGTCAACTAAGCTGTATATCACTTCAAATCACTAAATCGGTTAAAGTCTTCATCATCTGTGTCGCTTTTGAACAAGTCTTCCAAGCCCGACGTAAGACTGAGCAGCACGTCTTCTTCTGCGTTGTTGTCAATAGTAAATGTAGCGATAGTTAATGGGGGAAATAACAAACACATGAGCCTATTTATTTTGCAAGAAAATCCCACATGACCATAGTGGCTAAACAATGCAAAAATAAAAAATATCTTCCTTTTTTTTCCCTGCTTCCTGTGTTATCTTTGATAACACCCCTCTTCATTTTCAGACGGCTACGCCTTCTCTCAGGATGAAAATGGGGTGGTGTCTCAGTCCGAGGTCATCAGAGCGTACGACACCACCAAGCAGAGGACCAACACCTGGTGAGCTGCTGGCCTCCTGGTTCCCGGCCGCTCTGTTCTGAGCCGCGGCTGCCGTTTTCCAGGAGCAACGTCGTTTGAAGCATTGGTGCATGGAAGCACCTCCAGCACTGAGGGACACAGGATGTAACGAGAGATGAAAAGAGAAAGCAAACATGGAGGAAAACTGAGCATGTTCACTCTCAGCCGTCGTCGTGTGTCCAGCAGATTTTATGAGCACTGTGCAGTCTAACAGTCTTAGAAGTTCTTCACTGTCCTCGCTCAGTTCCACACAGCGAATGTCTCCTTCCCCTTGATTCAAGGAATACCAACCTTCAGCACTGAGCCGCAAAGCCTGAAAACACTCCTTTCACCCAAACACTTCCAAATTCGAACACCCGAGAACAAACAGAAAGATTTCCAAAGAGCAGTATACTAACAATCAGTTAGTGAATCACTAGTGAATTTGGAAACTGTTAAACCAAATTCAGTAGCGTTTGTTGCAGATGTGAAAATCACTGAAGCAAATGTTTGTAATATTTAATGTTTGCACTTGAAGAAGCAGCATCTCTTTCGTGAAGCCTTAGATTTGCTCATGCCTTCGTCTTTTAAAAAAAATAGATTTCATTCATTTTTCTTTCTTCCTCAGCTGTAAATATCTTTCTTGTTTTAATCTGTTTTTAAGTTCCCCGCACCGCCCCAGTAGCCCCGCTTGCTCCGTTTCCCCCTCTTAAGTACAGCTCTCCACCTAGAATTGCATTCCACACATCGCTTCTGTTTCAACGATCACAGCGGTGCCTACGTGAAATTGAAGAAACAGAACGCCAAGAGTAGTTTAGTGCTTTACACAGACGCACTCCCGCACTTGCCTGAAGATAAAGTCACTGTCCGTCCGTCCCCCAAATACACTATGGCACTGGAACAGTGTTCAAACCCCAGAGTTGAAGGCGCCTTCTTTTTGTATGGAGACTTTGTCACTCTAACATAAGTGCCATTAGCTTAACGGAGGGAGAAATGTCTTAGCCAGGAAGCTCCAGAACAGTATGAAAAACTACTTTGTGTCTAAAGTTATTTTGTGGATTTGTATTTTTATATCGGAGACGTCTGACTTTTGCATCAACCGGCTTCGAAACGAACCGTCTGTCCATTTTAGTTTCCTTCCTCGGATCAAGGTGCAGAAGTGGGCAGATCTGACAGAGAAGCAGTGTTCTGAAATGTCTAGTTATTCTTAATATTCCTAATGGTATGGCTCGGTTTATTTATAAATGACTGTCTGTGTGATCGCTTTCTTCTCCCTATGGGAGATCAGGAGTTTGTCAGTTTGTAGTCTGCATGCGCAAGTGTGTGTGTGTGTGTGTGGGTGTGTGGGGGTAACTTCTTTGTATGCATGCTTGAATCTTCTATGCTATACTGGGAGGTCATCCTGGTGTTCTTTTAACTGTGTGTTTCATTTGACGGATGGTGTGAGTGTGTGTTGTCTCCACTATATTCCAGTTTGTCTGCATGGCTCCACGTATACCTGTGTTGTTCTGCTGTGGGCTGATGCATGGCGGCGTGGGTGTGCAATCCGATTGCGGGACCTCTGACCCTTTGACACCGGATGTTGCACAATGCACTCGATGTACCTTTCCAGTCCTGTACACCTGTTATGGTCTCTAGTTTCTGAAGGGGTTGAAATTTGTTTTTTATTTCATGCCGTGTTTCTCTGCATATTTTTTCCTTCTCTCTGCTCGTCTTTAGCGTTAAAACTTAATTTACTGTCATTTTTGTCCGGAATTGTCTAGCCAAGCTGAATGTTGATCGCCGTCTAACGGACGGCTGGGACTGTTGTTGACTGTGAAGATGGCCTGCATGAATGGAAACCACAACCTTTTCAGAAAGTGTTGACTTTCATTTCCCTCCAATGTTGATGACTTTACAAAAGCGGAAAGAAAAATGCACCTTTTTACTTTTTAACCTGTGGCTTCTTCTGCCATCATTTTGTTCAGTGATTTTTCTGCATGTTGGGACTGCAAACTTATTGGTGTTGTCTATTACCGCCATGAGGGACTACTGAAATAAAGTCTTCAATCAACAAGAAATGGTATGAATGTCTTTGCTGGTTTCTCTGCAGACTTGGAACAGAGACGACCCCTAAACAGGAAACCCGATCTATCTAAATCCTGACAAATTCCATCTCCTAATACTGATGTCATTCGTTTGTCCTTCTGTGCCTAGAGCTCACTCATGTGATCCCACACAGACTGTAACAGATGAGCCTCCAGACTAATTAACCTCTTCCCCCTCGAAGGCCCCCCCCCCTGGCTCGGGCTATATTTGCTGTAAAAACACCAGTGATGGAATCTTTTAAAGGCGGGGTGACAAGGAACAGCCCCCACGTGACTGAAAGGCCATCGGCATAAAAGCCGGGAGACTGATGTTTACTCTGCCTGATGTCACTACTGCACACAAGCATGAGCTCTACCCAGCCAACATTTCAGTGTGGGCCCCATATGGTTTACCTGTGAGCTGAATTAATGGGCCCCATGTGGGTTTGTCCACGGGTTCCAACTGTAGCCCATCCTGTTTGCCCACATTGGCTGCAGTGGGCACTCCGGTGGACACCCGAGCAAGCTAGCTCTGCTGGCCCCTGGTCAGTGGAGCTAGCTCTGCTGTCCACCGGGCGCCTAGCCAGACCAGTGACTGCCCAAATTTGTCTCTCAGTTGTGGGCGGGACTTTAACACGCTCATTGTATTTTTTATGTCACAAATACACATTTTTTGGAACTATTTTTTTCCTCTGCTCCTTATTCAAAATGATTTGAAAATACCAAATAGGCCTGCTCAAAAATGCGGTTCAGGCTTCATTTTTCCGCACTAAATTGCGCACAGTCAATGAATGGTCCATTTTCAAAATTGTGTGACTTGTAAAGTGAATGCCGAACTATAAGTCGCAAAAAGCAAAACAAGAGCCAGAGATGAGCTCGTCAGTCGGACTTTAACTGAGAGCTCAGTAACTCTAGGAGTTGTTTCTAACACACTACATGTTAGAAGCGTTTGCTGTGTTAGCGTAATCACAATAATTCTAACTCCCAACCTTGTTGAGAACATGTAAAAAAACGGACTGATACAGCTAAAACAAATGTTATCGTAACTACGCTAACTCACAATCAAATTGGTAACACGTAAAAAAAGCAGTCAGACACCGCTACTCATTAGCCACGCTAACGTAATTGCAAACACACCCAACCAAAAATGTTGACAGAGTGCCGTGGATCTCGCAAAATGGCTTCGACATAAGAAGCCAGAATTGATCTAAATAAAAATTGCTCTGGATCATATTTAAATAATTTAAAATATGTTGATTATATAAGAACTTAAGGCATTTAAGTGCACCTGATGGTCCATAGTCATGTTAAACTTTCATGAGTGTCTTTATGAGAATTTTACAAACCAAAATAAGAATCAGGAGGAAAATAAAAATCAAAAATCTGTGTTTCCCTGGCTGTATTTGGCAGCAGCTGTGGCAGATTGTGATTTATTACTTCAACAAATACCCAATGAGTGACCTCCATTCAAGACCACGACAAAGAGGACTTAGTGTATCTGATTACAGTTGAGCCAAACAAACCCAAGTAGAGGTCATTTGAAAATGATTGCTGTTTACTGAGTTCGGTCATTCTTGATGTCCCGTGACTCTCTTGGATATTTAAAGCTGAACCACAACAGAAAGATGTCAGAAGTCTCTGTTTTTTTTTCTTCTGCAGACATGGTTGTGATGAATGATTGCTGTAGTTCCTAACCGTGGTGGCAGAGACATTGTTTCTCAGGACTGTAGACCACATTAGTGGGGCACAAATGACCGCAATTGCAAACAGGATGCCATTACATGGAAATCTAAAGAATTCTAATTATAATGTCTTCTTGATCCCATTTGCTGAGAAAACAAAAGGTCTGAGGCTCTTGAGAAAAGAAAAAAAGTCAAACCCGACTCTACCCAGACCATTGATTTTAGATAAAACTGTGATTTGGAGGGGATGAGGGGCCTGGATTGGAGAATGACTCAAATCAAACAAACAGCATTCAAAGCTGTTCATTAGGTTGGATGTTCAGGGAAAGTTAAATGTTGTCCTGAAATTCAACATGACAAGCGCAGATGAAAACAAGACGCAGGATTTGAACGCGGGAGTCTGCCGCGCTGCGATAAGAGCTCTGACTTCATGGCAGCAGACGTCCTTAGAGCAGGAGCCCGCCATCGCCAGCTCCATTTCACAGTCAGGTAACTGGGGAACAGAGCGGCCTTTGTGGAGACGTTACCATACCTCCTTGCTGCAACCTAAACCTCTGTTCCAGGGGCCAGTTGGTTTTAACACTGTGACCATGCCATGCTCATTGAACACTGACAATGACCGATCTCAGCGCCGCATTCCTGCCGTGAAGCCTGACACTGGGAGGAGGCAGCCGCCACTCCAGTATCCTCCTGCTCCGAGTGATGCCTGTGGATCCTATATTTACTCCAATGTTTAGTATGAACATATCAGACCACAGAAGTCACCAGAAGCAGCTTTTATTTGCTGTAAGTTAGGAAATCTTTGCTGTACATTTCACAGAAGTCCTCACAAAGAACTACTTTCGTGCTACGTTCACACCAGGCTTGGTGATGTGCATTCGAGGGACCACTTGCAATGTGAAGTCTGTGTAAATGGGCGTTTCAGGCTTCCGTTTTCAAAACTATCCACGTTTTTTTTGTTCGTTTTCGGGCTCTACTTGCAAAACGTGTGGTCATTGAAAGCGTGCTGAAAGTTTAACCAGGTTGAACTTTGACCAATCAAGGACTCAGATTTGGTAGTGACGCATGGATGGCGTCCTTTTCAATTCATGGAAGTGCCAACCGGTTGACAATTGATAATGAAGGAGAAATGAATGATTGCCCGGCCAGAATTCTATGGCACAAAGACTTTCATAGATCTGAATAGTGCTGTGAAAGAAAACGCCTGGAGCGAGATTCACCAGATTTGCACCTTTTCAAAATTTCGCATGGAGCCTCTTCCAACTGTAGCTACATGCTGTAGTACCGGGTGGCGACTGTCCAGTGTGAACACTGTTTGCCAAAAGCACAAACCTGCGTTCAGCACATTCTTGAACATGCCCGGTGCGAATGTAGAGTTCAGAGTCTGATTGTCGAGAAAACACAACTTCCTGGTTTCCCTTGTCTAATTAGAAAACACATAACATCTGCAAAGGTGTTAAGAAAATTGAGAGCTTCCATCTTAAAAAAAAAAAAACCTCCTTTTTTCACAATAAAAGTGCATAAAAATCTGAGTGAAAACCCCTGGACCCATGAAGCTTCATTGAGCTTTCCGTTTGCTGTCATTTCCCCCCCCAGCCTGGGCTCAGCCGGGCCGAGTCCGTTTCCAGCTCTCTGTGCCACCCTCAGGTCTCACTTTCCTCAAGCGCTGTCAGCTCTGTCCAAAGTCTGCAAAGCCCTTGGAGGCCGTGAAAGCGTCCGGCTGCAGTGGGAAGAAGTACTGCTGAGGCAGGAGGAAGCCGGCGCTCTGACTGCTGTGAGGGGGGGGCAGTGGGTGCTGGACGCCTGCACTCAGGGTTGCAGGTGGGGATGTGTAGGGTGGAGGAGGTGGTGGAGGCAGAGTTTGTGGGTTCGGAGTGGGAGTGGAGGCTTGGGAGGAGATGGCGGCCGTCACCAGGCAGCCGTGCTGCTGCGGACCCCCGAGAGAAAACCTCCGCATGGAGCTGCTCCCCCCGGCTGAACTGGAGCTGGTGGTGGCCGTGCTGGACTGCCGCGAGGGGGCCCGCAGGCTCTGCGGCGCGGCGGTGAGGATCATGGGGATGGTCTCGCCCTGGCAGCTGCGCAGCGAGAAGCGGATGGGCTGCGGAGTGGGCTGCTTGGGCCGCAGGCAGGTGCAGCAGTAAATGGCCACCAGTGAGCCCACCACCACAAAAGCGATGAAGATGCTGCCCACCATCAGGAAGGGCACATAGACGGGTTCTAAGGGGGACGGAACACAGGCGAGTTAGTTTCCAATGAACCGACTGCACCTAGACACATCTGTTCTGAGTGGAGCTGCTCTGCTTATGGAGAAAATGAACTTTCAACACATGCAGTATTAATGTCATGCGATGCCTCTGCAGGTTTTTCTCTGTTAACGGCGTGTTCTGTTCACTGATTTCCCATAACACTTAGCAGTTGCAGTCATGACTGCAAAACACACACAAAACTGTGGCTTAAAGCCCAGAGCGACACATGGATGACTTCATCTGTTATGATGGAACCGCACTGATAAACCTGATGACAAAGACAGTCATTCACTATTAAAGCAGATGGATTCAATCTCCTAAGCGTCTATTTATTGAATTATCTTTCTTCTAAAGCCTAAAAATTGAAAAAGGTTTCAGTAAACTGCTTTATAGACATTACAGATTTAGAAGAAGACTTCTTAGTAAAAAGTTCAAATGATAGCTGTGTGGAAAGGTGTGTAGTTCATGGTGTTTTTAACACGTTCTTGTGACATGTTTCTGATGATGGAGGGAGGGCATATGTAAACAACATTAGGATTTAAAGAGATTCTCTTGAGGATTTCTTTATTTAAATCGTTGTAAATCAAGAGCAGATGAAAGAACAACGGCAAGTCACAATCTATCTGCTCTACTCCATTCCGATGCATGCACATGCAGATCCATGTACTTCTTAGTTTTCCTCGTTCGAGCTAGTATCTAGATCAAAACTGTACAGCTGAATAGTTTCAAATATTTCTCGCCATTTTTGTTGCACCGCTAATGTTAGGTTAGGGGTGTGAAGGGCTGTAAGCTAGCAGAAGGGAATGTAAAGAAAGGGATGATGGGAAGGGAGCCAGGTCTCAAGTCTGTGATACAAAAATTGTCATTTAACTACTTTAAATGACTTGTGGGGACACAATAACATGCAGCTTGAGTTTTTTATTCCCAGTACAGAAGTTTGTTTTGTTTTATTTAGAAACCATGTCATGTCACGAGCTGACAAAATAAAAACAAGCAATTAAATATTGTTCACAAGTCCCAAATCTCATGTTTTATGTCTGAAGTCTCTGTGTGTGAAACTAAAATGTGACTGAAGTCTGAATCATAACTGAACACCTTGTACTTTTATAATTCCTAAAACTAGAAAAAGACTTTTCATGCAAATAATTCCTGTGTGAAAGCTGAATGTTGAAGATGTTCACCTCAAATACTTCAATGTATTTAAGTACATTTAAATGTCTTCTTATAATTCTAAAGGGTTTAAAGTAAGATACCTGATGTAAAAAGTCAATATTATATGCAAAACTTGCAAATACATTTGAACTTAGCTGATTACATTTCAAAGATTTTGCTAAACAGAACAAAAAAAAGAAATGCTAAAAGGACCACAAATGATAAAGCTCCATAAGATTCCAAGTTTACAAATCCATTATGAGCTCAGAAATTGATTATTTTTTAGAGTGAAACTGCAATAAAACAACAACAATTAAAGCAAAATGAAAGCAAATGGCTAAAAATTCACTTTATAGCTAAAAGTTTGCTGAAGCTCTGAGTTTTCAAATATTATTGTACATTGAAACATCTCTCATTCAGTTTTAACAATTAGGACAACTTAGTATTTCACTCAAGCATACATAAAAGTACAAGAACCTCCTGAAAAAAAACGAAACATTTGAATACCATGGACGCAACGATTTTCTTTGAACCTCGATTTTTGGGTCACGGTTATGATTCGGTCCAACTTATGACATGTTTATTACAAAGCAACAAAAACGGTAATAAACCAAAAAACATTTTTTTAAATTTCTTAACCTTTCAATTGTCTTACACTAAGCTTATTGTAATATAATAAAATAAAATGAAACATATTAAATTGATCACGACACGTGTTAACACTTTCAACGTAACCTTATGCAAACGTATGTGGTAGTGATGTAACGATTCACTTCACGGTTCCGTTTTTACTGAGAATTCTGGCCTGCCTCTGTGGTCAAAAACATGCTGAAGGGGTTAAAAATAAAAAATGTTGGAAAAATAATCTGAATCTGAAACCTAAAATTGAGGAAATGTGACTTAAAAAAATCGGTTTTAGAAAAAAAAGCCACATTTTCACATTTTGTACAAAAAAATCTTCAGAATGCATTCTTGGCTTATATAATCCTTCCTATACCTTTAATAGTGAGGGTAATGCTGATATGCATTATCTCAGTAATGGGAAAATCATTGTTTAATTAGGAACTAAAATGTTCCACAAACAACAGCAAGAAAATCTAAAAAGAAACTAAAGATGTTTCAGTTTATCCAAATACAAACAAGATAATAAATGCTCCGCCTTAATCCCTTCACACCATATGCTACTAAGGACTCAGCCTAATTTAGCATCACTTTGAAAATTCATATTTTTTATCATACAATTTAGAATAAAATCTGGAATGAAGGGCTTGAAACAGACAGAAACCCTCATATCCAGCAGCAGCTTCACTCTAGCAGGCTTTAGAAAGGTGTCAGAACTGTATTGCTGCATCCAAATGTTGTGATTACCTTTTAGTTTGAAAATGAGCGAGCTGTCAGCACGAATGGGCATTATTACGTGTGGCGGCACAAAAGGCCCGCTTGTGTGAGGAGCTGGGAGTTTGTTTGGAGAACATTAGGATAAACGGACACGCCGGATCACCAGGATCTGATCCTGTTTCAGCGATAACAATCTGGAGTGTGGCGAGGTAAAATAAGGTTTCTGGGGCCCAAATTAAAGTGGGTGTAAGCTGAACTATGTGCTTGGATTTTGCTGGGAAAACAACTTTGAAACACAATGAACCCTTTGGGTTTCTGAGGGTGTAAAATGACAAAACTAGATTTGAAATAAGAACTGAAAGAAAAACAAGGTAAATCTGGATTAAATTCAGAATTATGCCAAAATCTTAATATTGTATGAATTAAAATAATTGGGTGGGATTATTTTAGACACTTGGAATTAACCAGTGACCTCTGACCTCTCTATGTCTGCCAACATTTACTCTCAAGATGAATTTCCACCTGTTACACCTTCAGTTTCAACTCATTTAAATTAAAAATACATCTTATTTTTCCATCATCTTTTACGCAGACTAACATCTCTGTGAGGTAAAGTTCTAAACTGCTCTCCAGAACTTTTTCAAACTCTCACTCACGCGCTGCAAACTCGGTGTCGTCCACCTCCCTGTCGTTGGTGCAGCTGCCCTGATCCAGGCGCGCGTCCGCGGCCGCGCAGCAGTAGCGCAGCGCGCAAGTGCCGCAGCACACGGTGGCGTCCGCCGTGTCAAAGTCCTCGGGACACTGGAAGCCCTCGTGATAATTCCCACTGGTGTCCAGCCAGCCGTGGCAGTACTCCCCCTGCGCGTCAGAGATCCGCAGGTTGCAGGTCAGATACCCCAGCAGCAGGCAGTTCAGCAGGCGCTCCATCCCGGCTGCGGCTGTGCGCCTCCTCCCGGTGGCTGTGCGCTCCCAGCCCGTCCGAGTTCAGCTGCACGTGCAGATTCCTGTTACCTTCATCTTTAGAGCATCCACACGTTTGAGATGCTGCGGAACCGAAAACCAAATCCGTCTGATCCAGACAGGAAGGTTCAGGCTGATCCGAGCAGCAGCGCAGCAGGAGTTCCTCCTGCGCGCCACAGAGCCGGTCTTCAAACTGAGATCCCCTCACCACAAATCTGCTGCTAAACTATGGGTACGCGCGCACGCACAGCCCCACCACACAACGTGCGCGTCCTCGCGCTTTGGCAGCTCTAACCAGATGTAACATTTTCTTTTGCTCAGTCCCCCTGTTATTACTGTAACATTGTGACTTTCTTTTTTTAATGTTTTGTTCCAAGTCTGTTTATTTTTACCGTTTTTTCTTTGCAACAGATGCAATTCAACACCTGGTTGCATCTTTCTTTTCTTTTTTGGACATCTTTTGATTCATTTATGTGTCTTGTCCTGTAAACAATCACAGTTTCATACGGGGCCCCATCTGATCTTCTGGCCCCTTTGGCCCTCAGTTCCAAAATAAATAAAAATTACTGGGTGATTCTCTGTGTGTCCCACAGGTTGACCTCAAAGATTTTCAAATTAAAGTAGACCACAACACGCAATAAAAACCAAGATAAAGATTCATGCTTGTATGTCTGTTTTACATAGTTAAAAAAACCACATTTAGAAGCTGAGGTGTAGCGTTCAGCCAAATGAGATGTCCCCACTGACGGTTTCATTGAATAAAAGACAAACAATAACAGCCAGTAACTGCAAGCTTTTATTTATTTATTCATTCATTGCTAATATAATCATTTGTTTGTCTACTTTTATCTAAACAAAAGTAATATGATAAAAAAATTAATGTTTTTATAAAATGGCACCATTTTAATCATCCTTTAGTTTTGTTCGACCCCATAAGTTTAATCGATCCGTTTTATTAATAATGCTTAATCCAACTTCCATGCATCTGACATCAATGAATATTTGTCCCACTCACACTGCAAACAGTGGTACGCGTTTGCACACTTTCTTGCCTATGTTTCATCATTTCTATTTTCAGATTGGCACAGTCAAGCTCAACCTTTCAACTCTGTTACACACAAAATGTATTAAATAATAAAACAATATATTTACATAAATGTATATTTATACTATATAAAGTTATATAATATAAATATATTTGATGTTGTTGAGGGGGAAAATGTCTTGGAAAGCAGAAGCTTCAAAGCCTTTTGGTTTGACCTGAATTTATCTGCAGGTTGTTTATTAAAAATCTGCTACTTTAAAAGCTGTAGAGTTAGCGCCCCCTTGTGGTACTGCAAACTTTTACTCCTAAAAGGCATTGGAGCTCTTTAATTATCCACACGTGCAGTGAAATGATTTTATTTTTATATTTTATTGATTTTTAATCAAAAATTACAAATGATATTAGTAAAGTTGCTACCATTGAAGATGGTTATTGTCATGAAAAAAATACTAGATTTTTTTTATTTTTTTATCGTAGCTTCAAATGAATCTCCAGAAAGTTAAATTTAGTGTTTTCTTGCAAAGTTTTTTTTTTCCTTTTTTAGGGCTTGAAATTAAAAATTTCAATGAACAAAGTCTCCATTGTTTTTCCCGTCCGTCGTTGTAGTGTTGTGTTTCTGTGAGGATGCAGCGCCTCGTTGTTCTCCGGGAGGATGTCTGCTGGAAAGAAGGCGGCGGCGGCGGCGCACAAGTCCCGCCTGCATCTCCCTCTGGTGGAGTCTCTCAGTCTGCGCCCCCGACTGAGGATTGGAGCTGCGCCCTGTCAGTAAAGCGGTCCGCCCTTTACGCGCACCGGGAAACCGAGCCAGACGGTGACGACCAGATCCGCCGCTCATCAGCTGCCTGTCACTCCAGCCCGCTTCTCCACAGCCGCCTGACCGGGAATGGATGGAGATTTGCAGCCCGCCGATGAGGGGCCTTGCGCCCCGAAGATGTGCCGCCAGCAGCGGGCTCCGTTCAGTGCCCTGAAACCATTCCAGAGCAAGCGCTCTGCGGGCAAGCCGCGCTCTGAGCGCTCCGCCGTTCTGGCTGTGCTTGGCGACGGGCATCACTTCACTTTCCACTCGGAACAACCTCGTCCCTTCCAGCAGCAGCAGCGTCTGGCGCAGCTCCACCAACCCAGCGCTGCTATCAGCAGCAGCAGCAGCAGCAGCCAGCAGCAGCAGTTGCATCGTCTCGGAAGTGAGGCCAGGCCCAGCAGCGGAGTCCCGACATGCACAGCATCCTTTGGTCCCCAGCATCAGCATCAGCATCAGCGGCGGCTCTCAGGGGCAGCAGAGCCTCGTTTCTCTCCAGACTGCACTTATGGCATCAGTACAGGTGGGCTCCAAACTCCAGCAGGTCAGAGGCAGCTCCACTCAAGAGTCTCATCTTTTGTTTTCTTCACATTTAAGTTTTTTTTTATGCCGTTTCTATGTCAACAGCAGTGATGGAGCTGCTCCTGACGCATGTGGGGAGAATGACACTCATATTACTGCACGTGCGTGGCCAGCAGGGACTCTCACCATCCTCCTGCTAAAACATATTGTTCCCTACTGTTTTTTTCCCTCCTCAGCTGCTGTTCATTAGAGGCCTGTACAGGATGAAATGTGTTCCCCATGTGGAGGGTGGGCCCACAGGAACCAGCATTTATACTCAAATCCTTGCAAGTCCGAAATTAAATGCAGACGATTCTTCTTTTAAGCTCTTATCAATCCGTGCATGGCTGCAAACAAATTTTTTTTGGGATAAAAGTTTCTTAAGTAATGTTATTACAAATGATGCAGAATTTACTTCCACTCACTTTTGGCGCTTCTTCATGCAAGAAATGACTTGTTTGGGTTTTATTTTTTAATCTGCAAAGCCTTTACAGGAGAGCAAGTCAGTATCTCCCCTTCACAGGACCAGCACACAAACAGTCGAATCAGCCTTCCAAAGAGTTGTGATTAAAACAAATGGGCCTCATAAATTTGCCTCTGCCGGCCATGTTGTTTTTAATGAAATTTTATGAGGCTCTCAGCTCTCTGTGCCACATCCGGGGAGGAGGTTGGGCGGTGCTGGGTGCTATCAGATAGAAGCGAACTGGTAAATGCACACACAATAAATCCAGCACATCTGCAGAGGGCAGATAGACACGTTTGAGCAAATGGAAATGCAGGAACTGTCACGCCGCTCATTTTTCCCCCCCGCCTGTTTTGCGTGTGTTCATGTGCAGCTGGAGGATTGATGATCATTACATGGAGGAGCGTGAGATTATTTCATTCAGACGTGCCTTGGAAATGCACACCGAGGTTTGTCCCTGCACAATAACTGTGCAGACGGTCTCTGTCACAGCTGCCACTGTGACCTTACACTTTATTGACATCTGAATAAATCAACATAATCGCGCCCTGGATCCGAGGGCCCTTCCTTTTCTCTGCTGCATACTTTACTTTACTTTACGATACGTTTCACTTGCATTTTAACGGTGACCCGTGTAATTCAGTTTAAATTGAACTCAATAATTAAACTAAAAGGATTAAAACTCACAATTCCAATTGGACTTCCAGAAAAGTCTAAATGTTGAAAGCTAACACTGAGATTTCAAAGCAAGCCCAGATCATTACACTTCCTACGCTTTGGTTCACAGGTGGCACAAAGTACTGCTTTTTTCCTGTAGTTCAAGTTATTCAAGTTATACACTGACCAATCACATGCCTCAAGAAAGTAGGTGGTCTCCCATAAAACATATAAAAAGTTTGATTGACAGATACTCCTGAGTCTGCTTTCAGTAGAAGGACTTCCAATTAGCTCCCTCTGATTCTTATGAGATGTTACCACAGAAATGTTGACCGATTGGTCAAAGTTCAACCGGTTTAACCTTTAGCGCTTGTTCATTGGCCTTACGTTTTGTGCGTAGAGCTAAAACAGTCATAGAAACTTGAGTACTCGTGAACGTGAGAGTTTTGAATATGGAAGCCCGGAAAGCACATGTACATGCGTTTACGTAGACTTTTACTTGGAAGAGTCTACTTGAATCCATGTTGCCAGAGTTAATGTTTTGTTGCAGGATAAAGGACTTTTTTCAGCTCTGCACACTCATCGATTTCTGATGATTGTCAGTATCTGGTTGCTAATAAAGTTTCTTTTAAAAAAAGGATGGTATTTATGAAAGGTGAAAATTGCAAGCTTAGTCATTCATTCATTTTCCAATCCGTTTTATCCCTTTCGGAGTTGCCGGAGCCTAACCCGGCTACTCATGGGCGAAGGCAGGGTACACCCCTGGACTGGTCGCCAGTCTGTCGCAGGGGCCACAATCACACACCCATGCACACTCACACCTAGGGACAATTTCGAGTAACCAATTAACCTATGAAGCATGTTTTTGGACGGTGGGAGGAAGCCGGAGTACCCGGAGAAAACCCACGCATGCACGGGGAGAACATGCAAACTCCACACAGAAAGGTCCCCCAGCCAGGACTTGAACCGGGAACCTTCTTGCTGTGAGGCAGGAGCGCTAACCACTGCGCCACCGTGCAGCCCGCTGCAAGCTTAGTCATATTGCAATACATGATACTTGTCTTTTGATGGGTTAGCAGCAATTTTATGAAAGAATAGATATTGACGAACAACCTTTGCTTGAAATAAATTGAGCACATCTCATTTTATTGTTTTACATTTGTAAGAAGTGCAAAGCTTGACCAAACCATCCTCTGATCTCCTCTGGTTCTCCTCCGGTTCTCCTCTCTCCATCAGAGAACCGGCTCATCCTGGATGCCTTTGCTCAGCAGTGTAGCCGAGTCCTCAGCCTCCTCAACAACGGTCGCCTCCTGGAGCCCCCCTCTTCCTCCTCTTTGAACTCCAGCATCAAGCTTGAAGAAGGGCGAGGAGACCCTCAGGGGCTTCACTGCTCCTCACAAGGGCAGCTCAAATTTGAGGAGAGCTCTTCCACAGCAGACCCCGATGACGAGGCCCAAAAAAGCCATCTAAACCAGCAGCAGACCTCTGCCGTGCTTCGCATCTTCACAGACTCCCTACACAACTACCTGCTGTCGGGCCCTCAGCAGCAGCTCCATCTGGGAGCAGGTCTGGAAGAGGAGCTGTGTCCGTCAGCAGAGCCTGGAGTATGGGTTTCTCCTTCCAGACCCACTCTGGGAGGATGGCGCTCCCCGACTCCCTCAGAGTCGTACGGACATCCGTCATCCACCCTGCCTGAGGAGGAGGAGGAGGAGGAAGAGAGCTGTTGTCCGCGATGTCTGGAGCTGGAGCAGGAGGTTTTGTCTCTACAGCAGGAGAACGAGGAGCTCCGCAACAAACTGGAGAACATTCCAGGTACAGGTCTGATGATTTAAAGGCACAAGATCGACTGTTTTTAACAAACTGCATCAACTTCATTCTTCCTCACCTTCCCGAATCCAATCTTTTTAGTGTCAAATACTCAGAGGTGTATTTATTCTGTATTTTTCCAGGAAAATTTCCATCCTACTCATCAAAAAACAAAACTATTTTTTGGGGGATAAAGTAAAGCAAAACACTTTTCCTTCCTTCCTGACACAGTCATGCACCTCTAAATTGAAGGATGTTTTTTGAAATTCAGTCATAGTCATACAATATCATGAAGTATGCATTAAGACAGAAAGTTTGTTACCGTTGCTGAAAAATCCTTGCTAGAAATAAAGGCTGTAAAGTTCTAGTCATTTGGATCAGAGATCTGTCCAAAATGTTCAGGACATGAATGCTTTAAACTAAGTTTCACCAACTAATCATCTACTCAACTCTAAGCACAAGTTCCCCACATGTCATTACATTGTTTTTGTTTGGTTCAATATAAGAAAGATTTCAGATTTAACAACCAGCCAGAAGAACATCACTGATCCCCTCCATAGTCTGAGTAAAACTCAGAACGTCATAGCTGATGAGGCTGGCTGTTCACAGAGTGCTGTGTCCAGGCAGATCAATGGAAAGTCTGATCAAATTTCAATCCATTAAACTGTATTTATAAAAAGCGCTTCTCATGCGCTTGAGTAGCATGTGTCCATAAGTTCAACAAATGTTCAATCAGTGAGGTAGGAGTAAAACCAGTTCACAACACTACCATGAGAAGGACGTGATCCAAGAACCTGGAAACATCTAGAAAGGGTGGAAGGAGATGGGAGCTTCAAAAACCACCACAGAAGTGCCTTGACCTCAGGTCATCTTGACCCACTTCTCAGCCTGGGCCAAAGCAGGAAATTACTCTTTTCCATGATATTCTAATTTTTTTGAAAAGGGTCTATGGATTCTTTCCGTCGAAGGAAAAAAGATGCATTTAAGGAAGGAATGACATGCTCATGGCTGTGTTCATGAATTAACTTTTGCAAATGGTGGAACCAAGAAAGCCAGACAGCTGATTGTGGGATCTAAGACATCGATGAAAATCAATGACTTCAACAAGAAACAATTTTCCTGATAAAAGCTTATCTGGGTCTCATTGTCTTTTTTATCCTTAAAAGCCTCATTCTCTTTAAAGCTCTTAAAAGCATTTATTTTTGGGAATGTTTCAATGTCATTTAGGATTTTCTGCAAAACAACTTCTGAATTCAGTCCAGTGAGTGCTCAATCCTGAAAATGACTGTGTGTAAAGAGGCGTTCATGGGGGGTATTTGATGATAAAAGTGATTTTCAGTGAATTTCAACCCCATATTTCATGTTTTTTTTCACAGTTCCCTGTCAAAATGTTCTTGACTACTTCAAGACAGTTCTTGAGTTTCACAACCAGCTGATCCAACCTCTGCCGGAGGAGCAGCTCACAGAGGTGAGGACCAAACTCCCACCACGATCTACAGCTTTTTGGAGCCTTTATTAGCAGGAAGTAAACTTGAAATATAAGATCCATGTTTTAATGTGTGACAGTGCAGAATTAAACGCTCTGTCTCTACAGGAGGAGGAGCGGCAAACAGCCTTCGAGGTTTGTTGAACTTTCAAAGTTGTGCATGTACTCTTGATTAATGAACTGAAACGGACAGCTGGAGTTATGTTTGGTTTACGGTCTGTTTCCTCCTCCTTTTCAGGGCAGTAAGCAGCTCCTGGAGAATTATCCTCTCTTCATCACCAACAAGCAGTGGGACGAAGCTGTTAACTCCTCCAAGAAAGATGGCCGCCGGCTGCTTCGCTACCTGATCCGCTACGTCTTCACCACAGATGAGCTGAAGTTCTCCTGCGGTTTGGGCAAAAGGAAGCGTTCGGCGCACTCAGGAGAGCCGGGCCTGGAAAGACGACCGCTCAACCCCGTCAAAGTCAGCTGCCTCAGAGGTGCGGCCCCTCCCAAATCAGTCGTTTTGCTCAGTGATGACTACAGATTTGTAGTTTTATACAGTTTGAAACAGATATGAAATCAGATTTTTGGTCAATAGTCTCTCATTAGATATTCTAAAAACATCCAAAATGTAAAACTTAGTTAAAAAAAAAGGAGATTTCATAAACGTTCGTATTAAGAAAATCTGGTGAATTTCGCTCCAGGCTTCTTCTTTCAAAAGTCTATTCCAATAAATTAAAGACTTGGTGTCATGGAATTCCAGCCGAACACAAACTGTGGTTATTATTTTTTTCCCGATTGGTCAAAGTTCAACTGGTTCAACTTTAACATGTTTCATGGCAGATGTGTTTTTCATGTAGACTCGAAAAACGAACCTAAAAACTTGATTAGAGACGCATTCTTTGCAGGAGCCTGAAAAGCACATTTACATAGACATATCATTGAAAGTTGTCCTTTTGAATGCGCTTTGCCAAGGCCGGTGTGAATAGCATGAGTGTTGAAGCCAAATTTTGCCGCTCCTGCTCCACATTCACACTATGGATGCAGTAAAGGCTCAAATGACACCAAGGAGGGAAAATGGCCAATTAAAAACAGTTTAGACCTTAGTGAGGGGAACCAGACTGCATCCAAGCACGAAAGCAGCTTACATGCTGTTCTTGAAGTGTCAACTTTGTCAGCTGAATGACAAACATAACAAATGAGTCTAAAATCTTCCCAGAGTTTATTCGGATGCACTGTGGCTCAAACCCTGACTGGTGGATGCCCTCTGAGGAGCAGATCAACAAAGTGTTCAGTGATGCCGTGGGTCATGCCCGTCAGGGCAGGGCCATCGGGACCTTCCTGGGCAGCAGCGGCAGCAGCACGAGCAGCATCTACATGGACGGATTTGACGGACACGTGTCACAGGACGAGCTGTTTATGAAAGGCTGCCAGAACGGCCAACTGGACTGAAGGTAGTGAAGACAAACGCTCTAAATGTCGCTGTGCAGCAACAGATCTCGCACTGAAAACATTCCTGAAAAGCTAATCGAAAAATAAATAAAACAGCTCTTTTGTTGCCTCTTTTATACCTTCTTTTTATTAAAGTTTTGGGTTTAAATTACACAGCTTTTAACCGAGTTTGAGTCTTCCACATCCTAATTTTTCAATACTTAGCGATTTGACCATTTTGTTCATCGTTAGCTGGTTATTTTAGGACAGAGTTAAATCAAATATTGTCTTAAATTACAAAAACTCATAAACTGCATTCTGTCCACACGTGGAGCCGCATCTTGATTCTCTCCATCATGCAAAACGCAGCGTTTGAACTCTGCTGTTCTTGGTCCCTGGCCCAAGCGCATTTCCCTGCAGCCCTTTTACAAGAATGCCTCTGAGAGACTCGTGTTTGGTTACTTGCACTTTGACCCACAGCTGAGGAGTCTAATTTGAATTTTTGAAAACCAACTATTTACAAATCCAGCGACTGCCACGTTGGTCCCCAATTTTTTCTAACGCTATGTTCACACCAGGCATGTGACGCATTCAAGAGCGCGTTAAACACGGTTTCTTGAATGTGTTCACACTGTACAAGTGGGGAGGGGCTTCTTCTTTTTCTTTTTCTACTGTTTACTAGCACATGTTCACCACCTAGAGTTGGAAGAGGCTTGGTGTGAAATGTCAAAGTAGTACAAATCTCATGAATCTTGCTCCAGGCTATTTCTTTTACAGCTCTATTCCGCTGTATGAAAGACTTGGTGTCATATAAATTCCATCCGGGCCCCAACCACTATAATTAATTTCACCACCATGATCAATTTTGAAACAGTTGGCACTTCCATTAATTGTAGGGACACCATCCACACATCACTATCAAATCAGAGTCCCTGATTGGTCAAAGTTCAACTGGTTTAATTTTTAGCGTGCTTTCATTGGATTTTTTGTGAGTAGAGCCCAAAAAAGGACTGGAAAACTTGTGTAGCAACATGTGAATGCAAAACTTTCAAACATGGAAAACCAGACACGCATTTATTCATGTTTACAAAGACTTTTCTCTGCAAGTGGCCATTTTTTTTTGCATGTTGCCAAGGCCGGTATGAACATAGTTTTAAAGGAAAAAGGTTGTGAACCAGGTGTACTGTAAAGTTAAAGACCTGTAGTTTTCATTTGTTTGAACTGAAAATCCTCTTCCACGTTCATATGTCTTATTTCTATTTCCCACACTTGTTAACTTTTGTTTAGTCCAGAGCCATAATGGAATATCCTGAATTTTTTTTAAATTCAAAACTTCTGCCCACCAGATTTGGAAAACTGAACTGATTTTTTAGCACTTAATTGTTACAGTAAAAAATGATTAATCTAATAGCAATGCCACAAACAGAATGAACTTTTGTTTTTGAAATTACATTTCAAAATAAAATTCCACAGGCACAAAACCTTCCAGGAAGAAGAAAGGTGAAATAAAGCAAATTAAAAGAAAATAATTACAAGTCATCGAATAAATAAAATAATAATAAAGAAATAAACACAAAATAAAACATTTTTTCAAAGTATTTTTAAATCAGAGGTGCAGATTTTCTGTAAAAAATAAAAGCTTAAAATGATTACTTGATGCCTTTTGAGGAAGTTATGAATCAAACCATTTAAGCTCCAAAATTATTTTAATTTTGCATCTACATGTCAGCAAAAACACAAGTGAAATTGTATTTTTCATAGTTGAAAGCAATTCAGGCATCACGGGGTTAAATGTTATGAAAGGCAGAATGTCTGTTTCACTGTTGTGTTTTCTGAAAGATGTTAGTTTTCTTTTGGATTTACTGTTTGGTTTAATTTTTTTGGCATTTGAGAGCCCTTCAGAAATGTTCCTCTCCTTTGTTCATCTTCATCGGTCCAGTCGAGTAGTTTTATTCTGAAATGCTGTTTCTCCCTCGGTCTCTTGCATCCTCCTTGCAGAAGCTTGCGTTGCTGCATCTACAAAGCTTCAGACTGTTTTGTATCATGAATGCTTGTTAGTAGATTTTATTTTGAAAACTTCAAATGTTTGTTAGGTTTTGTTTGTTTGTTTATTTGTTTGTTTTGGGTGTGTCAAATATTTTTCTAAATTATTTTTGGATTTATTGCACTTTGACATGAAATTTTTGGAAACAAAGCTGTGTAATAATTGATAGCATCAAACATAAGCCCAGAAATGTCGGAGCTGTACTCTATGAAGCCTCTTTTCAGACTGGGATGGCTCCAGTGTTTTGTTTCGAGGCAGCTGCAGTGTAATAAAGCCTTAAAACTCTTACAGACCTGAGCGGTAGAACGTGTTCAAACTGTGTTGCAGACGGATGTCACGTGTGTCATTTCCTGACAAATCCTTGTAACAGACGTCACTTATTCCAAATAGAGAAATTTGAGCACTTCTTTATCCTTATTTGCACTTTTGATTGTTTATTGAAATCAACGCGGTGCTCCTGTGAACGTTTTTGGTTTGAATTCCACCTTGAGAAAGGGAACTTCACAACACCGCTCTCTACATGAGAATGTATTAGGTTGTCTCACCAAGTCCTCAGTGCTGTGTACATGTGTAATATAAAGTACAGTTGTTGTGTGAGGTTATCTTAAAGGCTGTGTGGATGTGTGTGTGTGTGTGTGTGTGTGTCCCTCTTTGAAAAGCCAAGTAGAAAAGTGCCAGAGAAACCTTACAAACACTTGGACCGTGTTGTGTTGCTGTTCTGAATGTTGGTTTGTATTTACTCCTCTTACCCTCAAAGTGGCTGTTATCACTGTGATTTTTACAAATCTTATAGTTTCTGTTGTTTTCTTATTTCTAATAAATAAAAGAAGACACAAACAAAGGAAGAAGTGTGCATCTTACTTTGAACTTTTTCCATCAATAACAGAGATACCTTATTTATTCAGTATTATTCACCTATTCAGTGAAGAACTTGCACAACCTGGAGATGCGGTTCATTGAAGTAATGATGTATTCGGACTGAAACCCTCTGAGGAGGCAGCTAATAGAAACCCCTCTTGTATTTGTCTGTATGTTTCTGCATAGCAGGAGTCTGCTACCTTGAACAGCAAGAGAGCCATCAGGGTCTGTTTCTTTCTGATCAAAACCCAGTCAGAGTCCCAAAGTCTGATTTTGCCCTTGTAGTGTATTCAGACACATTTGGTTCAATTCAAGAGAACCAGAGTTTGTTATCTCCTAATGATCTGAAACACATTTTTAGTTTGAATACACCCAAGTGGGCCCGGGACCAGGAACTGCTCTTGGACCCATCTTTTGAGGTGGTCTCAGTTCGAATTGAACTGAACTTCTGTTCGCTCTGAGTTTCTTCAATCTAAATGGGCTCTGTGCGGAACAGCTGGACCAAAACAGCCACCATAGCTGGGTATTACCTGATGTAAACAGAGTAGAAGGAAGCAACCGATGAGCCACGGACAAACATGGAGCAACAATGAGACACAACTCATTGAAATGTGGTGGATGAATGCAGGTTCTTTAAAGCAACTTTTAACCTGATGCACATTGCTTCTCACACTGTTTCCCCAACAATATGTATGTAATAAACACGTATCACCGTACCTTCATAGCCATCTCTTTAGTAACCACCACCAAAGTAGTAGTAAATAGAGTTGTTCCTGACGTTGATACACACGTTCAAAAATTGTCAACGAAATATAAAGTTTAGTTAAGTGAACTATCCCGACAAGGACTGCAAAGCTTTGGACTTCCATTATTCTTTCTCTTCAAACTGAATTCTCTTCTTCACAAATTCCATATTAGATGTTGAACTCAGTCTCTTAATGATGGAAACATTTGCAGCTCCTGGGTAACTTCACCTTCAAGGGTGTATTTCTGAAAGTGTATAATGTCACAAACGTTTTAAAGAAAGCTAGTGCCTAACATCAACTGCTGGACCCCCAAACTGGTCACTGAGTTTGTTTGTAACCACTCTAACTGTGTTTGTCAACAAAAACAGCTCCTGACAAAGTTTTGTTCCGGGTAAATTAGTTTCAAAGAAGAAATAAATGTGCACAATAAGCATATCAGTTTATGTTGTAACTGTGCGTGAAGGTTATTTTGTTCTAAAATCTCCCTGTCCAATTGTTACAGCAACAACCTCCATAGCTTCTTCTCACCTCTTCGCGTTAAAATCTTTATGAGAGGTTGAAGGAAATTGGCAGGCCTTCACTACTACAAATTGAAAATAATTAATCTAAAAATAAAAAAGTACAAGTACAAATGAGGTCAGTGGATTAGGACCACCATTCAGAATGAATGGGAAAAGGTCTCCAGAGTTTTAACTAATAGACAGCCTATGAGCCTGATATTAAGTAGGCAGCTGTTTGTCCACAAATAGATAAGTTGTAATTTTAATAAAATTATCATGTGGGTAATTTCATTCAAAAGAAAACAATCAAAAAACCCTTTCCATCAAAAATTATATTTGATCCAAAGCACACGGTGAAATAAAAACAGCTAAAGTATGTGGTATTAGGGGATAAATTTGTGCTGTCAGCTTGACTAATTACTGTAAGTGACGCCACATCTAAACAATATTTGGAACTCGCTAACAATAAACAGCCTTTGTACTTGTTGGGGATAGCAGGTCAAACTTAGTCCAAGTATGTAAGAAAGAATAATGAAGTACTTGTTTGCGATTGGCCATATTTTTGTGGCAGTTTTTCTTACTGTTACAGTAGTAATTACTGTAGTAACAAGGAAAATTTCCACAATCCATTGCTTTTTATATTCCCACAATTCATTGGTGTTTATAGTAAAATACTGTAAAGCCTTTGTACAGTTTTTCACTGCAGTAAAATGCTGCTCAGTTTACAGAAATCTGTTAGTGTACAGTTTAGCAGTTCCCCTCTGGATAGCTACTAACCATTTTTGTGCAGCATCAAATAATATGTGCTTTAAACCATTCAAATAAACTGATCAATCATTAAAAGATCAGACTTTTTTCCAAAGGTTTGATAGGATTTGAAATCTGTCCATTCTGGAGGAAGTGTACACGGCCTTCTGATATTAACCAAATTAAAATGTAAGAACATGTAAAACATGTCTGCAGTCATGAATTTGTGAACAAATCGAAATTAAATCAATGCTAATATAACCCTTACTTTTAAAAATGACAATTATTTGATGTTTCTTCAGCCAAAGAGCTACAACGGGAGGGGTCGAAGAGCCACACGTGGTTCCGGAGCCTCAGGGTGCAGACCCTGATCTATGCCATTCCTCTCACCATTTGACTTTTGTGTGTGTGTTGATTATTTGTGATGCCCGCCAGATGGCGTCACAGCGTCAAGAATGTGTGCAGAAACACCATTTCCCTAGTGTCCGAATGTAAATGTTTATGGTCATGTCAGGTCTGCGCGCGTGGATCTGCAGGAGTCATAATTGCGCCATGAAATGAGTCAAGACAAAAGAGAGGCAAAAAGAACCACTGATCAGTTTAAAGTTTGCGCATGAAAAATAACATGTATTTTTATTAGATTACAAACAAATCATGTGGGGTTTTTTTATTTAAAAGTTTCGCAGAATATAGTGGACTGAAAGCCCAATAAAAGTGTTTTTATTATGATTGTTCTCCATCTTTTTGTGAGTGAAGTTCGTCGCTGCGGATCGTGCGCTCTCGGCTCCGCCGCGCAGCTTTGCGCGCAGCTCTGCGGGAGCGAACAAAGCTCCGGCTGCTCTGCGGCATCGCCTCCTGCTGTCTGTCGTGGAGGAGGGCGGGTCGGGAGCAGCAGATTTTGGGAAGCAGCTGACGGTGCCGCTCTTCCTCCCTCCCCGGATCCTTTCTGCTCGCCTAACGTTGATTTGCACTAATTGGATCCCGAGCCTGTGCGAGAAGCAGTGACCTCTAGTAAACCCGGTGACGCTCGTCCGGATTTTGGGCAGTTTCTGCGCGTTATTGCGTTATAGCGCGGAAAGTGACGCAGCGATACGGGGATGATAAACTGATCTGGCGCATCGATAGCTGATACTGCGCACAAAAGGCGCATCCGTAAGAGCGGCGCAAGATGATGTCGCTGATAGATCTGGATGATGACCAGAGATGGGTGCCCACGCACGTGAATGTCACCGTGCTCCGGGCGCGCGGACTGCGCACCAAGGGCAAGCACGGCAGCCGCTACCTCTACACCATCATCCAGCTGGGGAAGGAGAAGTACACCACCGGGCTGGTGGAGAAGGCGGAGGTGCCCGTGTGGAATGAGGAGTGTTGCTTCGAGCTGCTCCCCGGAGTCCTGGAGGACGGGGAGCCCCTCCACCCCCCGGGGAGCGGAGACCTGGTCGTCACGGTCATGCACCGGGTGCTGATCGGTCTGGACGTGTTCCTGGGTCAAACCATCATCCCTCTGGACAGGACCTTTCAGGACGGAGTTTGTCCCAGAGAAGAGTAGGTCTGCTTTCATGTCTCCTGGAAAGTGATGCGTCACTGCTGGGTGTGTTTGGATGAGCTTTGTGCTCCACAACTCTGATGGAGTTTCTAAATTTAAGCCACACAATGTGTCACAGACCATCAGAGGAGGGGACACAGCTCCGTCTGACCCCCCAGCTTGATGACACGCCAGACTGTTCCAACTCAGGTTCCCATGATGCACCAAATCCTAATTTGAAACAGAAAGTCAATTTTCTTTCATGACCTCCGGCAGGTCACAGCCGTGGCACAACTGTCAAACAGGCGTCTTTTATACTGTGTCATCCTTGGTTTCACAACTGATATTTTATAAGCAGTTCTGCATATTTTTAGACAAAGAAAAGTTGTATTCAAAAGAAACATGTTAAACATAAAACTAAAAGTTGAACTCATATTTTTCCCTGCAAATTTGTGCACAAACTATATATTTGTACACAAATTTATATTTATGAATGCGACTTTGTTTTTATTAATACGTTTCTTATTGACAGCTATCTTACCTCATAGTTGTTGCCAAAAAAAAAAGATGCATTAATCAGTTAATTCATTATCCTCACCAATATTTTCATCCCTCTTTCATTTTAAGCATCAGTGTGTCAAATAGTAAATTTTATTTCTAAAATTAGTTTGACTTTTTTTGTAGATTTGCATTTTTTAGGTGTGCATCTCTCAATTGATTCAGAATCTCAATATATGGTCCACAAATGGATACATAAAAGATTCAACTTACTTTGTGGTAATATGATACAGTCTGATTATTTTACCTAAATGGATACAAGCTAGATATTTATTATTCATTTGGCATTTAAAACTAAAAATGAAAATGCCTTTCGACAGAGAAACCTTTGTATTTTTCTCACTGGCACTTGTCATTTAAAGCAACAAAAGTGAAATGTCAGAAGGACATACAGCTTCCCAATACTGCTGTAACTCTCAGTACTAAATTGATTTTTTAAAATATGCATCTGTATACTTTATAGCCCTTGCATTTTGTTCATGTTGTTTCTCAGGTTTCTTTTTTTGGCATTTAGTGTATGGTGTTTATTTTCAGCCACAAGTCACTCTTTAACAGGCACGCCCAAAGTCCGGCATGTTGGCCAAATGCAGCCTGCATTCACATTTCTTCTGGCCCCCTAGTGCTGTCATAAAATCAATAATGTGCGGTCCCCAGCACTTTCCAAAAACGGTGTACGATTTTCTTGATTGTGCTTGGCTAAATTCCCTCATAATACAGAAAACCAGAGGCAACGGGTCCGTTGTGCGACACTTGTAGCTGATTTCTAAAATGTCAGAGTTCGTTTCTGTGATCAAAACTACAGTGGTTTGTACTTCTGAATAGGATAACCATTTTCCTGTTCACATGATTAACATCTAGAAGTTTACAGTGAGCATTTAATAGTGAATAACATCTTACCTTTCATGTGAACCAAGATTTAATCGGGACAAAAGTCTTTTTTCCTCAAACTTTTTCTTCCTTTATTTCTGGTCTTCAAATGCAAAATTCACGGTAATTTTTGTAGAAATGTTTTTAGATGTATTTCTGTTCCATGTGAAGAAATGAAAAGTACAACACTTTTTTTAATAGTTCATTTGCATTTCATTTTTTTTAACATCACCAACATATCTTTTTGACTTAAAGTTAAACAATACAATTAAACAGATTATTTTTTTTCCTTTTTAGAACATTGAAAAACCAGATAATAATGTTCACAAATTGTTTTTTGGCAGTGGCTCCATTAAATAGATGTGCTGTCCAGAAATGAGAAATAGGAGCCTATATTCTACTAGATAGAGGTGTGACACACTTTTGTGTTCAAACTTTTGCGGTAGTAAATGTTTTTTTTTGTGTAACCTTTTAGATTTGACAAATAGGCATCTGCATGGGCTTCAGCTGGTATTAAAAACAGAATAAAAGAGGTCACGTTGCATCTGATTAGTAGAATCCACTCTGGACTGATGGGTGACATAACTGGACTCACCAGGACTGTGAGGAAAAGTGAAAAGGGAGTGAAACAATTCCACACATCTGGCTCTGATTATGGATCCTCCGCCTTCTTCACTCAGTTAACTTCTGCTGTTAGCTTTGGCTTCATCACATTTTCTGCGGTGGGACTCTCAGGACCTCAGAGGCAGGAACGCAGGGTGGATTTCATTGGCTCGCCCCTCACATATGTCTTTGTTTGAGCATATATACAGGTGTGGGTGAGTGGAGGAATCCAGGCCGGGAGATTTCAGAAATTCCGTTTCCAGGTTATGTAATGTGAAGACAGTTCAGCCAAACGGAGTGTTTTCTTGTTGCTTTTGAGCTGCAGTCAGATGCAACCCCACCTCAGACCTGCCCTTCATATGTAAGTTTATGTTGCACATGCTCATTGGTTTGCTTTTTTTCCTGCAGATGGTTTAAGCTGAACTCTAAGGCAGGGAGAAAGGAGAAGGAGCGTGGTGAACTTCAGCTCACCGTCCAGTTCACACGCAACAACATGACAGCCAGCATGTTCGATCTCACCATAAAGGACAAACCCCGGTCTGCATTCGGCAAGCTCAAGGACCGTGTCACCGGGAAGAAGAGAGGGGACCTGGAGTCTTCCTCGGCCATCGTGCCGGGCCGCTATGCCGCTCTATCGGGGTCCCTGGGGCCACCCTTTGGAGAGGAGGGTGGGGTAGCGACAGAGTCAGAGATAACTGAGGAGAAGAGGAACAAAATGAAGGATTTTTTCAAAGGGAGGCTGAGAAAGTCGTCAGACACCAGGTCGTGCTCGTCCCTGGCTTCAGAGAGCAGTATGTCTTCCATGACCAGTGACAACCTCGGCCCCCCGCCCAGTCTGGATCTGCTGTCCGACCCCCCCAGCTCTCCCATCTACACGAGCAAAGTGAGAGTCAACTCCCTGTATGGAGACGCAGATTTAGCCAAAAAAGGTGAGAGTCTGCATGAACACATGGACATCACTGATGGATCACTGAGATGTTGACCAACCATCACGTGCATGAAGAGAAGGAGGCCTGTTTGATTTGTCAGCATAAAAACAATCCAAATGTCATTAGTTCACATAGTTCCTGCACAAAACAAGGTTTGCCAAAGCACTGAAAAAAAAATGCAAGGAAAAAATAAAGAAATAAATCTGAAATAATCTGGAAATTAATCAGGAAAAGACGTCTCACTGCCACGGAGAAAATATAGTTGTAGAACAAAAGTTGAAACCAAATATGCTTCTTGCAGAGAAGAAGTTTGTCGTCACATCTGAACTTTTTAATGCCATCCATCTCTAGAACCCACTGAATCCCTTTTGGGGTTATGGAAGCCATCCCAGCTACTGCTGAGTGAAGGCGAGGTACACCCCGAGCAGGTCACATGCTAGGATTTGATCCAGGGCCTTCTCACTGTGAGGCAAGAGCACTATCCACTGCACCACTGTGCAGCCATGTTTGTTAATGCATTTTGATCACATTTAAAAAAAAAAAAAGAACCAAACTTGAATCCATGTCAAATAAAGTTAAGCAACAGTAAGTCAGGTGTGGGTGAGTAACAAACATGTTGCCCCACTATCCAGAAACACTTTTATGTAGGGAATGACTCATAATTAACACATTAGCCTTTTGTTTAATATATTTGCTAAAAGTAAGACATTATTTCTCAGTAAAATGTGCGCTGCTGTGTCTTATAACACCTGCAATGAGTTTATGCCTAACAATAGTTCTACCAGTAAGTCTAAATCAGACTAAAGCCCTCATCTCTGGTGTGTTAATAATGTCTCTGCATTTTGAAATACCATCAGTTTCAAAAGTCAACACTGCTGGGCAGACATTTGTAATATTTGTCTTTGGTTCAAAGAAACAGGGTAGCCAACCATGATGTGGTTTGGTTTGTTGTTAGTCAAAGGGCGCATAGACACCCAGATTCTGTCTTCACTGCTGAGCTCAGCCTCAGGTGGAAACTGATAAAGAAGAAACAAAAATAAACATCAACAACAACATTTACCACACTTCAAGTCTAACAGGTCAACACACAGCTGTACTCACTGTTACTGTTTTTACCATTTTAAAAAGAAACAATAACCCCCTTCACACACACATGGACATTGTGATAGTAATTCCCATACCATGACAGCACCACCGTCAGCTAGAACATTGGGGAAAAGCCTTTTTTTTCTGTTTTTACATCCTATTTTGACCCAAATACCTGGAGCGTGCACCAAAAATTTAGACGAATCAGATTAAGTGGTAGCAGCTGATGCCATATTACCAGGATATGATGCAGAAACCTGACCTTTTTCAAAATGGACATACAGGTACTACAAATATTTGAACTTCAAGCAACTCCTGTTGCTTTTCACCACTTTAAATCAGCCTCTTTATTTCTAAGAGCTAAAAGGAGCCTTTGTTGACACAGCAGTTATTAGTCCTTTTTTGCACTTTTCTCTAAACGTTTGAAACCATTAAAAATGAAATTAGATCAGCACTTTCTGAAACCCTCAGACCAGCAATTTAATAATAAAAAATATGGATTCTCTCACTGTCGCCTAAAGTCACAATGATTCTTATTTTGATGCTTAAACCTCAGCAAGTTATCGTCATCTAAAATCTTAGATGTGATTGATGAATTATTTTTTTCCATTTACAAGCATTTGAAAATGTAATAAAGGATCAGTAAATGTAGTTTTAAATTATTCTCCTTGTATGCAGCACGCTGCAGATGGGAATCACTGACAAACTACTGAATGGATTCAGATTTCATTCACAATTCAACATAATTCCTTTAAATATTGATTTATTTCTAAATATTCTGTCCTAAAACCAATTTTGCCGGAAAACTGTTTTACATAAAGATTTAGAAAGAGCAGAAATGTTATTTTCATTTAAAAAAAACTTTTTACATGAAACGCAAAGCAGATTTTTTTTAAACATTAAAACACGCAAACCATCTTAAAAAAGATATTTATTAATGAGTTTGATAGACGGATATAGTATTTTCTTGATTTCTTGATACATTTTCTTGATAATTTCTATTTTTAAACTCAGCTAAAAGCCAACGCTGTTAATATTTGCTCAAAATAAAGTCAAGATTTTGTGCACAAAATATGGTTTTGATTGTCTGTTTTTTGTGGTCATTAATTGTAACAATTGTACAGATTTTCTTCAATGTGTAATTGTTAGAAAGTCAGGAGAAAGTAATATATTTAGTGAAATTTGCATCTCAGACTTGACTTCTAAAGTGCTCTTCAAAGTTAAAAAATTATTGAAGTTTTGTTGGTCTTGTGTTTCAGTCCTTGCTAGTCAGCACACCACTAAGGTTCTGACACACAAGCGGGCCTTCAGCGACGAAGCCGGAATGATCACAACAGCCTTCCCTCCACCAAAGGCTGCGGTGGAGACTCTCAAAGGTCACATCATGACTCAGTCCAAGTCTTCGTTGTGTATAAACGGAAGCCACGTCTACGACTCAGAGCCTTCCACTCCAAAAAGCTCCGGTCCGCTCCCGACCAAGCTGGTTCTTCTGGAAAAATGCTCGCCTTTGTCCCGCTCCCTGCAGAATCTCACCAAGAGAGGAGAGGACAAAGGCTCCTTTGCAGAAGGTCGACGGTGGTCCTTCGACAAGTTAAAGAAGGAGGAGAAAGAGGAAGAGAAGAACGCTCAGGGTTCCTCCGTCCCTCAGCAGCAGGCGTCGGCAGAAGGGCGCCCCGTGCAGGCGGCCACGCCGATCGTCTCTGCTGCCATGTCACCTGACAAAGGGAGGAAACTCCGATTTTTCTCATCAGGTAGAAGTGATTCTCTCCCAGCTAAGACAGACCTGAACCAGAGCGGCTCTGCAGCTGAGGGGAGGCTCAGAGGCTGGTTCGGCTCTGGTGACTCCCAGAACAAACCGAGGTGAGTCCAGATCAGTTTGCAGGTTATGAGGACTGGTGTGCAGCTGGATATCCAGTGTTTTTTTGCTTTTGTCCATTTTACAACCATATTCTGTCATCTTTTCACTCCACAAGTATTCTTGTGAGCACATTTCTATCAAAGGTTTGCAAGGACACAAATCCAGCAGAATAGCTGACAGTGCAGATGCTGCTTCAGCAAATACAATGCATCAGTTTTTGGTTTTCTTTGCTTTGCTTGATTAGTTTGCAAACAAGCTTTGTTTTTTTATTTAATTTGTGTTTCCATTACGTTTGCATTTATCTACTGATGCTTTGAAGTCATTTTAGAAATGTCCTGTTCTGTTTATCTACAATAAAGTTCCTCATTTGGTGACCTGGCACCCTCAAAACTAAGAGGACTGTTGTGCCCTATTTTCCTTCACAGGCTGGAAGTTTCTCCTAATGTAGAAAGCAGCTCAGATGCACCCCTTCCCGCCCCTCCTTGCTCCCCTGTACCTCCTCAGTGCTCCTCACCCCCTGCCTCCCCCTCCAGCCACGCCTCACCTGACAACTGCAGTCACATTAACCTCTTCACACCTTCTCCTTCGCCTTGCTCACCCCCCCTCTCACCTTCCAACCCTTTCTTCCAACATATGCAGCGCAATCCCTTCTTTGAGGCGCTTATAGCCGAAGAGTTGCAGACGTCGCCTACTTTTGGGTTGCGGTCCTCTTCCGGCTCATCCAGCTTCCATGCTGGTCCGGCTCAGTGCAGAGCAGCCAGGGCCGCTTCGGAAGTTAGCTCTTCCAATGTGGCGTCCATAAAACGGGAGCGCCCACGCCCGGTCCCCAGGCAGGGATCCTTGCCTGCTTTACACAAAGCAGCCCTCTCCGAGTCCGCCAACCACTCTGCCTCTCAGTCCACTCCAGACAGGGCAGGAGAGTGGGAGGAGTCTTTTGATGCCTTTGCTTCCAGCAGGCTGAAATCTCCTAAAGATAGTGCTCCTTCAACACAGCAAAAAGCCATCCCATCCTCATGCAAAACAAGTTCAGTTAATAACAACATCTATGCACAAGATCTTCAGGCAGTAAAAGAGGAGCCTCCTCCTTTACCCCCAAGGCGACTTTTAAGGACTCCAGTGAATGAGATTTTCTCTGACGGCTGGCTGCACAGAGGTCAGGAACTGGCTGTCCATAAGGAAGCCTACCTCCTCTCTCAGACTGGGGTGGCCTCCCTGCAACATGGCAAAGACCTTGAATGCAAGCAAAGCAGGACATCTCCAGACCCTCAAATAAGCAGGGAGGTGTCCGAACCCCGCAGCTCCCCCACTCACACAAACGTCAACTCGCCTGGATTCACCCCTGAAGAGCAGTTTAGGAAGTTCAAGTACAAACCTCTGGAAGATGACAGTCATTGCTGGGCAGGGATGCTGTATGAGCAAGACTTGTATGGACGTGTGTTCAGAGGAAAATACGGTCAGGGTATGGTGGACGGTGACTTTTTCTCAATGACCGCAGAGGAAACTCCGGGAAATAAGATCCAATCCAACCCTCAGGACAGTGAGGTACCCATTTGTGAGCTGATCAGCACGTCACCTACCACTCTTTCCAAAGCACCAGATAATTCCAGCACTCAAGAACAGGAGATAATAGAATCGGATCTACGTAAAACTACATGCCTTGACACCAATATGTATTATTCCTTAACTTTGGGAGATCTGAACATGAATGTGAACAATTCAGACTTTGATTTTATTGACTCTGATGGGTCTTCCCACTCAGATGCAACTGAAATTCATAAAAACAAAGATTCAGGTGAGACTTTTACATTTAAAGATTCACAGGTGTGTATTTCAAGCAACAGACCTGAGGACATTTTCACTCTGAAGGAAACCTACATACCTACAACAAATTCCTCTTTTGAAGTAACTGCATCTTTGAAAAAGCTTAAATCACCTCCAATTTGCCAAGACGACCATCAGGACTGTCGGTGTGAACAGTTCAACGCTGCACCATGTGGTCACTGCAGGGTAAACAGTGGAGAGGTTGACTCATTAAAGTCAGCCCCTCCATTTGATGTTAGAACGGACTATAAAGAAGAAGAAAAACATAATGAATGTATCGCAATCAATAAAGATTGTGACGACAATGGGAATCCGCAACACGAGTCCTCCAAACCCAACCAGAATCAGTCGTTTTCAGGTGTTGCTAGTGCACGAATCAGACCAAAGGGAATGTCCCGACAAAACAGCAACGAGAGCCCAAGAGGTCAAAGCAAAAAGGGGGACAGAGATTTCGAACAATTCTTGTCTCACGTTCAAAACACTCCAGAAATGGGTGAAGACCACCTCAGATCTGAGAAAGCATCTGAGATCAGCTTTGAAGACCTCCACGCGCACGTGGCACCCAACTCCAGAACCCCCCTCAAGTCAAAGATTGAAAAATCTTTGGCAGAGCTTGAATGTTGTTCTCCCAGCACCCCTTCTGCGCTCCATTTGTTAGCTGATACCCCTATCTGCTCCCCAAAACCTCCCTCGAGCACGGGGTCCAGTGCTGGAGCGCCCCATACGTCCTCTAACTCACCTGCCACCGAACAGCCCCTGATCCATGCACGCCACTCACCTCCGCCTGAGGAGACACAGCCTGCTCATAATCTTCCCTTCCAACAGAGCAGGTGAGAGTCCTCACACTCCGACATGACTGCGCAGGTTGTGATCTGTCAAACACCGGTTCATATCATTTCTGTGTTTTGCTTTTTTGTTGCTGTACTGTTTTATTTTCTACTGCGCTGGTTCCTTTTTTTTTGACCGATTGAATTGTCTGCTATGCATCCAACATTGTTGGATGAATGCTGCGGCTTCTCTTCACCTTTATTTTGTTCATCCCATGTTGCTTGTTGGCTTTAGGGATCTGGTTGTTTTTCTATAGTTTGCCACTCTCAAAGAGGCCTACAAAAAGCTTTAAAAACCCAAATTTCTAGCAGGAGTGCTAGGATTCGTTACTGTTTATTACAAAAATGTCACTTTAGTCACAACGTGACACTCTAGACCAGTGATTCCAACCCTGGTCCTCAAGATCTACCACCTAGTTTGTTTTCCCTTCATGTGTTTCTTCCTGCTCATTACCTGGATCAGGTGTGTTCAGTCAATCAAAACGTGGTAACACCTGAGTCAGTGAATTAGCAGCAAGGAAATAAGGGAGAGCCGGAAAACAGGCGGAGTGGTGGATCTGCAGGACCAAGGTTGGCCAGCCCTGCTCTAAAATATTTGCTGTTTTCTTAGTGTTTGTCAGTGTTCTTTGGAGTCAAAAGTTGTTGATGCGATTTAAAAGACAAGTGGTGAAATACTTATTAAAATTAGATTTTTTTTTTTGGACAAAATTGCTCCAACAATAAAAGTCAAACACAAATAACTCTAGTGTTGACCTTTCCATTTTGCAGGCCCCACCCTGTGAAACCTTTAACATCCACCCAATCGGAAAAGAAGGAGAGTCGCTCAGTACTTGAGAAGCTCAGATCTACCATCACTCCTGGACGCTCCGCCCAGCAGGCCTCAGCTGAACCCGAGAAGAGTCAGGTATTGTTCGACAATCACAACTTTCAACAAAAAATATCTTGCGTGTGTGTGCGTGCGTGTGTGTGTGTGGTACAATGATTCTGTTTTTGTCAGATGAATTGTGAGTGTCTTACAAAGCAGTTAAAGAATGACTAATGCCATCAAAAAGCAGTGTCCCACTGTACAAATCACACAAAAGGCATGTGCTTCATGGTAAATGGCGTATACTTGTATAGCAATTTTTCTACCTTCCTTGAAGGCCCAAGGCCCTTTACAGTCACGGTCCCATTCTCACGCTGATTGTGGCTCTGCTGTCGACAACCTTCCATCAATGTGGGGTTCAGTGTCTTGCCCAAGGTCACTTTTCACTTTGATACGGGGCGGGCAAGGTTGAAATCAAACCTGCAATCTTCCGTTTAGAGGACGACCACACTATCGCTGCACCATGGGCTGTCCATGAAGGCTGGTTGTTGGAATGAGGTCACTTCCTTTACTGGGGAGTGAAACTCTGATCCCAATGCTTACTTTCTTCACAGTTTCATTCATATGATTGCACAAAATCACCAAAGTAAAAATATTCTAAAATTCTATTTAAAAATTGTATTTTACACACAAAATGGTGTATTTCATTGTTAATCTGAGTGTGTGATAAATGATTCAATCGAGTTTAAGTCCAAACAAATTGACTGGATGATTGGTTTTTCAGCAAACTGCTTTTATTTTCAATTTTGATCATTTATCTTCAGGAAGGCAAAAACATTTTTCTCTTATTATTATTATTATTATTATTATTACAGGTTCCAGAGGAGTAAAGATAATAGACAATGATTGATAGTTAATCACTGTACTTCACTTTAACAAAAAAAGTGAACAATTTACATTGAATTGAAGACCTTAAAAAAAGATAATTTTACTGCCCTTCCTTGGGTAATGTCACCCACTCGGTAAGAAAAAAAACTTTACCAGACTATAGTGTTTTGCTGTCTGAGATGTCATCTAAAAAGGTTAAAATAATTCAAAACAATTTAGCATTCATTTGAGCAGTTTCCGTTTTACCAGACAAATATAGACTTTTCTGAGCTAACTTGACCTCTGTCGCTTAAATTACAGCTTTTGCAGTTGCCCTGGGGTTATATTATTAAGTTTTTATTAAATGTAATTTATCGTGAAGTTGCTTACAAGTGCCAGTATTTGTTTCAGCCCTCAGACATTACTTTAGTGTTTTGAGCAGCTCAGCATGCTTCTGTTAGCATTCACACAGTTGATGCAGGAAATGCATCTTTTCTGGTTATTATGAGATAATATTTGTGGTTCAACCGCATACGGTTTGAGCTAGGCATTGCCACGAATGTCTGTACTGTATGTTTGATTCGCTGAACTTCCGCAGAGATCGCAGTTTTGGCTTCACATCACATTAGCTAAAAAGATGCAGTAGCTAAAAAGGATCAATTCCCTTTTTTAAAAACAAAAATCCATGTCAACTTTTTAAGTATTTATCACTCTTTAGGGGAATTTATTTTTGTTTTCTTTACTTCATTTAATAATAGTACTTAACATCAAAACAATACAAATGAAATGTCAAATTTCTTTATTTTATTAAAACTGTGAAAAATGTTAGTCATACAATTTATTTATTAGCTTACAATGTACAAAAATGACATCAAAATTAATACCTTATTTTCTAAAACAAGATTTCTAAGTTCGTTAATCGTTTTACAGTAGTTTATTTACATTTCATCTGAAAGGAATACCTTTAGCAAAAAGTAATAGCTGAAGCTTGTTATATATTATATATATATATAAGTATGGGCTGCACGGTGGCGCAGTGGTTAGCGCTCCTGCCTCACAGCAAGAAGGTTCCCGGTTCAAGTCCTGGCTGGTGGACCTTTCTGTGTGGAGTTTGCATGTTCTCCCCGTGCATGCGTGGGTTTTCTCCGGGGACTCCGGCTTCCTCCTACCGTCCAAAAACATGCTTCACAGGTTAATTGGTTATTCTAAATTGTCCCTAGGTGTGAGTGTGTATGGGTGTGTGATTGTGGCCCCTGCGACAGACTGGCGAACAGTCCAGGGGTGTACCCTGCCTTCGCCCATGAGTAGCCGGGTTAGG
>BSAI01000162.1:2044940-2073230 GCA_036245035.1 Adrianichthys oophorus
CCGGGTTAGGCTCCGGCAACCCCGTGACCCCGAAAGGGATAAAGCGGCTTGGAAACTGAATGAATGAATGTATGTGTAGTGTAAGTACACTAAATGAATACTTCTTTAGACTAAATTGGAACATTTTAAGATTGCAATATAGAGTTTATAAAAGGTAAACTTCAAGTATACTGTCTCACTAAGTAAACTTGTAGTCCACTTAACTTGACAACTTTTTGCTAAGGGTAAGTTTACTCCATGTTTCATAATGTAATCTAAGGTTAATCATTTCAAAATCTTAAAATATTGTTAGTTTAGAAAATAATTTTCTGGTTTTCCTTAAGTTGCTTAAGAAAAATGATGGCTGAAAATTTGATGCAGAGTAAATGGATTTTTGTTTAAAAGTGAAAATAGATTCATAGTAAATGGCTCTGGTCTGTTTGTGATCCCACAGGGAAAGCAAAACATCCATTCTCAAGTGTAAAAAAACTGATGTTCCTTACAGGTCATTTCAACTCATCTGCTGCTCTCATTTCTGTCTCAGGCGGAGGCTCTGGAGAGAGCGACCCACTACCAACACCTGACCAACATGGAGCTGATCTCGCTGCTGCTGCAGCAGGAGATGGACATGCAGAAGCAGCAGGTAGCCTCAGAACATCAGGGGGCGCAGCTGGAGAAGTGTGAGGCTGAGCTGAAAAAGGTCAAAGCACAGGTTCGAGACCTGGAGGACTACATTGACAATCTGCTTCTGAGAATCATGGAGCAAACACCCACTCTGCTCCAAGTGCGCGGGAGACACAAGTGAGGGCAGTGCCGGTGTGCACGGCGTCTGAAACAGTTTATGAGCGACGCTCGTTGTTCTTGAAGCGGAGGACGTGTTCTGAGAGGTTCTCACAATCATCCAGGTTTTCTCACCACTACTACTGCCCTGTTGATGTAGACAACCCATTCCTCACCATGCATGCAGGTTAATATTCAAGCTGGGCAAACATAAAAAAAGCATAGCAGCCTGCTTTGATAGAATGCTTCCAGAAAAGCAGACTGGAAACGTTGAACATCATGATTGTAGAGTAAATTTAGATAGTCAACTTTAATCTATATCTGCTTTCACAGGCTTAGGATAAAAAAACAGCATTTTTGGGAATAAAAAGCAACATTTGATCAGCACTAGCTTTAAAAAAACAATCACTTAAAGAAGCTTTTTATTGATCCTGAGTTTTCAGTATTTAAAAAAAACTGCAACATATGAGAAACTGCCTTGTAATGTCACAAATATCTGCTACTTTGAACGACTGGGAAATATCTGTTTTGAATGATTGAATTCTGATGTTTAGTTTCTTTTTTTTAATATTGTACTGTAGGCTATTTCTTTAAAATTTAGGCTAGAAAAATTGATGCAGTACGAAGAAATGACCCTAAATTATGATCCAATGATTTTGTCATAATATATTCTAGCAACAGTGTAGTACTACTGTAGCATCCTGCAATGCTTTACATGACCGCAATACTGTAATAAAAAGAAGCGTACACAAACGCCACAGATTATTTTTTCCATCGGCTTTGTGATGGATGCTTGATGTCCTCCGCTTCATTTGATGATGGTGATCAATTCTTGGACAAACTGCCCCCCATTCTCATGCTCTCTTGTTTACGATCATAGGAAGTCCTGCGGCAGCAATAACCATGTCTCTCCACCAGAGTGCAGCCCTGACTGAGCAGTTTTGTCTCTGCTGCTTCAGCATACCTCCAATGCTGACTTTCACTCTGCAACTAATAGAAAAGTCTTCCTAAACCATTTGCTCTGATGGGTCCTCTGGACATTGCTGTCCTTCATGCAAAGCAGCAGCTGTTCATGCATCATTCATCCAAGGTTAAATACTGCAGCATAACATATAATCCTTTTTCACATTTTGTGAAGCCAGTTTGCTCATGCAGAGATTGAAAGTCTTGCAGTAAATTGAAAAATGAAGCACTTCTGCCAAGAGTTTGTTCACCTTTTGCACCCATTCTGCAATAAAACATGTTTTCAATAAAACAGTTTATTTATTATTATCCACATGTGTTTAAAGCAGCTTAATGATGTAGTTTCAGATTTTTTTTTGAAGGGTTGATGTATTTTCTTTCTTTCGTTTTTTTGGTCAAGTTTTGTTTCACCATCTGATTACACTTTTCACTGCACACCATTTGCACTTATTCAACACTAATCTGCTCCTATTTGCGATGATTACCTTTGGTAAATTTCAGTGTCTGGGTTTCAGGTCATTTCTTTTCAAAATGATTTTTTTATTGTGTTAAAATTATTTTTGTTTTGTTAAAGGATATCTTTAAATCTAGTTTTACAGGTTTTTATTCTTGGTCTCAATTTGATCTTATAAATGACAAGCCGTCAGTTCTAAAACAAAAAAACCCAAATATTCCACATACAATATAGTCATGAATGCAAACACTAAAAAAACTTTTAAACTATGGACTTTACCTGTCAAAGCAACAAAAAAGTGCTTTATACATGTAAATAAGCATCTGGCTGCATTGATGCCCAATGTTTATCGGTTTAAGGAGTCGGAGGTGTGTGTGTGTGGGGGGGTATTTTTATAAATTAATTTACTTGTTTTATATTTTTATTTTAGTAGTTCTTGTGTACAGCAGTTTGTGTTACCAGGCATGAAAAGTGATATGAATAAAGTGGTTTATTTTAATTTGATTAAACTTCCACAAATGAAAAAAATGACTGTTGAACTGACGGTTGTATTTATGCAGTTCGTTTTCAACCTGGGATTTGAAGAGGTGATACTCTGCTTTCACTAGTTTAAAATTCAGGATTTAAAAATTAAAATAAGCTCCAGTGCAGCTCAGAGGTTCTGAAGAGACGGGGACAGGGTGCAGAAAACCTTAGAAAAATAGAACACAGGTTCATCAACATAGAAAAAAAGACTTTACACCTGACTTTTTCTCTTATCAAAGACAAAACAAATAGTTTTGGTCAAGCTAGTGAATTAAAAATACAAAGCCTGGGTGGCTGCAGAAAAAGCATATATCATTACTTCACCACCATTGTCCTTTACAGTTTAAGTGGATTATTACTTTTCCTCAAGGTTCTGCTGTGACATTTAACAGATCCACTTTTGTCTCTGGTGTTTATAATATACATGTAAACAGCATGACTGTTTCTGCTCGCATATTTCGCTAACACTGAGGAAGTTACTCAAACAAATGCACATTTGGGAGAACTGGCAGCAACAATGCGTTGGCAATGATCTTTAAAACATTTGCCACAGTTCTGCAGAAAACAGTCAGAGCAGGGAAGGAGAGCAATCACAGGTACAGTAGAGAATCTGTTATTTCTGCATCAGATCAGAGCTTTTTCCCTCTGTTATTCAGCATCTGTAATCGTCTAAACGCCCATTCTTACCCAAGTAACCATGGTAACCTTAGGCGACATCAACCAGGTTTAGTTTGATCTTTTTCTTACTTTATTTAAACATAATTCCAATGATGAGCAGAATGTTTGCTTTTTATTTTCACAAAGTAAAATGCTTCAGAAGTGCAAAGAAAATTAAAACTAATCAGTGCTCAGATTTTTCACAATGCGTTTGTTGACTGGTTTTCCATTTAGATATTTGTTTATTATCTAGTTTTTATGGATAATATATATATATTTTACTCATATTTTTTTTAAAATAAGACATATAGCTTTCACAAAAACACTTAACCAAATTGTCTCTCTTCCCTAAAGCTTCGCTTACTCTGTTTGCTTAAGGCAGTTCATATTATTGGTGAGTTTCCTTTTAAACAAATCTGTTTAAAATCTTTTTTCCCCTCAATTGTTTTAAACAGAATATATTTTGCACATTGGGATATGCTTTGCCTAAATTGGAAAGAATAAACAAAACAACTTAAACAAATTATTTTAACAATTTTTTTTCCTCCCAATTTAAAATGCGCTTGGTCAACATTATTTTAGTTTTTATTATTTCTGTTTAAAAAAATATATATTTCTGACATTTAATGCTTTTAATGGTAAGAGTGTAATTTTAAAACATCTTCTAATAAAATGAAATTAAAATTAACGCATAAACAAATATTGTTGTGACCTAATTGCAAATCAAAATACATAAGTATGCAGAATAAATCATGATAAAATTGTTCTTTGTGTCGTTGGGCTCCTTTTTCTCCCTTTGTCTTTTAATTCGCTGTTGTTTTGTTCTCTTTTTCCTTGTAATCTGGGGGTAATCTCGATCTCTCTGTATATTTAACTGCTGTTGATTTCTGTTATTTCCTTTTGTTTTATGCCAGGATGTTATATATGTGCTAAACAAACAAAACCAATGTACAAAATAAAAAAAAAAACATTTAAAAAAATCAAACAAGTTCTTCACATACAAAGGCATCTCTGCTGTGGTTCATGAATATTCCGCCTTATTAAGTAATTATTTTAATCAGTCTGACATCTGTCAGCGTTATCTCTGCCAAGATCAATGCGAACAGTTATGCAATGCCTTTCACCTTATTGATTATTTGGGATGTGTAGTCATGCGCATCGGCGTCGCCAGTGTTAAATCAAACATGCGGACTGCATTTCCCAGCAGGCTTCGCGGCGCACCGCCTCGTTAGTTCCCACAGTGGATGGAGTTTGCTCGACTTGCTTTATGCTTTATGCTTTATGATTCAGTTCATTAATAAGTGAAGAGTTGGATGTCATGGCGGAGTCTGCAGTGTGTCCAGCTTTCCGGCTCGGGAGACCGCAGTATGACCAGGTAGACGCAGTTTATCCTCCATAAACGGACGCTACTGACACTTTGTTTTTCAGGCTTTCGGGCGATAAAAAAAAGAGCGAAAGCTCCGTTCTCCGCACCGCTCCGGATGAAAGTTACCTTTGACACAGATTATTCCTTGTTGTGCCATGAGAGCCTCCAACTTCCATCCGATCAGGAAGTTGTCACTATGACATGAATATGAGGCTGTTTTCATTTCAAATTGGCTCAGATTAGAATGTCCATTCCGGATTACGCCTGGATTCTAGACACAGATGCGCATTAAATTAAACACTGACATTTTAAGAACACTTTCTGCTGACATCTTTAAAACAAAAAAATGACTGCAGAAATAAAAGGTGACAAGCCTGAAAATGCAAAAAAAAAACAAAAAAAACCATTGTTTTTATTTAAAAAAAATAATAATTCGAACCAGTCAAATAAAGAAGCAAGTGACCTTAACCAGGAGATTTATAAAAGTCTTAACTTTACACCAAATTATTTATCTGTAGTTAAAAAAACTCTTACAGAATATGTGCATAATTGTATCTGATATAAACTGCAAGCACTTTAAAATGGGGAGAATAATGAGGTTTATTGTGAAAAGACTCTTCTGTAGCAGAACATGATCATGGGTCGTTTTGTCACACAATAATTCACCGTCATTACATGCAGATTAGGATTACACTTCATGACAGAGCCGGAAACAATATGGATTATTGCCGGGTTAGCCAAGGCATTCTAAGACGGAGAAAAATCCCTAATAGTAAGATTAGGCGCTTTTATTTATTTATTTTTTATGGGAAATATTCCTAAAAAGATAGAATATTTATTAACCTATAAAGGTTGAAAATAAAAGATTCAAGACAGGTGGACTAATTTAGTTTCTGATATATTGATTTGCAACTTCCCACTGTTTTACATTTTTTTTGGCTTTTGGTTTTGGTAAATAATTATCTGATTTTTGCAATCACAGAATCAGGTGTTATGTTACATTAAAACATATAGTTTGTAGCAGCTTCCTGTGTTCTGGATTGGCTGCCTCTGTGAAACAGTCTCCTCTTTCATCAGAGGTCTGAGTTTATGATGGCTTGAATTTTGCTCCACCAAAGCAGTTAAAATGAGGCCAGCCTTTTGAATCAGCACAAATCTGGCTTTGTTTGTCTGCGCTTCCTTCCCTCTTCCATCTCCTCTCGCCTGGTTCTGCACTCTCCCGGGAACTGGGGCTCATGCATAATTAAAGCCGGCTCCTAACACGGACCCTCTCACTCCTACAAAAACTGCACTGCAGCACATATGGCCTGTCAGACACGGAGACATGCTATAAGAGGGAAAATCCATAGCAGGGGGAGAGGGCCTTATCCACAGATCTGGTGAGCACGGAGGACTGTTTCCAGCTGTTTCCTTCAGGATCTGGTGTCAGACAAATTCTGAAAACTCAGATTGTGCTTCAACACCAGCAACTGTTTTGAACTGAGTGTTGTTTTTGGGTTTTTGCTCATGCAGGTTCCCACAAAAGCTCTTGGCATAGACTTCCATCTGGTCTTTCAGACTGTTGGCACACGTTTTTACTGGCATGGAAACATGAAGAGAAAGGAGAATAGATGAGCATGTTCAAAAATACAACACTTACTTAGAATTTTGTCCAAATGTTTGTCTAAAATAGCTAGAAATCTTTTGTTTGTCATTCACTGTTTTTGGACTAAAATGCTGTAGTCTTTTTTCCATTAAAAATGTCAATTATCAGTAAAGTTGCTCTATTGGGCCGGGTAAAGTTCCACTCTGGTCATCTTATGATCTATTATAAAAACATTCCTAGTGGTCTTTTAATTATGATTGTCATGGTTATTTCTGAAAACACAAAACAGTATTAAAGGGCCTATACCATGCAAAATCAATTTTTTTTGGTTTTAAGTGTGTTATAATGTCCATTCCTCATTAAAAGAAACCCCAAAGCAGTATTTTGATCCGTTCATGCATTTTTGAGTATTCCTCTAAAAACCTGCGCTCTGGGCAAGAGCCCCTCCCAACCCACGAAAACAAGCGGGTCCTCACATTGTGACATAGACAAGTGAGAACAGCCCCTTCTAGGACGAGTCTGCGCTGCCAGCACCGGTCAGCAAAATGCTTACATTTAGTAGAGACTCTGAGAAGAAGTGGTTCCTTATATAGCCATTATATTCCATTATATAGCATATAATGCAGGGGCTACATTTCCACACATGGTGTGCCTCACGTATAGACGCTCTTGTATCATTATGTTAACTGTATTACTGTGTGGATGCATTATTACAAAATAAATGTTCAATGAGAAGGAGCGTTTTCTTTTACGACTCAAAAACCTCCTGCACATTTATCTTTGGGGTCACTGTGGTACCTCATGCACTTCAAATTCCAGATCGGACTCTGGGTCAAGAGTGTAAGGCTCCAAACATAGAGAACATTTTGACAAACATAGTCATGAGCCAAGTACGATTTCTTGCGAGGAGAGCCGAAAACAGACAAACGCTCGGCATGCTAGCCTCAACCACCTCTAAGGATGTCTGCTCGACTTCCTACCTTCATTCAGAATTAGGTTGTCCTGGTTACGCAAAGGAAGAGATGGATCTAAGGGATGCAAGGTCAGTAGTTGTCAACACACTCGTATAGTCTTTTCACTGCAGACGTGGGAGGGTCAGTGAGCAGTTGTTTTTAATCTCCAGCTGCATATTGGACACTCCCTGCTCATTTGTGAACTCGCTTTCACCAGATGGCATGTTCAAAGCCCCAGCACATCAAATTTTAATGTGTAGATCAGAGTTCAGTCAAAGCTTTAAACTGCAGTTAGAATGATAATAGGATAACAATGTAAATACATTCCTTTAACGAGGATTTTGGCATTTTTTGCCAAAATCAGGGATCTATTTGTCTACAAGTAGATGCTTCAGAATGGAACGGAGTAGGGAACTTGTTGCTCACCCAGTGTTTTCTACATAATAAATATGATCTTTTTCAAACAGCATTTTTCTCATCTGTGTATTGTTCCCAATAAAAAGTTTCCAAAATCTAATTTGCAAATGGCAGACAGCTTCTTCTGCCACTGACTCGTTTTGGTGTTTGGTGGATTGAATGATTGAAGTAAAATAAAACCCAAAATGTATTGTCACTTTAGCATACACACAGGAGCCTCAGTAGTATGTGAAAAGACCATGCAGAGCCATAGCAGACCAGCACCTCCTCCTCTTGTTGGTCACCTGCGTGGTCACACATTAGTGATCATTCTTCCACCAACTATTGTCACAAGTCAGCCAGTGGGGCAGTGCTGGTTATTTATTTATTTTGATTTGAACAAATCAACAAGAAAACATCAATATTGACAACACAAAACAAAAAACTGGAAAATGAGAACATTTCTAACATAGTTTGGGCATGTTGTTCAGGAAGTGGGCAGAAGCCGAGCTTACTAAAGCCCGCCCCTTTGACTTTTCCCGCTGGTTTAATAAGACATTCTCATAAGTCAGCATATCATCAAAGATAATAGTATTAACGATAAATAAAATAACATTTTCTGTATCACCAGCATTCTTAACATTGTTACAAACCTCACATTTCCACACATCGATCATATACATTGTCCTTACATTCCAATCCCACTATACTGGGACCAAACCATTTTTTTGTGAAGTGTTTTGAAGATATAAATGTTTTGACATTGCTTGTGTTCATTACACAGACTGTTCCATAATTTTACCCCTGACACAGACACACAACAACTTTTTCGGGTAGTTCATATTAATGGTAATTTAAAAGTTCTGTTCCCCCTCAGATTGTGGGACTTCTTCTTGGATCTGTAATAGGTTTTGTATATTAATTGGTAAGACTTCACTGAATGTTTCAAAAAGAATTTGTGCTGTTTGGTATCTGACAAAGTCATGTAATTTCAGTGGTTTAGTTTGCAAAAAAAGTTGATTTGTGTGTTCTAGAAATCATTTTTTAAAATGTATTTTATGTCCTGCTCTGTTTTGTAATATGTAAAGGGGATGTGTGGAACACAGATAATTATTCCCCAATACTTCAGCACCAGAGCTAAAATAGGGGAGAACTAAAGAGCAGTGTAATATGCACGATGTATTACAATCAAGAAAGGTTTTGGCTTTGTTTATTACGGAGAGACTTTTTGCAATTTTTGTTATTGTGTGTCTAATGTGGGGTGTCCATGACGGTTTACTATCTATTATAATTCCCGAAGAATTTAATTTCTTGCGCATTTTCTATTTGCATGCTATCTATGGTTATTGGCTGTGCAGAATGTCTTGCTTGATTGCTTGCTTAATATTAGTAAAATAAATTTGTATCATCAGCAAACAAAATAAATGTTGATATTTTTTTAATTGAAAATATGTCATTGATATTTAGTATGAACAGTTGGGGTCCCAACACTGACCCCTGGGGTACACCACAAGCAATGTCAAGGCTTTTATATGTGAAATCACCAATATTGACATGTTGAACTCTACAGCTTAAATAACTTTTTAACCAGCTCAATGCAACTCCCCTGATTCCCCTGATGAGTGATTGATGGTGTCAAATGAATTTTTAAGATCTAGAAATATTCAGATTGCTCACTTTTTGTTGTCCAATGCAGTGGTGATATGTTCCAATGCATCAATTATGGCCATAGTGGGGGTTCGTCCTTTCCTAAAGCCATATTGTCCTTCATTAACTATATGATATTTCTCAATGAATTTTCTAGATGTGCATTAAAGAGTTTTTCCAGAATTTTTGAAAACTGGGGAAGTAATGAGATTGGTCTATAATTTGTAAACAGATTTTTTTCATTATTTTTGTAAATTGGAATAACTTTGGCAATTTTCATTTTGCTAGGGACACAACCACTTTGTAGTGATAAATTGCAAAAATAGATAAATGGTTTAGAAATGTGATTTATTACTTTTTTTTAATCAGATACATGTCTAATTCATGACAATCAGTCTATTGTTTGTTTTTGAATTTCTGAACAATACCTATAAGATCTTGTTCATTGGTTGCAGTGAGAAATATTGTGTGTGGATTTGTTTTAATTGTTTCTTTGAATTGATCAGTTAGATAATTTGGAATTTCTGCTGCCAAATCTGGCCCGATATTTACAAAAAACTTATTAAAGCTGTTTGTTGCATTTTCCATATTATAGTTTTTATCATCCCCTTCCAAATAGTAATTTGGGTATGCTGGCCCAAACAAGCTGATCCTACAAGAGGTTAGGACTGCTGACAGAACAAATTCATGTAATTCCAGATTGTGGAGTAATGGGATTGACACTTTCAGCATTGAGATTGCCTCCAATACAGTGCTCCCTCACTATATTGCGGTTCACCTTTTGCTTTCGCTGTTTTGTCGAAAATCTCCTCCTTTTCAGAATCCATTCAATTTGCCAGAATTACATAAATTTTTGATCTCGGTCAGATCTTTGTTTTCATTCTATAAAACTGTTCTTATTTTTAGTGAAGGCTTGAACTTTGAGAGTTTAAACAAGAGAGAAAAGTGTGAAAATTGTCATGTCTGCTTGTGAAAAGCATATAAATGCAACCTTAAAAAACATCTGCAATCCTACTTTGGGAATTTCTTATATCACAGGTTTTTTTTTTAGAGTGTCAAACCCCCCTAAAAACAAAAGGCCACTCTAGTAAAAAGTCACTTTTTTTCTGGTGAGGGGCTTGCCACAACTCACCATCACACTTCCTCCACCATAAGATGTCACTCTCCTGGTGCAGCAATCAGCGCAGTGTTCTTCCATGTCTTCCCCAATCCACCTGCTGTCAGTAGACTTAGGATTCATCATTGCAGCTGAATTCACTGACAAAGTACCTCATAGATTCAATATTAATGCTCAAGTTCTTCCTTTGGTTAATCTTACAATTACATTTAATTTCAAATTATTTGTCACAGTTTCTCTTCAACCCTATATTGCCTGATTATAGGAAAGCTTTTAACATTAAACATTACATAACATTAAGAAAGTAGCTGCATAAAAACTTTAAAATTATTGGTTAACTGGAATAAAAAAGTGTTATGAAAAGCTCTTTGAATTTTTACCAAACTCGATGTTGAAGGACACTGTTATTTTTTTTTCTAGCTTAAAAAGCACCTGCTCATTAATTTTAGACATTATGAAGGAAGTAAACTAAAGAACATTTGATTTAGTCAAAATCTGTGGTTGGTGAGAGTATTGATTGATTAAAACTGAAATGAGCACATGATCATAGACATTATTGCTGTAAACGTTTATGTATAAAGGGTTCATTTCTCACTGCTTTACCTAATCGTCAGCATTCTCACTCTGTCTTCACAGAATACGTTTCTTGGTCGTCTGAGACATTTTATCGACGTCATTGACCCCAGCACCCTGTTTGTGTCAGAGGTGAATCTGGATTCTATATCATGGATGTGCTTTTTCCTGTTTGTGTCTATATGACGAACTCAGGGCTGAAGTTCTGTTTATTTTTTTATATATTTTGTAATATGTGAGGACACTAGTTCAGTTGTTTTCCCAGTGTCTTATTTTCAGAAAGAATAGAATGAAATTCCAAATTTGCAAATAAACTGTAATTTATACCCTATATCACGGTTAGCCAACTCCAGGCCTCGAGGGCTGCATACCTGCATGTTTTCCAACACACCATGCTCTGGTATGTTCTAATTGGCTGGACACACCTGAACCAGGTAACCAGAAATCATGCAGACACTGCAGCCCTCGAGGCCTGGAGTTGCCCATCCCTGCCCTTTAGAAGGAACTTGAAAATCAACCACCACTAGTTGGATAATTCATTTATTTACTGATTCTGTGAAAATATTTAATATTTTCAGATACAATACACCACGCAGGTCATTTACAGTATATATATTTTTGTTGTTTGCAGAAGCGATTAAAAGAATGCATCAAACTTCTTGATGACTATAAACACAGCACACTTCCACCTGGAGTCTCTGATCTTCAGGTGAGTTTGTATGATGAAATTCAAACTACGGATCAGTGTGATCAGTATTTGACAACCATATTGGGTCTCCCTGTGCCGGTCCCCAGCCCGGATAAAATACTGGGTTATGTCAGAAAGGGCATCCGATATAAAACTCTGCTAAACCAAATGTGCAGATCAGTGAAAGCTGATTGACTGTGGTGACCCCTGATGGGATATGCCTAAGGGTGAGCTACAACATTGCCCCACCTACTACAATCTGAGTTATGGAAAACCAGAATAGATTATTTATATATATTTTTTTCTCCTCTTGCTGTGTTTTCATTTGTCTTGCAGGGCTTGGTTTAGGTTTTTGTTAGCCATGGTAAAAACCATTTCAGGTAGTTGATTAAAAAAAAAAACATATGTATTTATAAAGTGAAGAAACAGAAAAAGAGCCTTTGACTTAAAAGTAAAAAAAAATCTGCATTTAACAGACAAAAACCAGGAGTCTTCACTCCAAATATGGATTTTTTTGTTAGTTTTTTTTTTGTTTTTATTCGTTGCACCTTAAAAGTTAGATGAGACTGAAGTTGCCGTTTGATTTTTGTAGCTTTCCCTTTGACGGTTATGTGTTAAGGGAAAATCGATGTCACATTTACACATTAGATGTTGTCCCACTCGCTCTGAAGATGGATGTTGTCCAAAAACATGTTGATCATGGGATGAAATTTGAATCAGTCTGCATTTTGCCATAGTTCAAAATAGTTCAAAAGTGCAAGTTGTGTTTGTGTTGGCTGTTGCTAATCTTTCTAATGCCTGTTTACATATCTTTTATAATTCTGTAATGCCCTCCTGTTCAGCTGTGGGAAGCTCAGAAGATCAAACAGGTAAGTCGACCATAAGGTCTGCTGTAAACTGGTTCAGGTTTTGGAAGCTCTCATGCTCTTTGCACGCAGGCCATCATTCACCCTGACACAGGTGAGAAGATCTTCATGCCATTTCGAATGTCAGGTACGAGCTCAGATGAAGATCTTTGTGCAGTTTGTTCCAGCTGTTTCATTCAGCCTCCATGTTTCTCACTGACATTCATGTTTTCACTGGGCAGGTTATGTACCGTTTGGAACACCAATTGTAAGTCCCATGTGCAAACTCTCATTGTAATCATGCATTTCAGTGCGGCTTTTCATGAACATAATCACATTGGGGAACCAATGAAATGAGACATTGAACTTATTTTGTCCAAAAATAAGCTCTTGTTCCCTGGTTTCATCTAGGTCATTGGCCTCCTTCTCCCAAACCAGACTGTGGTGTCTACCATTATATGGCAGGTATTGGAAACGCACAATCTGTCCGCCGGTAGTCTTACATTTCGTAAACATGTCAGTATTTTTGTTTCTGCATTTCAGATTTTTTTAACATGCTAAAAAGTGAAATTGAAAACCATTTCAAACTGAAAGTAAAGGTAACATCTAGACCCATTGTCCTGAATGTATGTGACCTTCATCTACACAATTCAGAAGAAATATGGTGTGCATGATAAATCTCTTGTCTTTAAAGTCAAAGTTGCTTCTGCACCCTTTTGTTTTTTTAACCCTCAATGTTGATGTTGATGTTAAACAAGGAGGCTCTGGGTTCCATTTTTGGTATGATCCGACAGTTGGTTTCAACCTACAATGTCCAATTCTCGCTTCCATCATTCCATTAATTCCATGCTGACCCGTTAGTCCAATGACCTCTGATTGGCAGATGGCAGGTTTTGTTCCCGCCTTTCCCACCCATGTTTTGAAGTGTCTTTGAGCAAGAAACTGAATCCCACATTGCTCCTGGTAGTTATAGGTTGGTGCCAATGTTCAGCAGTGTGCTAATGTGTGTGTGCATGGGTGAATGTAAAGCACTTTGGGCCTTCAGGGAAGGTAGAAAAGCATTATATAAAGACACACCATTTACTCTGAGTAATAAAAATGGAAAGATTTACAGAATGATAACCTTAAAAATGTTTCTAAATACACTTATTTGGTTTTATTTATTTGTTTTTTCTTTAGTGGCTGAACCAGAGTCACAACGCCTGTGTGAACTACGCCAACCGCAATGCCACCAAGGTAGAAACTACTCTGTTGATACTGCCTATAATGCTATAGTCATTCAGCTGTTTTCTGTACAAAATCAGACTGCAATGATCTCACACTCTGCCTATGTGCTTTTCTTCCTCTATCTTCAGCCGACTTCAATATCCAAGTTTCTCCTTGGTTACGCAGGTGCCGTGACCAGCGCTGTGTCTATCGCAGTGAGTGCGTTTGTCTTCATGGACATTTTCCATTGTTATGATTCGTTAAAGCAAACACTGAGGTGCAGAACCCATAAGAAATACCTGTTTGCATAAATGTCTTGAAAGTGCATGTGCAGTCTGTGTCTGCTGTTATCTTCTTATTCTTTTAATGCTATGGGTTGGACGTTTGTTATGTTATCTCTGAATGCACCTTGATCCAGCAAGACACGACATCTTGTTCCTGTGTTTGTTTTCACACGTAGTGAAAAGACAAAAAGGATCAACATGACTTGACTTCAGTGACAGCTCTGGTAATGCTTTTTAGATCTTTTAATATGTTAAAGCCCCACTCCAATCATCTTTGGATCCATTTTCAAAGCGTTCCCAGTGGTCTTTTAATTACGATTTTGCCATTTTTAGCCAACATAAAAAAGAACTTGTGTTGCAGTTTCTGCAGAGCAGCACAAGTTCATTAGAAATTTGCCTCTGAGTTGTGGGCGGAACTATTAGTGTAGAGTAAGCCCGCCCCCATTTCCCATCTTCCCTCTGTTTACATGCTCCCTCGCTAGCTTACAGCCCCTCACAATCCCAAGTTAACATTAGCGGTTCAACAAATTTGGTGAGCAATCTTGGAGCTATCCAGCTTTACATCAGGAAAACAAAGACGTTCATGGATCTAGTCGTCTGCAAGTGGATGCATCAGAATGGAGCGGAGCAGGGAGCTTATGGCTCATCGATTGTATGTTCCATGTCACACCCACAAGCTTTTTCAAGCTGTATTTTTTTATTCTAGTCCTGATTCACAACAATTCTAAGGAAGAAATACCCAGATATGCAGTTTAGGCTTAATGTTTCTTTTTATATGTCTCAGACTATCATATATAAGTTGGTCTTTAACCCGTTCCAAAGCCTCATCCAATGGTTCCCATGGTTTTACAATGTCAGGTTCTATTTACGTGTTTGGTGATAAGATAAAGGATAGTACCAAAGAGACATGACACTTGTGTGTAAATGATTTTACATAAAAGTTGTTCATGGACAAACTGAGTAACATCTAGATACGAATCAACAGCAAAATTCCTGCACACAAACTGCCAGGCATGACTGTGGAGGGCTTTGAGTTTCTGTGGCAGATGCAGACCTCTGCAGTCATGGACCTTTTCTGACTCTAAAGTATTTCAAAGTCACCAGGAAGGCCAGATCTAAAAATAATCCTTAACCAGGTCATTCTGAGAAACTGCTGTGTCATTGTCTGTTTGTATGCTCTACATCTCCATTTTGCTTTTTATTTTGCTCATCTACTTTTTAAGGTTTCTTTAAAGTTCCACTCTGATCATCTTTAGATCTAATGTAAAAGCATTCCCAGTGGTCTTTTAATTATGATTATGCTGTTTTTAGGCAAAATCAAAAAAACTTTTTTTAAGACGTATTTTCTGCAGAGCAGCAGGAGTTTATATGAAATTTATATATAATTTAATGTATTTTATATATCTAATTTCCCATCATCCCTTCGTTTACACTCTTTCCTGCTAGTTTACAGCCCCTTATAACAAAATCAGAGCTATCCAGCAGTCCAGTTTTGAACCAGATGGCAGCTCACACGATGAAAATGAAGACTGCAAGTGGATGCATCAGAATCGTTTTCATCTGATCCTGGTGCATCACAATTTAAATAATGAAATACAATCTTAAATTATTTTATATATGTCATCCATCATGAGAAAAATGCTACAAGAGCATGTTAAAGACACTAAAAACATGACTTTCATCGGAGTGGGTCTTTAACCGCTTCCTCTATAAAACTATGAACACACCTTCTCATCAATGAAGGCAAATTGTCTGCTATAAAAGGGAAGAAACTCAAAAGATTTCATTTGAGCGTTTTTATATTTTTATGTATGAAACCTTAGGGATGAAGGCCTTTCATGCATCTGTTATGTTGCAGGTGGGACTGAATGTGCTGATTCAGCGAGCCAACAGGCTGAGTCCTGCAACCAGAATGATCGTGCAGAGATTTGTCCCCTTCCCGGCCGTAGGTTGGTTTCAAAAAGACTGTGAAGACACTACAGCCCTCCTATTTTTTATTGACAGTGGATTAAAGTTACTCAGTTCTGGTTCCATGTTAAAAAAAAAAGACGACATTTTCTTCTCCACAGCGAGTGCAAACATTTGTAACGTGGGTCTGATGAGGCACAATGAGTTGTCTGAAGGTGTGGATGTGCTGGATGACAATGGCAATGTGGTGGGATCCTCGAAAATCGCAGCGAGACACGTGAGCAGCCACTTAGATTAAACATTAGCTAAAACATTCGTTTTTGAAAGTACTCTTCACTGGTGAGAGCCAACAAGAACTGTACTTTAATTTCTACCGGCAATAAAACTTTACAACGTATTTAACATGACGTTCTCATCTCTGTCCTCAGGCAATCATGGAGACAGCCTTCACACGTGTGGTCCTTCCAATGCCGATCTTTGTCCTGCCCCCCATCATCATGTCCTACTTTGAGAGGTATGCAGCAGTGCTTGGAAACCAAAATCCCCTCACCACTCCCAGACCCCTAAAACACTGTAGAGTGCAGACATATCCAGTGTTTGGGATTTAAATGCAGTTTTGACAAATGTTTGAAAGGATTACGTCACCCATTTGCCGAGGTAAACACCTCCACAAAAATGAACATTTGATGAAGAATGTTTATGAATACACTGTGTTCTGATGATGAAAACATAGCTGATTTATATACAATGTATTTTCAAATGAGACATTGTTTAAACCAAATGCATTGTGGTCTATATTTGCCACTCTAGAGAGAACTGATGCACATTTGTATTTCGCAGAGACTTCTGGGAAATTTCCAGGGCACTGGATCTTAGAACCATTGACTGTATATGAAAACTGGACTGAGTTAGTGTGACATCACTCATAGAAACCAATTGAAGCCAATTCAGTCGCCATTTCTTCACGACACGGCTGTCGACATATCTCAGTAAGCAGTGTTTAGTTCGAGTCGGTCGGGTCAACGTTTTTTTGGCAACCACTCTCACCAATCAGCGAGTTTATTGGAAGGCCACATCCTGACCACTTGAAAGCATGCTTATCTGTTAAATAAAAGTTTTGAATGTTTGACGTGAAACCACCTACTTTTATTAAAGCATCTGACTGGTCAGTTTATAACCTGAATAACTTGCAGTAAAGAAAAAATTTCATGAAAAAAATAGGGGTAGTAAGAACATGCTAAGAAAGATATCAGAGCAAGGATGGTTATTCTGATAAATAGAATGACAGAGAACTTGCTGTTTATTTCTCTATAGAAGTCTGTGAGATTTTGGCTTCTTGGAATAAAACAGATTAAAAACAAGCACAACCATAAAAATGTAGACCCCCCCGCCCCCCCATCCCCACCCCCAACACACACATGCAATCCACCCAACCCCTTTCACAATTCCCACCCCCTTAGCTGATGGAACCCATTGGGAAACAGGCTGAGCAAGGAGAAAGTTGGTTGGTGGACCCATTATAGTTGGGTCCTCTTCCTCCGTGGACAACCACATAGTCAGTGTAATGCAGCATCACAGGCGAGGGCCCAGCCCCACCACAGCAAGGTAGCGAGGCAGGTCCCCATCTAGAGCTGCAACAGCTGAACTGTAGCTGACCCAGAGGGAGAGGACCCAGCCGAGGAGGCACTGGATTTAAAAATAATAAAATATAAATCTAAAATTAAAATGGAGCATTTGATAAAAGCAACAAGCAATAAAACATGAGAATAAAAAATATTCAAATAAGCTATAAATAATCCAGCGTAAAATCATAAAACATGATAAAAATAATAAAAACAGGATAAATTAACATGATAAAAACTAACTAAAAGCTAATTTAAAAAGATAGGTCTTGAGCCTTTTCTTAAAAACCTCTATGTTCTCTGCGGTCCTCAGGTCCTCCGGCAGACTGTTCCATAGACGGGGGCCATAGTATTGAAAAGATGCCTCTCCATAATTTTTGGTTTTCACATTTGGAATGATTAGTAGACCAGTGCCAGAGGATCTCAGGGTCCACGAGGGTTCATATTTCACTAAAAGATCAGATAAATAAGAAGGCGCAAGACCATTCAGACATTTAAAAACCATTAAAAGTATCTTAAAATCAATCCTGAAGCAGATGGGGAGCCAATGCAGGGATTTTAAAATCGGGGTGATGTGAGCTGATCAAAGTCTTGGTTCATAAACTGGTTCAGACAATGTTCTATGAGAAACATGGAACTACAGGAGACATTTAGATGTCACTCCTGGAATCCATTCAGAATTCCTTTGGTAGTTTGTTTTAAAGAAATCTGTCGCCTGATACAATCATATTAATGAGAGTACATGTTTGTAGGGCTGTGACACTGTTTTTCCTTTGTCAGAAGTTGGGCCTTGCAGTGACTTCACCTTGATAATTATGCCCTGAAGTAGACCTGAACCTCAACGACCAAATTGTTTTCTCAATTCTCCTTTTTTACTTCGTCTTTGAGCGAAAATGTCAGTTTTTAAATTATTATGGGATGGCCACAGATCCTAAACCTTGGTGGCCATGTTGAAAGTATGACATTTTCCCACAAATACAGGAAAAAGAAAACTTTTGTTTCCGTGATCTTCATATAATTTTACACACCTAATATCAGGTAACTGCTGTTTTGTAACTGTTAGTGTGCTGGGGATTTTTTTATTTACTCCTTTTAGTGGTAAAACAATAAGGAAAAGAACCTTTTTGAGAGGATCAAGTGTGATCATCTCATTTTCGTGGTAAAACAAAATACAATTGTTTCTGCATCATATTTATGAAGTTGAACATTGAACTTGGGCTGCATGGTGGCGCAGTGGTTAGCGCTCCTGCCTCACAGCAAGAAGGTTCCCGGTTCAAGTCCTGGCTGGGGGACCTTTCTGTGTGGAGTTTGCGTGTTCTCCCCGTGCATACGTGGGTTTTCTCCGGGTACTCGGGCTTCCTCCCACCGTCCAAAAACATGCTTCATAGGTTAATTGGTTACTCCAAATTGTCCCTAGGTGTGAATGTGAGTGTGTATGGGTGTGTGATTGTGGCCCCTGCGACAGACTGGCGACCAGTCCAGGGGGTGTCCCCTGCCTTCGCCCATGAGTAGCCGGGTTAGGCTCCGGCAACCCCGTGACCCCGAAAGGGATAAAGCGGATTGGAAAAGGAATGAATGAACATTGAACTTGAACGGCAAAATCTGAAGTTTTAAAAGACTTAAACAATTTTAACACAATAACCGTGTCAGTTGTCAGTGCATGGGTAGGAAGCTTATAGTTTTTTACTTTAATTCTTTATCATCATTATTATTTGGATCATTGTTATTAGATTTTCCTCTTGACAGATTTTTTCAGACATGGTTTAATCGTTTTTTTTTTGTGTAACAATGTGTGAAGTTCTTCTTCCTCACTGTGCAGGAACATCTTGTCCCCAAGAGTGTTGTTCCAGTTCAAGCTCTCCTTTCTGGCCTCAAAGCATTTCAAACCTGCTTTTCTTCTGCTTCATGTTCACACATGTTGCAAAAGTTTTTTTAGCGTTTTTGGGGAGAAAATTAAATATCTTGCAAAAATTACTTAAAAGTACTTTAAAAGTTTTTTTTAACATTCCAATTATAATATAATATCAAATATATATGCATAAGTCTGATCTAAAAATAAAAATCCAGTTTATATGTTGGGTTTGTGTGATTTTGATTTGCAAAAATACGCTTTATAAATAAAGTTTAGCGTAACACTTAAAAAATAGATTATTCTATTTAAACTTGTATTCTAGATAGTATTTGCTTCCTAAAACTAACATCAGTATAATTCCACAAAATGTTTGTTTCTATAAATCCACTCATTAGCTTTTCTATGGACCAAAAAAAAGCCACCAGTTGTTCGTCTGCAGACTCACATTCCTTCTGTGTGTCTGTTCTGACTTGTGCAGGCTGCACTTCCTGCAGAGCAACCGCAGATTGTTGCTGCCCATCCACAGCGCCGTGTGCCTGCTCACGTTCGCCGTCTCCCTGCCCGTGGCCATCAGCTTGTTCCCCCAGATGTCTCAGGTACAGTACACTGCATCAGGGCCCCCTATGGCTCAGGGAACAGCTGCTGAGAGGCTTCAATTACATGTACTCCAGTTGGCACACACAGCCCGCCTCCTCAGCTTGTCTCTTGCTATGCCTCATCGAAAACGACTTTCAAAGCTAAAACGGGTAGTAAAAAAACCCAATTCCTCCCTTTTTTCCCCCCTGTATTTTGGCAGATTGAGGTGTCTTGTCTTGAGCCTGAGATTGCCATGGCAACCGAATGCAAGGTGGTGACCTACAACAAGGGCTTATGATAGATGGTGCGGCATGAACGAGGAGAGGACGGCGCGCAGAGATGAAAATAATTCTGTCCTGAGAATATCTGTCACCAAGAAGTCATGGTGGGATTAATGAGAACTATATGCTGCTGTGTTATCACAGCACAGAATGTAATCTCTGTGTTCTTACTCGGTGTCACTAAATCTGTTCTCTGGTTTTCACAAGATCCCAGCAATTATCCAGTCTCAGTCTGATTAGTGCTTGAAAAGCCAGACTTTGCTTTTTAACAAAAATGTTAATGTTCCTACATGATTTAATAAATTTCTACTAAACAGTTCTGCAGATGTGGAGCAACAGCTGGCCTGAGAAGTGTCTGAATGGTTTCTACAGTAACACACACTCACTAACAGCTTGATAAGTGTTCACACACAGTTAGAGGACCTCAGCTTTCTCTGCAAAACCTCAAGGAAGTGCAGATCTCTGCGGACTGAGGAGAAAGATGCAGCTTCCAGGTGCTAATTCTCTCCGGGTTGAAGTCTCCTCATGTGGATTGTGCTTTTTAGCTTCTACAAAGTGGAACATTCCGGTTCTTCTGTTCTGTCTCACTCCAGCTTCTCCTTCGTCCTGCGGCAGAGAAATCAATGCAGGAAGGATTTATAGAAGACCTGTGAGAAAATCCATTTTGACACCCATCTCAGAGGCGTGACACATTGGATGTCACACCGAGAAATGAAGTTAGAGATGTCAAAGATGCTTCACCAGACAGGGATCGTAAAAAAATAAAATAAAAAGACAGAATGGTCAGCTTTAATAGAACTGACAGATGCTGGACTTCTGCTGCCTCCATTTCATTTTCACCACTCATCTGATGAGAACAGAATGAAAGAATCGTTTCTTTTTAAATACATTTAATACAAAATCACAAAATCAGTGTGATCACATTTTTGTCTTGCATATAAAAAAAATTGTCGGTAGAACTAAAGGGAAATATGTCCTTAAGTGAAATTAATGAAAAGCCAATGAGTCATTAAAGCTGGAATTATTACATTTTGGACAAATCTGCAGAAACGAAGACATTTATATTACAGACTTGTTTTATGTCCAGAGGCTAAGACTGTTTCCTAAAGATGGCTTGTTGTGTGATTTGGTAAAGATGACTGTTGAAAGCTCCCAGGTCATCCATAGGTCAGTATTTGTGTCCCAGCAGCTGGTTGAAAGGAGTAAATAAGGGTGTGTGGTGAAACAAGCTTCCGTGACTTGCATGCAAAGAACAGCATAGAAAACAGCATAGAGAAAACTAAATCTTTTTTTTCGTTCACCTGCTGGATTATTTGTTATCTGTGATATTTCTTATCTTTTTTACATTTATTTTTTTAATGAGAAACCACTGCTATATTATGCCAGAAATGGTTGGTTTTGTTTGGTAAAGATTTAAATTTGGCCCCCTCTAGTGGACAAACGAAGTACTGAGTTGAAGGTTGACATATGCAGCTTCCTGGACCATTTTGATGTAAAGCAGCTTGTAAAAGTTTATAAATATTCCTACGGTTTTAGAAACTCCCTGTGAAGAATGAATCAAATCAGTTGAGGGACAGCCGTACAGATTTGAAGCATTTCCATGTTCTATGTTCTATATCTATAACGTGATGTTCAAATGTGATGTCAACATGAATTAGGGATGGTTTTCTGCACTACTAACTATTGCTAAAATGTTATTGTAAACTGAATATTGTCTTTTGTACATAATGTTAGACAAGCTTGTGGCCCACTGTATTATATATAGAGCTAAAATGAATATTTTTAATCCTTTTTAAATAACTTTATTGAGCCTATGCTTTACATTTTGACTAGCCAAACTGTACAAGGCTGATTTATACACATTATTCTTCAATACATAATAAAGACGTTACCACTTTGTCTGTTTCTACTGTTACTTAAAAACAAAGTAAGCACTTTAAGTAAGCAGCAACATCTGACATTATCTTTGTAGTTGTTAAGTACTTTCGTTTACATTTCAAATGACAAAATCTGTCATTTTATTCCAAGAGATTTAAAATAAAAATTCGCTCCTCCCACTCAGCTGTCTTTTATTTTGCGTAAATTGTTATTATTTGTTATAAAAAATAATGTTATTAGAATATCCCTATTTTATTTAGAAAAATATACAAAAAAATAGATGATATATTTTTAAATGTTTTTAATAATTAACTTTTTGCTTATTTCATTGTTTTATTTGGAAGCAACAAATCACAAATAACTTTACATTTTTTGTCTGATGATTGAGTAATTTTTAATCAATTTTTTACAAAAAAATTTGGGCAATATTTGACTCACTTTTGGTTACTCGAGCTGTCTGTTTCTTGGTTTGGTTTATTAAAATGGGAGAAATCCATAAAAAAAAAACGAGAAAAAAATGTTTGCATAACAGGTGCAGTTAATCGGCCGTCCAGCAGATGGCGGTGCTGCCTTACTTACATCACGTATCGAGGTGGAAAGGTCATAGTTCGTCAGAAACATGGCGGCTCCCGTGGATGACATGTTTTCTCTGTGCGTGGATGCCGGTAAAGCCGCCAGCAGCGTGGAAGTCAGATTTATAGACAATTTAAAGGTGAGAGTTGTTTGAATTAACTTAAAACGCACTAAAGGTGGAATGACGTCAAAGTGGTGATGGTGCTGTTGTTTACGTGAATCCTGCAGCGACCTTACCTAAAATAAGTATGCTCAAGTTTGTTTTAAGTATACTTTTTAAAAGCTAAAATCAGGATATTTATACGTTTAGTTTACTTTTTAGGTACTCATCAGAGATAAACTTCCAGGTTCATGTTTACAAGTTCATAAATTCTTATTAAGTATACTTGGATTATATTTAGACTTATTCTGCAAGTCTAAATTTCCCAGGGATGAATGTGCAAGATGTAAACAATGCAAAAACAAAAACCTCTAACAAGCAGCAGCATACATATATGTCTATATGCAAATTAGTATAATTGTGTACTGTTTTTGGTTCCTGTATGTTGTCTATGTTGGTTCTGCAGAAATTAGATTGATTTATGGATCATTGCAGCCGATGTAGATCTGTGTGTTTTGTAGTCTAAAATCGATACCACTGATTTTTGTGAATATGCAAAATGTTAACACCTTTAAATGAACATAATCTTTCTGCACTAGAAACTTAGCAGTTTTACAAAAAAATCAGAAATAGAGGTGCATTTCAAATTAAGACACACAAGAAATAAAAAAATATATAGAAGACAAAGTGACTAAGATGGAACATTAATAAAAAATTGTCATCTATACAGATGTGAACTTCAGATATCTATACTTATTAAAGGTTGTTATTTTGTGTATTTGTTGTTGTTGTTCAGCTTAAAGCTTTATTGGTAAATTATTTCAGGGTAAAGGTCTGTTTGCCAAACGCAGCATCAAGAAAGGAGACACCATTTTCACAGAGCGCCCCCTGGTGTCTGCACAGTTCCTGTGGAGTTCTTTATACAAGTACAAAGGTGAGATTTTCATGGTGAGGTGTGGAGAAAAACCGCAGGCTGTTATTTCAATCATTTTTGACGCCGTGCAAAAAGATGAAACTGCAGACCAGCAGCATCAAGACAAGAAGTGAATCAATCAGATTTAACTTCAATAGTTTCTCTTAAATTACTTAGACGTTTTAGTCATCATTTCATCATATTTTTGTTTGTATGAAGCAGACTTTCATATCATATATTGCTGGCTAAGATGCTTTATTGACTAAACTAGATAAAAACGGTGGGAGAGCTTTTATTTTATTAGGTAAAGAATGTTTGTAATAAATAATAATAATGTGAGCAGAAGCCAACCAGAGATATTTTTAGACAAACTTTTTCTATTCAGAACTTGTGTGCTTTATTATTACTCATTTTTTTGCGAATTAATAGTGTAAGCATATCCCAGAATCCTTTCTGTTTTTGCTGGTGCACCTCTGTCAGCCTGCGATTACTGCTTACGGGCTTTGGAGATGGCGGAGGAGAACGCCAGGAGACTCAGCGGTAACCCCGCTCTCATCCTTCCCCACGCTGAGCTGTGCCGCGTTCGCCCCGAGTTGCACCAAGCCTGCCCTCAGTGCCAGGTAAGACCCTGCCTGCCCACCCCCCCTACCGTGAGAAGCGGCCCTACAACCCCATCGATTTGTACTTGCTCCTCGGATCAGTAAAGCATCTATTTTATATTAAAGAAACCGACACCCCCGCTCGCCCTTGAAGGTCTCCCACACTTTTTGTATTATTTGTTATCTAGACAGCATCGCCTCAAGCACAAACAGGCTGAACCAGAGCTTCACTAAAAGCACTAACAAATAATTTCATGGTTTGTCTGATTTGGTGTTCTGAAGCTGCAGCCTGTATTGACGCTCATTTATCTTCAGGACGGTTAGAAAAACACTGAAGTGGGTTTAGAGCTGGGCTTTGAAGCCTCTAGTTCAGGGGTTGTCAAAGTTCTTGTAAAGGAGGGCCAAATTAAGAGTTTGACATTAGACTGGGGGCTAATTTTGGTGAAAAAATTGATAAACAGAAAAATGTCGTATCTCATAATTTTAATGACCAAGACCAGAAGCCCCAGAAAAAAAAAGTATATTGTAATCATCCACCTTCTTTTAACAATGTTTGGGACAAAATATGAGTGTTATCAAACCAATTATTGATGCCTGAGAGCGGGGAAACACATTCTGGCAGGGGGAGCGGACCTTGGCACAACACTGGGCCATTTCTTAAATCCACAACGTAGGTAGGTAGCTTCTGTCACAGCTTTGCTGGATGTTGCCATTTTTGTAAACATTATCTGCTGTGCAGCATATCCTTGTTGTAGTTGTTGGAGCTTATTGTTGCGCTCCTCGCCAGTAAATTTGTCATAGTTTTTTAAGATTTGTAACACAGTGACGATTTATATTGAATTCTTTGAGCACTGCATTTATTTGCTTGCAAATCATACACGACTTTATCCAATCTACCCAATCCATGAGGTACGACAAAGTAAGCATTTGTCCACTTAGCTTGAAAGTGCCTTTTCTCCTCGGCAGCACAATTTTTTTCCTCGAAGGACCTTGCTCTGGTTCTCTCTGAATCCGCTCTTCCTCCGGCCGTGACTCAATTTCTACTGCCGTTGTCACGGTCCTTCCTTTATCTGCAGAGGCAGACATAGAAAATGTTTTCTGCCCTCTAGTGGTGAAATTAATACACTGCATCATTGACACATTGATGTCATTACCTTTTTTTTCTGCAGATGGCGCCAGAAACCACAAAACAAAAATAAATTCCAAGCAATGTGCTGCTGGTTTAATAACTATCAGTTATGACAAAAACTCTTCCACACTTTGAGAACCCCTGTTCTAGTTTTTTAAAATATACCTGCACATGTAAGCATACACCCTAAATTCTGTGAACACCTTCTCTTCCTCTACCTCTGATCTTCATCACATTGGTTCCATTTGAATATCAACATGTTGACTCTTGTTCCGCCTTTGGTTTGTGTGTTCTTTAAAAACAGCATTTTTTTTTAAATCTGAAAAATAAACCTGCAAATGAATTGAAAGCAACATCTCTGTGCTGAATCTGTTTTGGTACATCACTTCTGCAGCTTAGAAAGGAAGAAAAAGAATATCAGGTAGTGAATTCAGTTATATGGAACTTACAGTAAAGTAAAGATTACAGTAAAGTGTTTCATAATAATCTATAGCTTTTTGCTAAGACCCAATGAGGTGAAAATAGTGTTTTTGGTGTTTTTAACACATTCTTGCAGCATTTTTTTGAGGATGGAGGACATATGTCAAGAAAATTGAGCTCAAAATTGCATTTCTGATTTTTGAATTGAATTTCTAACAAACTTACTGCCGCCCTGCAGAAACTACATCCTAGAAAACGACACAAGTTTCTAAAGTGTCTAAAAACTGCAGCGTCGTAATTAAAAGATCATCAGAGTGGAACTTTAATTTACCTTTTTTTTTTTGCAGGTGATGTACTGCAGCAGCGAGTGCCGACAGGCCGCAGCAGATCAGTACCATCGAGTTCTGTGTCTGGGTCCGTCTCTGGAGGATCCAGATCATCCCATCAACAAGCTCAAAGATGCATGGAGGTGACAGCGCTTTAACCAATCAGCTTGCTTTTGGTTTTCCTTAAATTAAGAGACTCTGTTGTTTCAGGAGTATGCATTACCCCCCAGAGACCTCCAGCATCATGCTAATGGCCAGAATGGTAGCTGTAGTCAAGCAGGTGAGTCCTACAGGCTCTCTGTTTGATTGTCAAGATTTCTGCAGCATTTTTTCCAGTATCTGTGGATATAAAATGAGGAGCAGATAGATTATTTAGACATATATAAAGGAAATGCAGACTAAAATTGCATTTCTGAGTTTGTATTTATTCAAAATGTTGTGAAACAGGAGCAGATGAAAAAATGCAGTTTGAAAACCACTTATTTGTGATGTAGAAAATATGCTGGGCGGGCCACCAGCTCCCTCCTTCCCTAAACAGAGAGCTCTCAGCAATGAGAGGGGAAGGGGGGCGGGCTTACTCCACTTTAACAGTGCCGACCGTAACACAGAGGTGAATTTCTAATGAACTTCTGCCGCTCTGCAGAAACAATTTCTGAGAAAACAACACTGATTTGTTTTATTTTGGCTAAAACAGCATCATCACAATTAAGAGACCGCTGGGAACACGTGTACAATGGATCAAAAGATGATCGGAGTGGGACTTTAATTCTTGTATTTTGTTAACCTTTATCAATAAGAGGCATCCTTTTTACACAAAGAGCACCTGGAGTGCATGTGCAGCTTCTATCTGTCAGTTTAAGGCAGCAGAGCAGCTAACAACAGTGATGGTCATTTTGAGCAGGCTAAAGACAAAGCGCACTGGCAGAAGCTGTTTTCCCACTTCTGCAGCCGGACTGCCAACCAGGAGGAGGAGATCGCCCATAAGCTGCTGGGAGAGCAGTTCAGGGTGAGTTCTCCTCAGGTTTTTGTCTGCAGCACACACACACAGAGCTGTAAAAATACATAATAGATTTCAAAAGATTACAGGTCGATAACCTGTCCCCTCAGATGCTGTGAAGTCCAGCTGTAGCTAATTATGTTTATCTGATTTATGAAATTAACATTTGTTTTTGTCACATTGTGTCTGTAGGGGCAGTTGGCTTTGTTACACAGTCTTTTTAGCACAGCCCTTTATGATGACCATCTCAACCGGGTAAGTTGAAAGTGTTTTCAGTCTTGAAGTAAAGTGAAAATGTTGCTCAGCTTTGCTAGACATTCTGCCATTGACTGTAAACCAATCAATCAATCAATCAATCAATCAATCAATCAATCAATCAATCACCGACCGACCGACCGATCGATCGATCGATCGATCGATCGATCGATCATTATTTATATAGCACTTTTCATATAAAACATAACACAAAGTGCTTTACACAAAATACAAATAATTAAAACAAAAATAATAATGATACTAAATAAGCAAATAAAAAACAAATAATAATATAAAAATAAGCATAAATTAACATAAAGTCCATTCCCCCAGATCCGTATACAACCCCCCCAACCCTTTCAGACCTCCCACCCCCTAACTGATGGAGATTGGCAATGAGAAACAGACTGAGCATGACAGTTTGTTTTTAAAAACGCTAATAGTTGGGACCTCTCTCTCTGTGAGTAGCGGCACAGCCAACCAAATGCAGCGACACAAGCAGGGGCCCGCCTCACCACAGCTAGGGAGCGATGCAGGTCCCCATCCAGAGCCGCGGCGGCTGAACGGCAGCCGACCCAGAGAGAGAGAACCCAACTGAGGAAGCACCGGAAACAAAATTAAATTAAATTAAAAAGTAAACATATTGATAAAAGAAAAAAAACAAAAAAACAATAAAACATTATAATGAGGAATTTAAAATAAATTAATAATTTATTGTAAACATTATAAAATAGATAATAGATAAATAGGTAAAAAGATACAAAGTAAAAATTATTTGAAAGCCAGGTTAAAAAGGTGGGTCTTGAGCCTTTTCTTAAAAACATCTATGCTCTCTGCAGCTCT